>OZ014522.1:497071409-497671409 GCA_963966055.1 Lathyrus aphaca
TCAGAATCCCACCACTCGATAACATGATGCCCCTCAACACCACACTTAAAGTACCTAACCGAAGTAGGATCTCATCCCCCACTTAGTTTCTTCTCACTAAAAGTCTTTTATTTCTCTTTGTCAGCAAGATTTACACAAGGTTTTCCTCGACACTGTCCATTCCCCTTCTTCTTGCTAAGACTCTTTTATTGAGCATATCGGGCTCTGCTATCTTCATCGTAGATTATTCTCTTATTCACTAATTCAACATACCTACGAACCTGTTGGTACCCAATACCTTGTTTAATCTCTGGTCTCATCCCATTCTCAAACTTGAGCCATTTTAAAGTCTCAACAACAACACTATTGTAATGAGGACATAACATCACCAATGCCTCAAATTTCGCAGCATACTCTGCTACAATCATGTTCCATTATTTCAGCTCAAAGAGCTCTATCTCCTTCTTGCCAAGAACATCCTCGGGTAAATAATTCTCTAAAAATTCGTTTATGAACATTTCCCAAGTAATCTTTGCAATATTAGCTTCAAATATCCGCCGCCTGTTATCCCACCAACCCTCAACTTTTTCTAACAACATACGAGTATCAAATTGTAGCATCTGAACATCAGTGCAGGCCGTCACTCGGAAGATCTTCTTAGATTCTCTTAACCATACCTGTGCACCCTCTGGATCATAAATACCCCTTAAAGTTGGCGGTTTATTCCTCAGATGTTTTCCCAAAGCACAAAACTCATCAGGAACTCCTCTTGTTCCCCTACTCTAGTTGTTCTATGCATACTGAGCCATCACATGAGAAAGCAATTCCAAAGCTTCAACAATAACATCATTTTTTATTCCTCAATCCATAGTCTTGAACATCTAAAAAATGCACACACATCAAAAGGAACGATGTATCGACAATGTTCTCATACACTTATCGCATACAGGGAAGCAACAACATCAAATAACATGTCTGGACGGACTAACCTGCTATGTAGCCACTAATGTAACACCATATTTTCCCCACTCATAAACATACATTGAAATCAGAGTATTCACACAATCAAATAGGATGTAACACATTCTCTTTTCAAAACATACATGCTCTGTAATACTTTATAAAAAACACCACCAATCAACACCTTCACTTAGGGTGTCATTGCATGCTCACCTTAACTAGGGGTATCATCGCAGCGAAAACTCTCACAATATAGCATGCAATAATTAAATCAGTTAAACTCCAAATGCACTTTATAACATTATCAAACTCATTAATGAATCTCATAAAGACAACAAAATGCCAAACATGAGAGTGTACATTAACTCTCTAATGAGAAGAGAAGAAAATAATTCGCTAACATTCCCCAGTGTTACATATCAGAGCACGTAAACTAAAATGCAGAAAGAAAAAGGAAGAAACGGGTTCATGCATTCCTAAAAGTCTAGGTAGCTACACAGTTACATGCTTATTTGTACTCCGAAGAGGAGCACATACTACATCAACAACAACAGGTTGAGAAATCACAAGCAATAATAACATGTATATACTGCAAGATAGGATATCAAACACATGTTCTACACAATCTCATTACAAGTATATAACAATACATTCTCACACCTAGATTCATCAATCAATCACAACTTAACAAATATGAATATAAATCATTATGCAATGAAACTCAACTAATTAAGCTCTATGCATGTGCATGTGGTACCAACTCAATATTTTATTCTCTCTAGATCTGGGTACCTTTTTCAGAACCCATTAGCCCCCTCTTATGAGCTTTGGAGAAGCCACTAGTCCCCTCTCTGAACTAGCTGACATGACTCTTCACACAACTTAATTATGCATGAACATATCCTTAAATAAATACATTAAGATCACTATCTGATCTTAACAAAATGCATTGACAACTCTAGTAATCCCCTCTTTGGATTACCACACAACAATAATTCACATATGCACAACATTGTATAATTAAGTTCAACTCAAGTATACCATCAATATCCTCAATTAGATTATTACTCATACATTTAATAACATAATCACACTCTTATTTCACACGACAACATCATTATAAAAATGACATCATCATCAATATAACTCACCAAAATATTATACTACACTCTCATCGTGTTTACATATTTCTATCATTCATTAAGTAGTTCTTGAGGTAGCCCTGGGTGTTAGCTTCCCAACAATTTAAATGATGTCTGGTTTGGACTTACGAAATAAAAGTTACAGCCAAAATTGTCGGATAGTGCAACAAAAGACAAAAAAACATTATGGGAGTCAGGGGTCGACTCCCAGACTCTATGGGTCAACTCCCAACACGTATAGGTCAAATCCCATTGTGCAGTTTTTTAAAAATTTCCTTTACGTTGGTCTGGGGTCGAGTCCCAACACATATGGGTCAACTCCTACTGTTGTTTTTGCCAAAAAACCAATTTTGAACGTATAAGGAAATTATTTTACTGTTATTAAGCATCCAAAAATTTAATACAAAAATAACTTATTTCAAACATCTCTTTTCTCATAATCAAATCCCGCTCTTATTAATCCCTAATTCTGTAAACAACACACCAATTGACCACCAATTCACTAAATACTCATATCTCTAAAACCCTATACATTAAAAAATGTTGGAAACACACATATACAACATACAAATTTTTCAGACACTAATTCACACAAATTTTATATCTATAAAACCAGGAGAATATAAACTCCTCAACAACAACCACATAATTCCTCACAATCATCATTCCTATTGGAGGTTAATGACTTCTCTACCCCACCCCTCATGCATAAGCCTTTATTGAAATTTATTCTCCACCTTATCTTAGATTTTTCCAGCTGAATTCTTCAAAGCCATTTCAATAGATGTTCTCCCTATGTCATAGCCCTTGTCTTTTCCTCTTTCCACCATATTCAATTTTCACGTATAAAAAATCTCACAACTCCTGAGTAACCTTTTTATTAGTAACCTAATCCCTCAATTAGAGACTTTCAACCTTACCCCCACTTATCCCCTATTCACCAAAAAATGCTTTTATCATCTCTAATTTTATTTTATTTAGAAAATACTCCTAATACTCCTTATTTTCTATTATTCTATTTTCTCATTTTAATAAAATAATTTAATTAAAATATTATTATTTAATTATTCAAAATAGACTCTAATAATTCTAGTTCGTCTCTACCAATCTCTAATCACTCTCCACACTTCCACCCAAAGTCACACATCCCTGACCCCCCATACTAATTCAATTCACACATAATAATTAAATCAAATCATAATAATTCAAATAATCCGATAAATTAAGAATTGGGGTGTTACAGCAAGCATACAGGTCTTAAACATGTTGTGTCCATTCGCACGCATCAAATACTACTTTCTCGTTAAAATTCAAGGTCAATTCACTTAATTCCACATTAATCAATGTTTTTATGGTTGCCAAGAAAGGTCTTCCAAAAATTAGCAAAGCATCAATATTTTCATTAATATCCATAAGCATAAAATCTATCGGAAACACCAATCCTTCCATATCAACTAGCACACCTTCTATAACCCCATTTAGATGAGTGATCAAAAGGGGTGTACTTGTTATCCCTCTCTCCTCCGAATCAAGAGAATAAAGGATGATTTACTCTAGTTTGGATTTGTTGAGAAAATCATAATCCTCCTTGATCATTTGATCAATTTGCATCTTATCATTTTGAAAGACTTGATTTTGCTATTAACATTTAAAGTAGCTTCAACGTTTGATATAACAAACTTCATTTCCTCAAGTTGACGAGCTAGGAAGATTCCTTTGTACACTAGAAGTTTGAGTTTATTATGCAAATTAACATGTTTTGAAATCTTGTTCAAGAATCATGTTTCAAAATTTCTGCATTAGAGATTTAGAGACTAGAGTTGACTTTAAGAGGTTTTGAGACTTCACTACCATTAAGAATTGAAGGCTTAAATGCATTTTTTTCCATCTATTTACATATTTTTAATCTTTTAATTTTCCTTTTAAAAAATTCAGGTTTTTGATCCCTCAACTTTATATTTTTTCAGAATTTGTTTTTATCCCCTCCATTTTACACATGTAGCAATAATGATTAGGATAAAAGATTATTTTTTATGAGGTAAGTAGGATAAGATTTTCTTATTAACTAATATTTATAATATTATTAATCATTATATTTTTTTAAAATAATATAATAATAATAATAATAAATTCTCAATATTTTTTTTTTACATTACAAATTAATAATGAAGAATTAATTTCTTTAACGAAATTAACTAATCAAATTTTTAAAAGAAAAATCCTGGGCCATGGGACACATCCTTTAAATACATCAAAAATTTGAGGATTCTTCTTGCCACACACAAAAATTAAATCTCACATCCCAATTTTTTATGATAGCAAAATTGTCTTTGAAAATATTTGAAACAAGTGAAAAATTTTCACTATCGAAAATTTTAAAATTTCCGGTAAAGTGTGAAAATTTCCGGTAGTGAAATAATTTCAAAATTTTGATTTTTTTTATATTACCACCAATTTCGAAATTGATGATACTCAACTTAAAAATTTCAAATTTTCGATACAGTACCACCAATTTTAAAATTGGTGGTAGTTTAAAAAAATTTGGTTTTTAACCAATTTTTTTCAATTTTCCGATAAAAAAAATGAAAATTTTCATAATTTCTGATATCTCTCTAAAAAATGTCATAACTTTAAAAAAAAAAATTAAAGGGAAAAATGGAATTTTACCATAATTAAAGAATGTTAGATTTAATTGTAAGGATGAAAAGAAGAATCCTCCTAAAATATCACAATTACTTGTTTGTTATATTTTATAAATTTTTAAAATAAAAATCAAATTTGTTATAATATCCTACGACTATGATTTCCTGATAGTAATTATCAATTATATTTTTATTTAAAACCCAACTAATATGTGACTTCAATGACAAACACAAGCTTGATTACAAATTTACACAAGCTTGATTACAAATTTACAAACCTCCTTTTCATAATCTTCCTTCAATTACAATCACCATTTCTTATCAATGAGGCTATAGAACATACACCTACCGTCATTGATCTATACTCTACCAAGGTGTTTTTAATTAGCTTTTTAATTGTTTCAGAAATATTTCATTCCTACATATCCTCCTGCTATAATTGTCTGTGTATGTGTATGTATATCTTTATATTCCAATCAACAAAATATTTTAAAGGATATTTTTTTCAATGGTTTTCCTAATTTTGAGTATTCGCTCATTTTGTCACAAAATTGAAATGTAATATCCAAAATATTACAAGTCCAAAAAAATAACCTAAAATGCAATAAATTTTAGACTTTTGTGGATTTTTTCTAATACCTCCTCCTTCCAAGACGATGGATGAACCCCACAGGAAGAAGGAGTCAGTCATCTTGTTTGAGCCTTTTTTTTTTCTTTCGTTTTCTATAAAATCTGAATTTTTTTATTGATTTTTTTATTTTTATTTTATAATATAATAAAATAATATATTATATTAAAAAATGTTTTTATTTTATTTTTTTTTCTATTTTAAATATAACAAAAAATACAATTTAATTAAAAAAATAATAATATCATTAATATAATAAATTAAATTACAATATGTTGAAAATTATACAAGTTATTGATTTTCTTCCTTCTTTCGTCTGTACACCATCTTTTATAATATAAAAAAATATGTATTAAGTTACTATAAATAGAAACGTAAGTAACAAATAAATTCAAAAAATACAAAAAAAAAAAATACTTACATTATGCATATGGGTATGTTAGTGTGAGTTGACTAATTTGTGCTAAAATATGCGTGAACCCCAAATTTGGAGTAGAAGAACACAACCCCTCATTCCATCAACATCAATTACAACTGGTTTACACATTTTCCTGAATAAAAATACCAGCACAGTTGATCCCCAACTATATGTACCACAATTGTCTAAATTTATGTATCATAGTTGTCTAAATTTTCAATAAATGGTAGCCACATATTGTACACTTCTTTTGCTCATTTGTCGGAGAATAATGTTAGTGCTTCGCGCATAATAAATTAGCCGTTCGTTTGAGGAATTTTCATCTACGACATTTTCTCCTAGAATGGCCTTTAACCAACTCAAGCTTACTTTTCTACCTTTTATTTCTTCTTGCGGTGGTTGTTGACCCAAAAATAATGTCAATACAGATACCTCTATTTATGTGGGCCCTATGATGGCTCTACCATTCATGGGAAAGTGAAAAGTATGTGTTCCGGGTCTCCGCCTTTCAAGTAGAGCATATTAAAACTAGCATCCATAGTTATCTATTTCAATTTTGAAATATTTGCAAAACCTGCAGTTTCCAAGAGAAGTAATATCACATGTGGGGCCTCAAGTAGCTTGTGGTTTCTGGCTCTAAATTTTCTTCCGGGTTGTTCCTAAAAGACACAAAAATGGAAAACATAAGTAAGATGAAAAAATAGTGCTAAACAAATTATATAGTATTAGTAACAAGACTATAAAATAGAGTTAAATAAATAATACTTACTAAGAACTGAATACCTGAATGTTATTCATTGTACCCAATATTTTTCGCCCAATCACAAAAATGGAGTTTCAACCATTTTTAATAGAACTTTAAAATCAAATATTAACTAATAATTTGAAAATTTTGAGAGGTCGTAGAAAAGAAGTTAAGATTGTGTGAGAAAAATGGTCAGAGAGGTGTTGTTATTTATAGAGTTATGGTTGAGAAATATGGTTAGAAGTTATGGATAAAAATACTGTTGGAATTAATTGATGGATAGAAATTGGTTGAAAAATATAGTTAGATATTATGATAAAAGTTATTATGGATAGAATGGTTAGATATTATAATAGAAGTTATTATGATAGAAGTTATGATTAGATATTATGATAGAAGTTATTATGGATAAAATGATTATATATTATGATAGAAGTTATTATGATAGAAGTTATGGTCAGATATTATGATAGAAGTTATTGTGAGTGCAGAAATAATAAATGAGATTAGTTGAGAAAAAATTTGTTGAAGCATATTAGTTCTTCTTGCACATAGTTAAAATTTCATCAACTATTCTACGATATATAATATACAACTCTAAAGGACCTGTAGTTATGAATTTTAAATAATGTTGAAACATTATGCGTACATCATCATCATTACAGATTCTATCTTATGCAAACATTAGTATTCCATTAAGATTAATGTATGGTTTTCGATAGATGATGCGAACAATTTCCCTGTCCGACTCAGTAACATGACGTATCTGAGTTTTTATGTCTTCAAAGCTGAATGTTTTCAATACTCTGATTGACATTGGCTCAGAAGCAACATTGCAAATTTTAAATTTTTCTGATGAAATTGGACTGATAATTTCAATAATCAATACTCTGATGACGAAGAAGAAAATCAATAATTTGTATAATTTTCAACCTATTGTAATTTAATTTATTATATTAATGATATTATTATTTTTTAATTAAATTGTATTTTTTATATTTAAAATAGAAAAAAATATTTTTTAATATAATATATTATTTTATTATATTATAAAATAAAAATAAAAAAACAATTAAAAAATTCAAATTTTATAAAAGACGAAAAAAAGGACTCCAACCAAGATGTCAGACCCATTTTTCATGTGGGGCCCAACCGCCATCTTGGAAGGAGGAAGAATTAAAAAAAAAAACACAAAAATCCAAAATTGGTGATATTTAGATCTTTTTTTGGAAATGTGGTATTTTGAAAATCTCTAATTTTCTTTGGCATATCCAAATAGCATAAGAAATTTATAGAGACTTGCTACACCAGGAAGTGCACTTAGCTCATTGTTAACAAATTAATTAATCACTATGCAATTAACTCTTGTGTAGATGACAACTTTTGATGTTTCATACAAAAACTAAGACTGAATTGAGTTTTATCAGGAAGGTTTGCCAATGAGTTTGCTTTCTTCCACCAACCAAGAATTCACCATACTCTCCTTATTCATTTATTCACATTCTTCTTGTAATTAATTTTCTTCCTTTCTTTCTTTATGATAATTACTAAACATGCACTTGATAATTACTAAACATGCACTTGTTGTACTTGTTGCAAGATTATCAGCTTTCTCACTTGCAAAGGGAGGCATTGTTTCAGACATGTATTACATTGCTATAAATATAACAAACTCTATTAGGAAACTTAGGAGTTTGTGAGCAACTTACGACATGAGGTTTCAATTACCTGTCTATTATTAAAGTATTAAAGTATGTCTTCATTATTCCTATTTTGCCTTTTTTATTTTATAATTTACATTTTATATAATCCTTAATGGTAATTGACTAATTCAAAAATTATAGATCAATCAAAATTTTCTATTTATATACATGGTATGATTTTTTCAAACCTTTCCACCTTTTTTCAAAATCAATCAATCTCTCTCTCTCTCTCTCTCTCTCTCTGTCTCTCTCTCTCTCTCTCTCTCTCTCTCTCTCTCTCTCTCTCTCTCTCTCTCTCTCTCTCTCTCTCTCTCTCTCTCTCTCTCTCTCTCATATTCTCATTTTACCTTCAAACTAAGGATGAACACATCACAAAAGAAGGTAACAATAAGAATCTTAATAGTGTCGGATTTTGTGGTGCAGCTCGTGGGGTTTCGTCAGCAAAACTGTGGGTAGAGGCCGGTTGCATCATGTGTTCGTCCATGGTGTTGGATCTGCTTATGAGACTAATGCTCAAGTATTATGAATTAATCCCAAATGATTTAATATTTATTTGACTCTATAACCTAATCATTTACATCCATGATTTCATAATCCCAAATGATTTCATATCTATTTGACTATATACTGTATTCCAATGTAGGAATTTTTTGTTACAATGAAGTTGACTATATTTTTTTGTGTTGTAATTATCTACCTTTTGGCACATAGTTGTATCTTTGCTTCAGTTGTAAAGGTAGAATCCTCTTGTATTTGGGTGCTTCTGCTACACACATCCCTGAATGCAAGATAATTTGTCGGTGATTTAATTTATTCTTAATGAATGATTTGTTCTTCATAGCATATTGAAAAAATATCTATGTTATTACTAGAAATGCAATTGTTGTTTTTCTATATCAACTACAAATGAAGGGTTTGTAGAGAACTGATGCTATTACATATTTTCATAGTTTTGGATATTTATGTTGTGGCATTTTTTATATTGCTCGTAGGTCTTGCTTGATGTGCTTAAACTGAATGAAAATTTTGTGTTTTTTCTGGATTCTTACCACCAAAAAATGTGTGAATGCGTGCATGAGTTACTGCGGTCAATTTGTTCACTACATATACATGCATCAATCTTCCGATTAAAACTTACTTCATAACCCATGTCTCTGCTGGTTGGAGCCACTCAGATTTTGTTTCTGGTTTGGATGGATCCTTGGATCCCATATATGTTCTGAAATGAATAATTGAGGTTCGTTTTCTATTGGAAGCTGATTAGTTATTTATTCTGATGTATTTGGTGTTTATGCATACAATATCTTTGTTTGTGTTAACATTATAGGTTTACATATGAATCTTTTATTTTTATTCTCAGATTTTTTTTTTGCAGTTAAGCCTCAATCAGTTAATTCTACTACTCAACGCATTACTGCAAAATTCAGTACGTATGTCAATTGATGTTGTGGATTACAATTCTTGTCAACATTGAGATTGAGCAATTTTTCCATGTTTCAAGCTATGTTAGCAAGGCAGAAGAGGGATCAGATGCTCTTGACCCAATAATAATTTCTAAGCTACCATGTGTCGTTAGATTGGCAAATCTTGAGGCTAAAAACTATGAACTATTTGATGCTGCAACGAATTCTTCTTCAACTGTACCGATGAATTCGCTTCCTAATTCGGTTTCGATTTCACCAGAATGTTGTGGCATGAAAGAGATGATGGTAGATAATAAGGTTAACCAGAATGAGTGTTCTACTAATCCTTCTTCAACTTCAACGATCTTTGAAATGTTGGGAGATTTCATGTAAGAGGACGTAACCGATGTTTATTGGAAATATCTCTTAGAGTAAGTAAACTTTATCATTATTATTATATTAATTAAAGTTTAATTTTCAATCATTGTCTTATTAAATTTATCATGATATATATAATTTTTCTTTTCTTCTAGCGTGAGAACAAAGATGAAAGAATTCAATGTTGTTATGTAATTCCTGTTAGATGTTTCTTCTTTCTTCAGTTATAGTTGTTGCCCTTTTTGTTGAAGTGAGTTGTGGAAAATAAATGTCATGAAGGGAAATAATGCATAAGCATAAGTGAATTTCCTAAAACTATATTATTTGGAATATTAATTGTGTAGTTTTATAGTAGAATTTGATTTGTTTATTTGTTGGTATGTTTATGTCTTTCTGTAATGCCATTAAATTTTCTGATGCTCATTTTTGTCTTCTAGATTCCTTATTCTCGTACTTCTCTATAGAATTGGTAATTTATTTTACCTTTGTATTACTTAATTCATCCCTTCTTTCTTTACTGTCATGTGTAGATGAGCCAGGAAAATAGGTTAGGAGTGCTGTCAGGATTAAAAACACCAATAAATCTAATGTAGCTTTCAAGGTATATAAACATATTCACCTGTTTATTTACCCCTATCTGGCATTCAAGATATAGTGAAATATGTTCACCACCTATTCATTTATTCCCTTGTATTATACATTCCTTTTTCTTCAGTATTAATTTTTGTTGTTGAGGTATTTTGATTGAATCTTGAACTCAATTGTCTATTCTTACTTAAATATATTTTATATTAGAAATGATATAAATAGTATTTTGTCATTAATATAGCAAGTTTTTCAAATAAATAATATTCATTATCTATTCAATTTATGATATATTAAACACATTATTATTTTGTTTGAAAAAAATATGACAATTAAATTTTTTTATTAAAAATTAAATGCACTTGCACACGAGTGAAATATAATTCAATGTTTTACACTTATTTATATTAAAAATTTAAATATAATTTTTAATTTTATGCACAAAAAAAATTTATTATAAATATATTAATTTTAGTTTTATTTAATCTTATTTATTCAAAATTTGTTATAGTTATAATAAAAAAATTTAATATCTTATTTATAAAAAAGAAAACACAAGTAATGTAAAGACACAAAAAATTGTGATTTCGGGTTTTTTTCTATATACATTACTATTATTATGTTTTTTTTTTCTTTTCGAAATAGGTAACAGATATTTGTCTAAAACTCTTTTATTATCAATAAAGAAAGTTTTAAATTAATAATAATTGTGTATTCAATTTATAACATCATAAATACATGATTACTTTATTTGTAAATTTAATATATATTAATTAAATCTTTTAATTAAAATTATATATACTTGCACTTTGCGATTTTATATTCTTTTAATTTAAATTTTATGAATTATTGTTAATACATATAATGATGATGTATTAAAAAAGAGCCACACACATTCTGATTTTTTATCGATTGATTTAAGATAAGAATGAACTTACTCACGCACGAGTTTTCTACTAGTTTTATTCATCATTGAAGTTCCATAACAGTTGAGTTACAAATACATTTAGGGTATGTTTGGATTGGTGGTATGGAATGAAATGGAACGCTAACTAATGTGATTCCATGATTTGAATTTGCAAATAATAAATGTAATGGAACATGATGGAATCCATTTCATCCCCAATTTGGGGTGTATGTGATGGAATGAGAATGGGGTATATGTGATAGAATGAGATATTTTAAATAAAATAACCAAACAATGAAGTGAGATCTATGTTCCATTCCGCTCCACTATGTTATGCTATATTATAACTCATCAATCCAAACATAGCCTTAGTGATTATATAGCTTATACAAACACAATTTATTAAGCATTAATGGGTTTAAAGGATGCTCCAAAGACATGGGTCTCAGCCCAAAAATTTTCTTTTAATTTTTTTATAAAATTAATTTCCGAATTAATTAGTTAAAGAAATTAATTGAAATTATTAATAATAAAATTGTAATCTCAAAAAAAATATGTTGAAAATTTATTATTATTTTAATTTTTAATTTTTAAAATATAATCATTAATAATATTAAAAATATTTGTTAATAATATTTTTTTATCCTCATTAAATTTTTTTTCTCCATCCAAATCATTATTGCCACATAATTTTAATATTAGCAATTTCCGACCACCTGAAGCGATTTTTGGCGAGGTCCGAAAAACACTAGTGAAGTGGTTTCTCTTGGGTTTCAACGACTAAATCTTCCACTGAAATGGTTTAAACTCTCAATCTTTAGATTAGAGACCAAATCGGTAGGTTGAATCTCAAGAATAACACTGGATTTAGGGACGACCTAAGGCGAATGGGTCGAGGTCGGCCGAAGAAACAAGAGGTAATGGCACTACCAACGATGGTTAGATTGATATTACAAGTGGTAAATATCTGATTGGATAACGTAAAGTTCAATATGGAAGGATCTAGTAGCAACACGAAGAAACAAGACAAGGAAGAAAAAGGGGATGACAACAATCTGAGTGTAACCATTGAAGTGAGTAAAAGCCCTAAGTTAATACTTGAAACAATTGCAGAAGAAATCTTGGAAGATCCAAACCCTAAACCAGAAGGAGAAACATTAACACCATGGTTGGACATAATTAGAGGTAATCGTCTTGCTTCTAATGGAATTGAAATATAATATGTTGCCCTAATATTGTAAATGGAGAAATTGAAGTGATTATTGAAAAACAAGATATTGAATCAGAGTTACAATATTTGGAAAATGTATTAATAATGTATGATATGGGGGAAGAGTTATCCATATGAATGCAGTAAAGAAATTCATGGTCAATGTCTGGAACTTGTTTCACTTCCTGAGTTGTTCCATAATTCATTATAAGATTTAGATCAAAGACAGACAGCGACCAAGTTCTGATGAGAGGGCCATACACAATCTATAGGAAACCCATGTTCCTACATGAATGGAAACCTGATTTCACACACAAGGATGACTTGTTACGGGTACTTCCTATATGGGTGACCTTCCCTCAACTCCCTCTAGTCTATTGGGGGGAAAAGCATAGGCAAAATAGCAAGTGCTATTAACAAACCACTAATGACAGTTGAATGTATTACAAAGAACCTAAGAGTTTCGTACGCAATGGTCATAAATAAAGTGGATGTTACAGCTAGACTGAATGACTTCATTAATATCAGGGATCCAAAAGGTAATAAGATGAGGTAGCAAGTAAAGTATGAATGGAAATTCCCTTACTACAAAACATGCAATAAGGTAGGCCATGTTTGTACAATTAAAACTCAACTACCAATGCAACAATAGGTGTGGATAGCCAAACAAAATGGAAAAGAAGATGGAAAAGCCAACCAAGATGAAGATATTGAAAATGAATAGGAAAAATCATATGAGCAACCTGAATAGACATTAGTGAAATCCATGCAAGTTTTATTTACAGGGAAGGGTTCAAAAAGCGCTTATATGACATGGGATAAATGGCTATTAACCCAATGAACAGTGAAAGAATGGGATATAGCAGGAAAAACAAGTCACACTCTATTTGGTTGCAAAAATGGATTTGAGGTTCTTTGAAATGGAGATAATCCAACAGCCTCAAATACCGAGGTGAAATGATTATAGCTTAGAATGTTAGAGGATTGAATAAAGGAACAAGGCATATGGAAATAAGGGACCACCTCAAGAATCTACATATACATTGTGTTGTTATGTTTGAAACTAAAGTGAAAGAAAATAAAGCTCAAAGAATTATAAATGTCTTTGGTAATAACTGGATGTGGCTGGAAAATTATAACCATCATCCAAGTGGGAGAATATGGCTCATGTGGAAGGATAAAAGTATGCATATATGGATGATACAAAGCTCTGATCATTTCATCCACTTCAAAGTGAATAACCCCTTTGGAAATAATTTCTTCCCGGCAATGATATATGCTTAGAATCAAATTGCTAATATAAGGAACCTGTTGACTGATCAAGTGCCTGTAGCAAACTCTTTACAAGGGCTTTGTATTTGTACTGGAGATTTCAACAATGTGTTTAAAGTCAGTGAGAGAATGTGAGGTAGCCCTGTTCGAGAAGCTGAGTTTCAAGACCTTGAGGCCATGAAGACTTTAAGCCTTTATGAACATGATACAACATGAAGTTTCTTCACTTGGTCAAAAAAATACACTACATGTATCATATATTCTCGTATTAATATAGCAATATGTAATAGGGACTGTGTAACACCCCAAAATTTTCCCTCATATTTATTACCAACTAACAAGTTGTTTATGCTTCATTCATTTGCATTTAGATCATAATACCACGTGCATGCATCATGGGTTTTCTAAAGGCATGGGATCATCCTTCGAAAAAGAAGAAGTTCATTCAAGGTATAAGACTCAAAGACATCTCGCATAGTTCATATTATTTTTGAATAATTGAGGAGTTGAAAGGAACTTGAAAAGGGTCACCTTCTACTGACACCAGGCATGCTAAACAAAGTATGTACCATCCATTTAATTCCAAAGGGCTTCAGTTGGCCAAATCGCTGAAAATCAGTCAAATCGAAAAAAAGTCAATCGTGCGGGGAAAAAGTCAACTCCTAATTTATTAAGCTGATCTTGTCAAAAATATCCAAAGGATGAATTTTGGTCAAGAAAGATAAAAAAAATCATCAAGAGTCGAGAACAACTCATTTTCACCCATTTTATCACCAAGTTATGAATTTAGGGGTTCAAATTGGAAAAAAAAAGAGAAAATATGAGAACAAGCTTGTATTATACATCAGTCACACCACTTATCATATACCCTCACCATAGCATAATTATGGATTGATTATCACACACTCAGTGCTCATTTTACACTAACCTTATTTCCTCTAATTTTTCTTAACCCCACTTCCAACAAACTTTGGACTATGGTTAGTGTTAAATAACTCTCTAAACCCACCATATAAAAAATCTAAGCCCTCACAAACAGAGGGTTACATTCATTTCCACATTTTTGAGATCAAAATGACTATAAACTCCATTTCTCTCCCCCTTCTCCAAAGTCAGTTTCGATGTTCTTTGTTGATTTTTGAAAGGTGCCTTCACCAGTATCACCACCACCACATTTCTCTCTATTGTATCCATTAGAATGGTGTGAAGCTACCACTGAATATTTATCAAGATTCCTCATCATCTTCACAAATTTCTAATTTTGTTCAAGATCCAAGGGTTAAGGCATTTATTTTGTCTTAGTGTTGATTTGAAAAGACTGCATGAAGTATTTTAGGTTTCTGTAGGTGAATCTCCCATTTGAACAAGGTAAGCTTCCCTAATTCTTGAACATTCATGATAGTTGTATGTGGTTAGGATCATCAGAGGAGTGTGCATATTAAAGTCCTATGGTGATATAGGCAATGTCTGTTGAATAGAAAATAGGAATTGTGAATTCTCGTTAAATGCAGTGTATGGATCCATAACATCGTAGGTATTTTGCTTCATGATTTGATGGGGGTTTACTTAAACTAATGGTGAATTAATGTTCCCGGTTTTTAAAGCTTCAATTTAGGAATTTATTTTGTTTGATTCAGTGAATTTTTGGTGTTGAAATCTTGAAAATAAGATGATCGTGATTTTGGTTGTGGTTCTGGATACTGGTTCGTTTCTATTTGCATGAACACTGAAGAAGATGATGAGGTGGAAAAATTTAACTGGTGTGTGGTGAAGTGAGGGTGGCGGTCGCCACTTTTGCTTGGGTATTTCCCCCCAGGACAGCATGGTGGGCGCAATGCTTGTTGCCCTTTCTCTCATGAACATGGTGTGCGCCATATGTGTGTGTGTGTGTGTGGGGGGGGGGGGGGGGGTAGTGTGGCATCCGCCACATTTATATGTGCAAGGAAGAGGTGGCATTCGCCACATATGTGTATATGGGTAGGGTGGCGCCTGCCATGATGATTTTACCTTTTCTTTTCATTTCGGGGGTGATTAATTAGGAAAAGGTTATGGCATGCATGTTTCTTTTTATTTTCTTCATGAACATGGTGTGCTCCATATGTGTGGGTGGGTGGGTGGGTGGGTGGGGGGGGGGAGGTAGTGTGGCATCCGCCACCTTTATATGTGCAAGGAAAAGGTGGCATTCACCACATATGTGTATATGGGTAGGG
Source organism: Lathyrus aphaca (assembly GCA_963966055.1). Classification (NCBI taxonomy): domain Eukaryota; kingdom Viridiplantae; phylum Streptophyta; class Magnoliopsida; order Fabales; family Fabaceae; genus Lathyrus; species Lathyrus aphaca. The sequence goes on from OZ014522.1 coordinate 497,087,592, forward strand.
TGGCGCCTGCCATGATGATTTTACCTTTTCTTTTCTTTTCATTTCGGGGGGTGACTAATTAGGAAAAGGTTATGGCATGCATGTTTCTTTTTATTTTCTTCACTTTTATACACAAAATCTTATCATTAAAAATAGTTCCTTTTGAATAAAAATTACAAATAAATCCAGGAGTGAACATTGGTGCGTTTATTGATTTTTAGAATTTTTTCCATGTGATTTTCTTGTGTTATGGATTTTCTATGAAATTTCTCTCAAAAGCATGTAAAAACAGACTATTTTTGTTCATGAACCTCAAAAACCACTGTTTAAAAATAGATTGTTCTTAATTTTTGGCATGGTGTTATATACTTAGGTATTTGATACTTAGATGTCCAAGGTTTATTCATGTCATGTTCATTAATTTGTTTTTGAAGCAACCTTTGTGAAAGGATCCAAACATGCATTGTTTTTGCATAGCTTGAATAAAGATTTTATTTGAGGCACTAAAAATCCTTTTCATGGTTCAATATTTTTCATATCATTCTTAACTGATGTTGTTCATCTTGAGGTTAAATTTCATAATTTTTCATGGCCTTTAGTTATTTCTCATGTAATTTTGTTTAAAATTATCATGGTGTGCTTGCATGACTAGGGTTTAGGCTTTGAATGGACATTTATGCCATTTGTTTGAGGTGTTTGAGGACATATTTTGAACAATTTTTATAGGTCCTTTTGATGTCCTAAGAATGATTTTATAGGTCACTTTGAATTGAGTTTCATAATACTTTAACTTGTTGGGACGTGTACCTTGCTTATGTGATTCTATGCTTGTGTGCATTGACTTGTAAGACACGTAAATTGATCATTTCTCATAGGAGCTTGATAGTGGATTCATTCATGAAGTACCTACTGCCATATACCATGTTCCATCCATCTCATATACCTATAATACATCTCATGTTACTTTTTTACATGCCCATAATGTGCATAAATATATATATATATATATATATATATATATATATATATATATATATATATATATATATTAAGCATCATTTTGCACCCACTTTATGACATCTTATCTTGTGCTTGTGATACCATTTGCTTATAAATATTTTTCCAATTCTCTTTGAAACTTGTGTACATGATTTTGAGGTATAGCTATTGATTTATAAAGTTTTGGTGCATTGGTACATGACCTGATTTGTATGTGCTTGCTTAACTTTGCATTGTTTCCAAAAGTGAAACTTACTTTGGTTTTCCTAGTTTGTCTAATTCTTTGAACACTACTGGTATTAATTGAGTATTAAATTTGAACATGATTTAGGGGAACATTATCTACTGACCTAGAATTACTTTATGTGTGTTTACATCTTCATGAATTTGTTTCTTACTTGTGTTACAAGCTACTAGCTTAGGACTTGTCTGAAGTTATCTTGTGCTAGTTTTGTTTAGGTGTTTGAAACATGTAATAACTTGAAATTTATTGACAATTTTAGGATGTTTTATATGTGCATAACATGCTTTCACTAATGACTTTGAGCTTCACTAATTTCCTATGTTCATACTCATGTGTTCTTTGCTTTTGTACATATGAATTGTTGCGTCTAAGTGAACCCAATTGTGCATAACTTGTTTGCTCATCATGTATGCATCAATCTGCCATATCCATATTAATTCAATAATGTTCTCATAATTCAATAAATTTTGTACATTATTACCTTGGTCCATTTCCATCTGATAATCCAATCCATCTAACTTATAATGGATCTCTTTTGTAGTTTACAATTTTCTTAGAAGTATAGTTAGGGTTTAACTTGTAATTGTTTACTTGTTCTTCAAACAATAGTACATAGTTGTTTCATAAGTTGTTTACTTGACATGTACTTGACTTTAACATGTTCTCTCTTGCTTGAATAAAACTTAGGTTGTTCATGATTGACTACTTTTGTTCATTTGACATGCTAGAAGTAGGATGATCTTAATGCATCTTCACTTGACATTTGGTCACGTAGTTTGCATCTTATCTTGTGTGATTATCATGATGGCTCAACATGACTTGTAAATGTCACTTGGCTACTGACCTAGACTCATTTCATGTATGTTTTCATTTCTAAGGTTCATCTCTTGCTTGCCTTGCAAGTCTTTAGTTTAAGGAACTAGTTTTGATTTGAATTGTCTTGTTCGATCTTAAGGACTTAGACTTGTTTTGCTTTAACCAATTTAGGATGTTTATGAGATGTTTTATACACTTATAATATGAAATCAATTCTGACTTTGGTTTATCTCTAGGTCTCATTTCTATACATGTAGCTTCTAGGTGTTTTCTTTTGATAGTTTATACATAACTTTTAAGTAGACTAGTCTTATATCATGCTTGTGGTTGACTTCTGATTTCATAATTACTTTTTGGTCTTTCATATTGACTAATGTAACTCCAATGTACATAATTATTAGACTTAGGTTTTCATGTTTAATTGTATGCACTTCCTTGTTATTACTAGTGCCTTTAGTTCACATGTGCAAGCTGCATAAAGGAGACATTCCAAAGGTGACTTGATCATCTCATTTTGTAAATAAAAGCTTATTTCTAACATGATTTGCTATTGGTTTATAGGTGCTTTCGTGATTCGCTTTTGTTGCTTTTCTACAAATCTATAACTATTTGGTAGGACCTCTTATCTCTTTACATCCCTTTTAATGCTTTCATATTCCATGAGAAGTGGGGATAGTCGATTCCATAAGAAGTAGGCTTGAATGGAAAGTCCTCAAGTGAGGCTCTGATTATACTTATTTACATTTGTTCCTAAGATCTCTGAGAGGTGTCCCATTCACGTATCCCTTGTAAGACCTCCAAGAAGGCAATTGATGGAAGGTAGGGTTCGCAATCGACCCCCGTTATTCTAGTTGAGTCGTTCTTAGATCTCATTACATGATTGAAGCTTTGAATACATCCTCCACTTATTATCGAGTCGGCCCAAGTGGAATGAGGGTATGCAATCGACCCCCACTCATTGTCTCAACTCACATCGGACGATGTTGATGCTTATGCGATCTCATTCACATCACTCTTTTTTTCTTATTCTTCTACTTTGATAGGTGATGTCATTGTATTGTTTGTTTTAGCTTTTTCTTCCTCGTTAGGATACTTATTCTAACTTGCCCAAGTTAGATAGGTTAGAAAACATAACATATGACTAACCTTTGCATGATAGCATTAGGTAGACTTCCCATTTTAATCCTTAACCTTAGGATCAATCATTGTATGCTAAATTTAGGAGTAACGTCTAATCCACTTTAGTTTTTTCTCTTAACCTTGAGTCTCTTCTCTCATTTATAAAGAAAAGTAAAAACATTTAAATAAATAAAATGTGTATTGTGTGCCACAAGCCTTAAGCACATGTGAAAGAGTGAACGAATGCATATCCAAACCCACTTCAGGATGCTTTGCGCGTGAGACATTTGGATCGTTTACACAAAGTATTCGCTTTTATGTCATAGTATTTAGCACGATGTGCATTACAAACAAAACAATTCAAAACACTTCATTAAAAGATAAAGAACCAAGCTTCACGTCTTTCTCTTCTTATCTCATACTCCTTTGCGGACGCATTGACTTGTCACCACCATTCTACCACAAACAGGCAACGCCCAAGCCTCGATTCAGCGAGGATAAAAAACGTTTGGTGGCGGCTCTTTTGTTCATTCTTTTTCGCCGGTTGTTTTTTGCGTTGCGACAAACTGGTTTACTATTTTCCCCACCTGTGATATTGATATTCTCCATGCTCATATCTATGACAATATACCCCTCAAAATAAATCCTCCAAGGCATAATATTAAGTTGATAAGAGCCCATCATTCTTTTAAATTTCTGAATTGTGTTATAGACCATCCATATTTTTTTGGAACTGGTTAGAAATAGTTGGAACATGGGGGAGCAAGAACATCCTACGTTTAAATTATGGAAAAAGATGAAGTGCTTACAGCCTATTGAGAAAGTTAAACAAGGAAAATACTGATATCATGCAAAGTATAATTGATATCAGAGGCCAATTGGACCAAACCCAACCCATGTTGCAAACTTATTTATTAAACCAAGATTATATTGATAGTGTCAAACTCTGGTCAGATGAGGTTATAAAAGTAATAAACATTGAAGAGAAAATGTTTATACAAAAGTCCAAGATCAATTGACTTAAGTTGGGTGATGGAAATAATGCCTATTTCCATACTACTATTAGAGAGAAAATAAAAAGCGGGAATGAACACACAATTTAGAAGATTGTTAGGGGACACAAAAGTTCCAAGAATTGATGGATTTAATGCAAAAAAATTCAAGGAATCTTGGAGTGTGATCAAAGATGAGGCGAGGGAAGCAATACATGATTTCTTCCAACACAATAGAATGCATGTTGTTGTTAATTGTGTTCGTGTTACTTTGATGCCAAAAAATTCAGAGGAAAAAACCATGAAGGAGATGATGCCTATAGCATGTTGCACAACTATCTACAAAATTCTTTCCAAGATGCTCACTATGAGATTAAACAAAATCATAAGTGTTATTAATGTGGATGAAAATCAATCTGCTTTTGTACATGCCAAGATCATTCATGACAACATAATGATAGATTATGAACTATTAAGAGGATGCATTAGGATAAGGCCGTCACCGAGATTTTGAGTGCCTTGTCGAAATTATGAATTTGGTGCCATTTTTTTTAATTCATAATTTTGTTACCAAATTTATAAGTCATATAATTATAAATATATAATTGTAAAAGAAAAAGTAAAACAAATTACATTAATAATGAAAATTTTACCCCAAATCAAAACTACAATAAAATTATGACACTAGCTACAACCTCTGGATATTAATATTTGAATATCATCCTCCTAACATTTTTTGTTGCAAAATCAACAATAATCTGATCAAAATCAAAATTATTTTAAAAAAATCATCTTTAATTGAAATCAAAACAAAACTATTTAATCTAATTTACGACATTGTCGATCGTAAATAAGATTTTAGTATTTTTAATTTTGAAAAATCCTCTCAGTCAATGAAATAGTAACATGAATAGTTGATATTATTCTATAAGTTATGCATACTAGGATAACAATTGAATGTCTTAAAGAGAACTCAATATCATAAAACATGTAACAAATTGATAAAACTACAACTAATATGATCAATAAAGAAAATATACTCACATAGCCCATGAGAGATTTCTTCAAATGTAGATAGAAAAAAAGGGAACAAAACAAGTAGTGCAAGTATTTTTCCTGGATGTTAAAGGTCTAAATGTCATTTTCACTCTTTTTAAGTTTTCTATTTTATATTGAATCACATTTAGGTGAAGATATTTTTTGGCACAATTTATGGGAATTTTTTGGTATAAAATGAGAATGATTTTAATATATTAATAATTACTTTTTTTTACTATTATATATGATATGCTATATCTAAGTTTTTTTTTTTTGGTTAGATTTTAAGCTTTTATATATATAGGCTAGCCTTGTTGATTTGTTGCTTTTCCTAAATCCTTTAAGATCCGTTGTATTGATTGGTTTTGGAAATAAAATTTTATGCTAGGTCTGAAAAAAAGTGGAAGGGGACGAAAAAATTCTAAGAAAAGTAAAGTTGAGGGATGAAAAGACTGGATTTTTTTTAGAAGAGACTAAAAATTTAAAAATATGTAAATAGATGGACAAAAGTACATTTAAACCAAAATTGAAATAAAATAGGAGACTTGTATTTCTTCACTAGAAACAATGACAATTGAAGAGTAATACAAGCAAATAAATTGCAAAATACATTATTTAATAACTCAACCACAAAAGTAAAATTACAATTTTTACAATCCTTTAAAAATATTGAGAATAAGTTATTAGCTATTCACAAACTATACCACGAATCAAAATAATATTTAAAAATATTAATTTTAGCAAACATTTGATCAATTTCGCGGCTTCGAACTCGAGCTTTTGTACTTGATGTCTCTATACAATTATCGACTAAACTAACTTAACAAAACCATAAATATATATTATAAAAAGAACAAATATATCATGTGTTCTATTCCCCATAGAAAAAGATAAAATACAAGCAACTTAAAACATCCAATTGAAACACACATTATTTCTTTCTTTTTTATGTGACATAACCCTAGCATAAGAACCTCAATGGTTACATAAACAAATGATTATCAAGTACTATAAAATAAAACTTTTGGTATATGCCAATGGCAGCATTTAAAGTTCATCTTTAAGACTATAACTTTCTGTTGGGTTGGTAGATGATTTTTTTATTGGATAAGAAGCATCCATAGCAATGCCACATAGACCTTCTTTGTGAGATATGTCCCTTTGTATTCTAATGTAACCTTGTTCTCCCCATTCACTTCCCCATGAGTTCTTCACTATCCAATATTTTGTTCTATCTTGAGTTACACCATACCCAACTATTGCTACCCCATGATTCAGATCAGTGCCACAGTGTCCACTAAATACTCCCTGTAATTATAAGTTTATATTTTTCTTAATCATCATTCCCTTACACCAATATTATCCATAGAATAATTTAAAATAATTTTAAATAGTTTGAGATAAATGAAAAACTGTAAATGGACTCTTGAGTCTCTATTTTATGTTTATACATGGATTTGGTTCCTTAATTTTTACATCTACAAAAATATCCATTAAATTCCGATTATTCAATTTAGTTGATAACTGCAAATATTTTTATTTTATTGTAGGGATGTGAATTCAAAATCGTGAAGCAAATGAGTTAACATGTTACTAATTTATTAAAAAATTAATGTATCTGAATATTGATTCTTCAAAATGATTTTAAAAATAAAAAATCAGAGAATTTATTTTTTTGGATTTGAAGTCATTAATCAGCAAAAATAAGCACTTAAAGTGAACTTAAACTTAAAATTTCATCTAATTTTCTTTAGTTAATTAGACTTGAAATTTACCTCAGAATAGAATTGGAAATTATATCCCCCAGCATCAATAGCTACAGAGACAGGTTGTTTGGCAGCAGCTTTCAGCAATGCAGCTTCATTATTTTTAGGCACATTTTCATACCCATCAATTGAGACTGCTGCCTTATCCTGCATAAAATCAAAATTATTAATAATTTTTATTTTCTTAAAAATCAAAATCATTAATAAATTTTATTTTCTTAAAACAGTCTAATGGTCGAAATTCACTTTTTAAAAATAAATAAATAGAATATTGCAAATTCGAACTCACATATCTGTATATGATGTTCCTTCACGGTCACCAACTAAATTGACTTAACGAGACTAATCATTTAGATATTAGTTATTGTATTCATTATCATTTCAATTAATAAATATAAAAGACTATAGATAAGGTAAATCTCTTAATAATTAATTCTAACCTTTTCTAAATAACAAGTTCCATCTTTTGCAGCATAAGGATAATTGGTCTCAGTTGTTATACCATTTTTCTTTATGAACTCAAAAGCATATTCCATCAACCCACCATTGCATCCTTCATTTTCTTCAGTGTCACAATCCACAAGCTCTTGCTCAGATAATGAAACTAGTTTTTGTGTCTTTATTTGGTTAATTCCTTCAACCGCCACAATAGTCGAAAATGCCCAACAACTACCTATACAACAATCAAAACAAATAAAAATAAAACATTATCCGATATTTTATAGATCAAATATATTAATCATTCAATAAAATAAAAAATAAACTTTTTTTTATAATACAATAGACCAGAGAAACTATTTTGCGTACCGCATTGGCCTTGATCTTTTATGTCTGTGACAGCGCCTTTCTTTCTCCAATCAATCGAAGACGGAACACCTTCCACATTCTCGTACATGAATGTTTGATTCTCGTTTGGCATAGCACGAAACATTCTATGATGACTAATCTTAGAATCAGCATAGATCCTTCTAAATTCATAGTTTGTCATGTCTGCAAACTTGTTCAACTTTAGCTTATAAGGCTTATCCAATTTATTGGTATTGTGAACATGCATAACATTGGCTTTGAAGACGTTGAAGCGATTATGTTTCTCATCGAGATTTCGAGTAACTGTGTGGTGAGTTCTCCATCTTTGGTACAAATCCCATAAACTTTTCTCTGATTCTAAGTCATGTTCGTTGAAATCAAAGGTGTTGGTTACTCTGAAAATTAGAGCAAGGGATAAGGTAACCAAGAAGAGCTTTTTAATTTCCATTTTGCTATGTTGTGATGGGAAAATATGAAAGGCAGGGAATTCTTTATATAGAGAAATGAAAACTTACTTGGGTCTGGGGAATGGCATGTTCAAAATATGAGAGCAATCAATTACCTTAATAGCTGAAATAACTTCCTTGAGAATACAATTAAATATATAATAATAATAATAATAATAATAATAATAATAATAATAATAATAATAATAATAATAATAATAATAATAATAATAAAAAATTGTAACAAAAATGAAAATGAACTAGTTATCAATAGTAAATATTAATTGTGATTGATTTGTTTTAGGTAGAAATCAGATATTCATGGCATGTTTAGGATTGCTTCAAATCCAAGACTTTTGATTAAGAGGAAATAGATTTATAATTATATCATTCAAATTCTCTTGAATACTTGTGGTAATGGCAACATTCTAAAGACAATTATTACTCCATGTCATCTATGTGTGCGCCTTTCTCCTCTTTAGAGAGCTTTTTATAGATCATTGGGACTCGTCTGTAGAGGGAGTTCTCCCTAGTATTGGAGTATATGTTCCCTTTCAAAGTAATAGTTTTCTCCTGGAAACTATTTTAAGACTGAATCCATACTAGGGAGAACTTACTTAAGAGATGGATCACATTAGTTTCAGGGGTGTCCTCTATCCTTTATGTTCGGAGGTTATTGAGTCATCCTCTCATCTTTTTGTGACTTCTGAGGTAATGGTTTCTGTTTGGTATGTGATTTTTAGTTGGCTATGGTAGATTTTGGTTTTACCTATGTAGAAGCATACTTCAAGCTCAAGGTTTTGATAACGTCAACAATATTCAAGCTCATTCCGTATTGCAAAAAGTCGAGATGTCAACAAAGATCAAGATCATGGCTATGCATCATCAATGGAATGTTATCATTCGAATCAAGCTATTGTGCAAACTTTTCAAGACTTGGACACAAGGCTTAGGTATATCAAAACACATTCCTTAGAATGATATACAAGTGTTCAAAATAGTTTATCATGATAATTCACTGCATATGCATATTTTGAAATAAATCGGAACTGGTTTAACACTTAAAAATCAAATATTTTTCTGAGTTTTAACAGTGTTAACCGGTTAACCATATTGGTTAACCGGTTAACGGTCCCAAATTTTGAATTCTGTGGCAACGTTTCAGCGCGTTAATCGATTAACCAATATGGTTAACCGGTTAACACTGAAGGTTTTCTGAAAAATTGTTTCTTTTCATTTCAAATATTTTTTAAATGTTATACCTCTTCAATAATTTATTTCATAATTTTTCATACCTTTTTGAATATGTGTTTTGACTCTTATAAATTCTAAAATTTTCAAATTCATAAACACCTCCAAGAAATTTTCAAATATTATCACTCAATCAAATTCACTAAAATTCAAATATTTTTCATACTTCTAAAAGTGTTCATAGTTCATCATATTTCATATTCCATTTGAACACTTGTATTGAATTTTGAGAAGTGAATTTTGAACATAGGAGAAGATCAATTTTATATTGATACCAAACATTGTATTACTCACTCAAACTACAAAAAATTATAGAAAGTTTTTTCTATTGTGACTTGTGATCCAAGGTTTGTTTGGACACAAGGGTTAATGTTGCAAGAGGATTGTTCTTGCACACTAGGTTGATTAGTTGTTTAGAAAGTAGGCCTCACCATTTGAAGGTGTGATAGGTTGTACATTTCTAAAAACTAGTGGAAATCTCTTTCGTGTTTGAAAGGGGACTGGATGTACCTTCGGATTGTGAAGGGAACCAGGATAAATCTCCTTGTCACTTTTTATTTCTTGCTTTATCGTTTTCATACCATAAACCATAAAAAGCAAAATCCATCCATCAAAGAGAAAGAATCGAAAAAATCTTATAACACCTAATTCACCCCCCCCCCCCTCTTAGGCGCACTTTGATCTTACAATTGGCATCAGAGCAGGTTTAGGTAACCTGTTCCTACAAGATCCTATATGGCTTCCGCAAACTCGAATCCTGTTTTCAAAGATGGTGGAAGTAGCAACAAGCCTCCGCTCTTCTCCGGCGAATACTTTGATTTTTGGAAAATCAGAATGAAGGCACATCTTGAAGCCCAAGGAGAAGGTATATGGGAAGCAATCGAAGAAGGCCCTCATAATCCTGTTAATGTGATCAATGGCATTGGAACCACAAAGTTGAAGAATACTTATGATGAAGATGATAAGAAGAAGATCCTAAATGAGAAGAAGACAATCAACATACTCCAAAGCGCTCTCAGTATGGACGAATTCTTCCGCGTATCACAATGCAAATCGGCAAAGGAGATTTGGGATACTTTGGTAGAAACACATGAAGGAACAACAGAAGTAAAAAGATCAAGGCTTAACCACTTGATTGCACTCGGGAAGACCTTCACCAACGACGATCTCAATTTGAAAGTCCTAAGGTCCTTGACAAGGGAATGGAAACCGAAAGTGACCGCTATTTCGGAGAAGAAGAGTCTCTCAACGATGACATCCGCATCTCTATTTTGCAAACTTCAAGAGCACGAATTGGAACTTGGAAGGCTCGAGAAGCACGAAAGTCAAGAGAAAAAGTCCAAAGGAATTGCTTTGAAGATTGACACGAGGGATGACAAAGATGACGAGACTTCCGAAGATGAGAACTTCATGCTTCTTGTTAAGAAGCTTGGTAAGTTTTTTAACAAAAATAAAAATTCCTCTTTTCCTAAAAAGAATAAACATTTCATGAAGAAGGATGCATCCACATCGATTCAAGAAGTCACATGTTATGAATGTGGGAAGCAAGGTCACATAAAACCGGATTGTCCAAGACTTGCAAAGAAAGGAGGATTCAAAGGCAAGAGGGACTTCAAAAATAAAAAGGCTTATGTCGCTTGGGAAGATAATGAAGTTAGTTCCTCATCGGAATCGGAAAGCGATGAATGTGCAAATATGGCTTTAATGGCTTCACATCACTCCGATGAAGAAAATGACGAGGTTAGTAGCAACTTTTCAATTTATGAAAATGATGCACAAGAAGTCATAGATGAACTTCTAAAAGAATGCAAGACTTTGTACAAAAATATTTCATCCCAAAAGAAACGAATATTATCTTTAGAAGAACAAAATACATCTTTTGAAAAGTACATTGAAAATGAAAAACAAAAAGTAATGGATGAAAAACAAAGCCTTGTATGCAAAAATTGTGAGTCATTATCTTTTCAAATTTTTCAACTTAAAAGAGTCTTAGAAAGATATGAAAAAGGTCAAATTGGCTTGGAGGAAATTCTTAGGCACCAAAGATATCCCAATGACAAAAGTGGTTTAGGATATTCTAAGTTTTCCAAACCAAGCACAAGTGAAACCGTTTTCGTAAAAGCTAGTGAACAAATTATTAAAGAAAAGAATAAAAATTCTAAAACTATGCATCAAAGTCATAAATAGAAAAGAATCATTAAGAAACAAAAATATGTTCCTAGATATAAAAGTCAATTTCAACCTACTTGTTTTTATTGTGGAATCAAAGGCCATACACCTAATGCTTGATATGTGCGCAACATTGGTGTTGCTAACGGGCATTATGTGTGGGTTGAAAAGGGTACTAACTATCAAGGACCCAAAGCAATTTGGGTACCTAACAATACTTGAATTTGTTTTTTAGGTATGCTTAAAAACAACTTCTACTCAATGGTATCTCGATAGCGGTTGTTCAAAGCATATGATGGGCGATATCAACAAATTTTCAAGTCTATCTCTTAAGGCCAAATGATACGTTACTTACAGTGATGATAATAAAGGAAGAATTCTTGGAGTTGGAACCATTGGTGCATCTCCTCATACAATCATCGAAGACGTCCTTTATGTGGAAGGCCTTAAACACAACCTTCTTAGCATAAGTCAATTGTGTGACAAAGGGTTCCGAATCAACTTCACAAAGGAGGAATGCTTGATAGAACATGAAGTCACTCATGACCTCTTGCTAAAAGAAAAGTGATGCCTTCAAAGCATTCAAGAAGTATGCCAAGCAAATTCAAAACGAGAAGTCACTTTCAATAGTCTCCATTAGAAGCGACCATGGTGGCGAATTTCAAAATCCATCATTTGAAGATTTTTGTGAAGAGCATGGAATCTCTCACAATTTTTCCGCACCAAGGACTCCTCAAAAAAAATGGTGTCGTAGAAAGGAAGAATAGGGCATTAGTGGAACTTGTAAGAACAATGCTTAGCGACTCAAATCTTCCTAAATATTTTTGGGCGGATGCGGTTAGCACGGCTTGTTTTGTAAGTAACCGTGTCAATATTCGACCAATTCTCAAGAAGACTCCATATGAGTTGTTCAAGGGTAGGAAACCAAACATATCTTTTTTCCACATATTCGGATTCAAATGCTTCGTTCTCAACAACGACAAGGACAATCTTGTTGTACCAGATAGATGTCAAAAGCGCTTTCCTAAATGGTTACATCAATGAAGAAGTCTATGTCAAACAACCTCCGGGTTTTGAAGATTTCAAGAATCCCTCTCATGTCTACAAGTTGAAGAAGACTCTTTATGGCTTAAAGCAAGCACCAAGGGCATGGTATGACCGTCTTATCAACTTCCTTTGTGAGAAGTGTTTTACGAAAGGAAAGGTTGACAAGAATTTGTTCATCAAGAATTTCAAGGGCAACACCTTACTAGTTCAAGTCTATGTCGACGACATCATCTTCGGTTCAACAAACAAAGATCTTTGCAAAGAATTCTCTCTTATGATGCAAGGCAAATTCGAGATGTCCATGATGGGAAAGATGAACTACTTCCTTAGATTACAAATCAAGCAAACAAAGGATGGCATCTTCATCAACCAATCAAGTATTGCAAGGAATTATTGAAAAGATTCGATATGGACAATTGCAAAGAAATGTCTACTCCAATGGGATCCAGAACGTAAGTGGATCAAGATCTATCCGGCATTTCAATTGATATTACAAAGTATCGAGGTATGATCGGTTCACTATTATATTTGACGGCAAGTCGTCCTGACATTATGTTTAGTGTTTGTTTGCGTGCCCGCTTTCAAGCTAATCCGAAGAAATCACATCTCATCGCCGTGAAGAGGATCATGAAGTATCTCAAAGGAACGACGCACGTCGGATTATGGTATCCTAAAGGTAGTAGATGTTCTTTAATTGGTTATTCTGACGCTGATTATGCAGGATGTAAGACCGATAGAAAAAGTACAAGTGGTACTTGTCACATTCTCGGGAATACACTAGTGTCGTTGGCATGTAAGAAGCAAGCATGCGTTGCACTTAGCACGGCCGAAGCGGAGTACATCGCAGCAGGAAATTTTTGCGCCCAAATCTTGTGGCTTAAACAACAACTCATCTTTGAAAACAAGATTCGAGTTTGCGGAAGCCATATAGGATCTTGTAGGAACAGGTTACCTAAACCTGCTCTGATGCCAATTGTAAGATCAAAGTGCGCCTAAGAGGGGGGGGGGGTGAATTAGGTGTTATAAGATTTTTTCGATTCTTTTTCTTTGATGGATTAATTTTGCTTTTTATGGTTTATGGTATGAAAACGATAAAGCAAGAAATAAAAAGTGACACGGAGATTTATCCTGGTTCCCTTCACAATCCGAAGGTACATCCAGTCCCCTTTCAAACAAGAAAGAGATTTCCACTAGTTTTTAGAAACGTACAACCTATCACACCTTCAAATGGTGAGGCATACTTTCTAAACAACTAATCAACCTAGTGTCCAAGAACAATCCTCTTGCAACACTAACCCTTGTGTCCAAACAAACCTTGGATCACAAGTCACAATAGAAAAAACTTTCTATAAATTTTTTGTAGTTTGAGTGAGTAATATAATGTTTGGTATCAATATAAAATTGACCTTCTCCTATGTTCAAAATTCACTTCTCAAAATTCAATACAAGTGTTCAAATGGAATATGAAATATGATGAACTATGAGTGAGAAGTTATACATGAAGGATTGGACCAAATCCAGGTAAACTTTCCCGTTGTCAGAAACAAAGTCACTCATGCCTTGAAATTCTAGCAATGCAGGAAACTTAAAAGTTAGAGGTTTGAAGGATTTCAGAAGAACATATTTACCCTTAAGCAATGGTCTGACTCTGACTTTGAAACCTAGCCTCCTCTTCTTGGTGGATTCCATTGGTGTTTCTGCAACTGGGGCTTCTTCTGACACTGAGGCAGGTTCCTTTCCTTTCCTTTGGGGTGCCATAAACAAATGATGGAGTTAGGGTTTGGAGGAGATGAGATTTTCGGATTTGATGTTAGGTGAGTTGAATGAGGTTTGAAGAGGGTTTATAAAGATTAGGAGATAATGGGTTTTAATGGGGGTTTGATTTGTTGAAGGTTGGAAGTTGGAAGAAGATGATAAATAGTGTTTATTATAGTCAATGGTTGAAGAGTCAAAGCTTGTGAATGTGAATGAACAAAATATGCAATGCAATGTACTAGAAACATATATATTAAAGACATAGTAACACAAAACAAAACAATAATAAAAAAACATAAGTTCTGAACGTGCGCTGGAAATCCAAATTTTGGATGTGTTAACCGGTTAACCTATTACGTTAACCGGTTAACGGTTAAAAATTTTCAATTTTTTGAAAAATCCAGCAGCATGTTTTAGAGAAAATGGAAAAAGTTTTTCATGAAAATTTTTCATAAAGTGTTAGCACTTATCAAAACGCAACTTTCGATCAAAAAATATTTTGAAACCAATTATTTTCGGGTATACGAAAGTGAGAAAAACAGAAACCGGCGAAACGAAAGTGCTAGCATTTTATGACACAAAAGTGAACAAACACACATATAATGCAATAAAAACATACAACAAGCAATTTTTAAGTTAAGGTTAGATGTCACCTTCATTGAGAATACCAAGTTCTCGTCGAATCTTGAAAAATTGCTCTTTAGCCAACGATTTAATGAATATATCGCCGAGTTGATTGTGTGTATCCACGAACGTAACATCGACATCTCCGTTTAGAACATGATCTCGAAGAAAGTGATGCCGGATATCTATGTGCTTTGTTCTTAAATGCATGAACGGGTTCTTCATGATATTGATGGCACTTGTGTTGTCACACCGGAGAGGGATACAACCGAGGTCTATACCGAAATCAAGGAGTTGTTGTTTAAGCCATCAGATTTGGGCGCAACAACTTCCCGCTGCGATGTACTCCGCTTCGGCCGTGCTAAGTGCAACGCATGCTTACTTCTTACATGCCCACGAAACTAGTGCATTCCTGAGAATGTGACAAGTACCACTTGTAGTTTTTCTATCGGTCTTACATCCTGCATAATCAGCGTCAGAATTACCAATTAAAGAACATGTACTACCTTTAGGATACCATAATCCGACGTGCGTCGTTCCTTTGAGATACTTCATGATCCTCTTCACGGCGGTGAGATGTGATTCCTTCGGATTAGCTTGAAAGCGGGCACACAAACAAACACTAAACATAATGTCAGGACGGCTTACCGTCAAATATAATAGTGAACCGATCATACCTTGATACTTTGTAATATCAATTGAAATGCCGGATAGATCTTGATCCACGTACGTTCCGGATCCCATTGGAGTAGACATTTCTTTGCAATTGTCCATATCGAATCTTTTCAATAATTCCTTGCAATACTTGGATTGGTTGATGAAGATGTCATCCTTTGTTTGCTTGATTTGTAATCCAAGGAAGTAGTTCATCTTTCCCATCATGGACATCTCGAATTTGCCTTGCATCATAAGAGAGAATTCTTCGTAAAGATCTTTGTTTGTTGAACCGAAGATGATGTCGTCGACATAGACTTGAACTAGTAAGGTGTTGCCCTTGAAATTCTTGATGAACAAAGTCTTGTCAACCTTTCCTTTCGTAAAACCCTTCTCACAAAGGAAGTTGCTAAGACGGTCATACCATGCCATTGGTGCTTGCTTTAAGCCATAAAGAGCCTTCTTCAACTTGGATAGGCATGGTAAACATAAGCTGCATACTCTTGTTAGAAACTGTGAAATTAAGGAGGATTTAGGTGCTCTGGCTGCGTCACTGAACATTCCCTTTTCCGGTGTGTTTCTCCGCAAAGGCGTGAACCACATGGATGACATTTGGTCCAGCTATAATAAAATGGAGTATTATTACTCAATCTGCCGTTTTCCGAAGAATGTTGTGACATCGGGACAGCGTACTTCAAGGACACTATGCTATGCGAAAAATTTGACGGTTGATGATCGGTTGTTGCACTATATCATTTGTTATGTGCTGCTGCCCAAGGATTCAAACCATTCTCAAATCAATGACTTAGAGATGCAAGTGTTGTTCGCAATCAAGAAAAATGTGAAGATTAATTGGATGCTCACAATGATGTATCATTTGAAGAAACAACTCTCTCTCAAAACAAGACTTCCATATGCTCGGCTCATTTCTCGGATCATTGAGCAAACCGACTTGGTTATTGGTAGGGAACCTTTCATCGCCATGAAAGCTACGGCGAATGAGATTAATGAGATTACATTTGTGAAGAATACCGGAATTGTTCAACGCAATGATGGTTCTTATGAATATGCCGATGGTTCCTCCGTTCCATCCTTTCCTATTCCCGAAGGTGGCATAACCAATGAATTCCTATACACCACCATCATGACAAACCACCGTGAAGCCCAACGAAACCACCGTGAAACCCAACTAACTATCAAAAGTCTTTGGAAACTTGTTATCGGTTCTCACAACCAAACCGAAGAGGATGATGAAAGTGAAGCCGGTAGTGAAGATGGTGAAAATGGTGAAGATGAAAGTGATGAAATGTCCGATGATGAATGAACATGCATGTCTTGTTGTTTTTGTTGTTTTAATTAGTTTTATGAATTCTGTTATAAGTCCTAAGTTTGTTAGGAACTTTTGATTTCATTTCGGTTGTATGTTTCCGTACTCTTTTCCCGTTTCAATCCAATTATGTTTGTGTTATATTTGTGTTATCGTGTATGTTTTTCGTTTAAATGTTAAGTTGCATTATGATGAATTGCTTGCATATTTTCATGATTATGCTTGATTCTCTCTTCCTTTTTGCTAATGCCAAAGGGGGAGAAGAGCTTGGTTTTCTAATATCTCTCTGTGCAGAATTTTGCCTCTGTTAAGATAGGGGGAGTTGTTGGACATAGGGGGAGAAGCAAGCCTAGAACAAAACATCGATCAAAGCTTGTGCAAAATTCTTTTGGTTGTCATCATCAAAAAGGGGGAGAATGTAGAAGCATACTTCAAGCTCAAGGTTTTGATGACGTCAACAATATTCAAGCTCATTCTGTATTGCAAAAAGTCGAGATGTCAACAAAGATCAAGATCATGGCTATGCATCATCTGGAATGCTATCGTTCGAATCAAGCTATTGTGCAAACTTTTCAAGACTTGGACACAAGGCTTAGGTATATCAAAACACACTCCTTAGAATGATATACAAGTGTTCAAAATAGTTTATCATGATAATTCACTGCATAAGCATATTTTGAAATAAATCAGAACTGGTTTAACACTTAAAAATCAAATATTTTTCTGAGTTTTAACAGTGTTAACCGGTTAACCATATTGGTTAACCGGTTAACGGTCCCAAATTTTGAATTCTGTGGCAACGTTTTAGCGCGTTAAACGATTAACCAATATGGTTAACCGGTTAATACTGAAGGTTTTCTGAAAAATTGTTTCTTTTCATGTCAAATATTTTTTAAATGTTATACCTCTTCAATAATTTATTTCATAATTTTTCATACCTTTTTGAATAGGTGTTTTGACTCTTATAAATTCTAAAATTTTCAAATTCATAAACACCTCCAAGAAATTTTCAAATATTATCACTCAATCAAATTCACTAAAATTCAAATATTTTTCATACTTCTAAAAGTGTTCATAGTTCATCATATTTCATATTCCATTTGAACACTTGTATTGAATTTTGAGAAGTGAATTTTGAACATAGGAGAAGGTCAATTTTATATTGATACCAAACATTATATTACTCACTCAAACTACAAAAAATTTATAGAAAGTTTTTTCTATTGTGACTTGTGATCCAAGGTTTGTTTGGACACAAGGGTTAATGTTGCAAGAGGATTGTTCTTGCACACTAGGTTGATTAGTTGTTTAGAAAGTAGGTCTCACCATTTGAAGGTGTGATAGGTTGTACGTTTCTAAAAACTAGTGGAAATCTCTTTCGTGTTTGAAAGGGGACTGGATGTACCTTCGGATTGTGAAGGGAACCAGGATAAATCTCCGTGTCACTTTTTATTTCTTGCTTTATCGTTTTCATACCATAAACCATAAAAAGCTAAATCCATCCATCAAAGAAAAAGAATCGAAAAAATCTTATAACACCTAATTCACCCCCTCTTAGGCGCACTTTGATCTTACAACCTAGACATATTGTGACAATTTTTCAGATGTTCTTGTCATTGGATGGTTTGTCTAGGATTAGGAGATTGTCTTATGATTTGCCATGTTGTGATTTGTTCGATTTGAAAATTTCTTAATAATATAGTGTTCTTAGATAAATTGGTGACTTCTAAGGGCGTGGAGGACTTGAGTATTCTCTTAGCGTATAATGATATTTTGGTAGGTCCATGGCTAACTCATGTGCTTTCTCGGTCTGCTTCGAGAATATCTTCCTACATCTAAGGCTATAACAACTTGAGTGTTTGCGTCATCCCTTTGGTGTGTTCGTGTTGCTCAGATTGAGATCAGTGTTCGTTTTAGCTGGTCTTTGATTGGGAAACTCTAACTCTGGTTCTTCATTTTTGCGCTCTCAAACTGTCTTATTGTCGAATTTTTGCCTTATTTTATATTGTTGGTTGATATTTTATTGCATTTTATTTAAGTCGATGATCATATACTTCTTGTATCTTCTATCAGTTTTTATGTTTTACTATCTTAATCTTTAGTGTCTTCTTATTCATATATTTTATTTGTTTTTTTAATTATAATAATAAATAAATAAATGTTTGTCCAGAATGTTTTTTTTGTGTGTAACTTACTCTTTATCTAAAATTCCTCATCTTAGAAAATTTATTCATTTATTTTATGATAAGATAATATTTTTAATTTTTTCTGCAATATAAATATTTTGGTTAAATTATAATTTTTATCCGCTTATTTTATCTAATTCACAAAATTGTCTCTCTTATTTTAAATCTAAATAGTTTGGTCCTCTCCCGTACTTTTGCACTCAAAATTAATGATATTTTTTTTATTTTTAAAAACAAGTTACTTGTGAAACATGACAAATCATTATATATAAACATAAAATTGAACTTTATAGATAAAATATATAAATAAATAAAATGAACATCTTATCGTTATTTTATGAAAAAAAGAGGGAGATTAAAATTGTTTGAATTTAAAATAAAGAGACTAAAATTATTTGAATTTAAAATAAAGGATTAATTTCGTGAATTAGGCAAAATGGGAATCAAAATTATAATTTAGCCGAAAATATATTTATTAAAATATATTTCTTTTAGAGTTTTTTTAAAATATCCATATTAGTCGTATTTAGTGGAAAAAATTATTGAGTTAAAATACAATAAATAAAAATATATTAATAAATTTTGTATTAATATTCTAAAAAAATAAATAATTTATTAAAAAAAAACTATAAAGATGACACTTAATTTGAGATGGAAGATTACTTCATTTTATTTTTTTCTTCGCCTTAAAATAATTATTTTTAATCATACTAATGTGATTTTCATATGACTATACTCTTATTTGTTAAGTTTTATTTTATTCAATGACTCAGTTTACTATAATGAATAAAAATATTTTAATATATAATATTAATTTTAGATATAATATTTTATTCAATGACTCAGTTTACTATAATGAATCTTTTCTTTTTGTCAAAGTTCTCATATGTCCAATTCCTGTTGGATATAGTCTCGGTTGTCAACCTGAGTTAGTAGATGGTGATGACTTTAATTATGTCTTAGCATTTGTTATATTATATTTTAACACACATGGATATGTCCTCTTTACAATTTATTAAAGGGGGATCAAATATATAAAAAAAATACTATTTTATTTTCTTCTTCTTCCCTCTGTCTTCGCCATTGCAATAGTGTTTTCCTCTCTGCACCTTCAACATACATGGCTTATTCTTCGTCTGCCAACTCTCATCACGGTCAAGCACCGGTTTGTGGTTGCAATAAAAGCATAAAAAAGTTTATGTCAAACTCAATTGAAAACCCTAAAATAAGATTTTGGAAGTGTCACAATTCAGGGTTAATGTTTGGTTGCAAGTTGTTCATTTGGGACGACAACCTTGAACGGAATTCAGCTAGTGATCTTAGAAGTTCAAGTGGTTTCAACTGCTCGAAAATGTTGAAGGGTTTAGGGTTCATTGTTAAGGAGATTGAAATTGGCAAAAGGACAAAGATGAAGATTAAATTGGAGAAGGAGAAGAGAAAAGTGACTCTCTTGAAGCTATCCTTGCTTGTGTCATGGGGTTCTTCTTTGCTTATCATAAATGGTGGTGAATCTCATTTGTTTGTGTTTGTTTTTTGTTTTTTGTTTTTTGTTTTCAGTCTTTGTAACATTAATGTATTTTGAGATTGGTCCATGTACCATATGATGAAGTAAAAATATGTTTTGGTTTTGGACAATATATGTATGCAATTATATTGCTCCTCCTGTTTTGAATAATGCATAAACCAAAACTTGATAATATGCATAAAACAATCTTGATAATGTATCCAAAATACACATTGTATCATAAACATAAAGTCTTAAGCCAAAATATATGCTTGTATCCAATACATAAAGGTTAAAACTCTAAGGCTAAAGCCAAAGTAGTATTGCAATCAAAATACATAATAGAAAACAACAAGACTTAAGCAAAAGTACACCATTATAGTAATGTTGTTCAAAAAAACATAAGTCAAAACAGATCAAATGTCTACAATTTTCATGGTTGTTCACTGTTATTTCCTTCTCCCTTGAATTTTTTACATTTGAGTACCTTGCTCTATCACTTCTAGGAAACTCCAACTTCTTTGCGACCTTTTTTTGGGTTGTTTTTCCTACAAAAACACAATGGAAACATATACAATTAGGCTAATATCAATAAATTTGAGAACATAAACATCAACTCAATTAGTCATTAGAAGACTCAACTGGTTTAGGAGGCACAGAAACAGGTTCCTTAGGTGGAGGTGCATGAACATGTTCATTAGGTGTAAGGTCAACCTCTTGAGCAGGTGTAGAAAAAATGTAGTTTGGTTGTGAGTCACCAACTCCTTATGAAGACATTACAGGTGCAACCTCAACAGTTGGAGCGTGGTCACTAGCAACTTGAGGTGGAGCTGAAATTTGGGAAGTGAGATCATTGATAATGCGTTGAAGTTGTGTTGATTCAAAAGTTACACAAAGATCTGTTGAAAGCATTTTAAACTCTTGGTCCACATCACATTGTGTTTCTGGTAGTTGTTCAGTTGGAGGTTCATCTTGAGTTTGTTGTTGTTTAGTAGAAGCTTCATTTTCAACATGAGTTGTTTGTTTTGCTACAGATCTAGGTTGTGTTGTATGTGTAGCATTTTTCTTTGGTTTTTTTTGTATACTGGGTGATTCAATTACCAGACCAGTTTGGAATCCAATAACCTGCACTAGTTTGGAATCCAATTACTAGCATTTTCTACCTCTTTATCTAACCTAATTCTAGGTCTTTGAAGAGTAAGTACTCCTAATCTTAGAGACAATATCACAAAGCTTAATTCCATCAGATGAAGCCATCCTAATCGACACAGTTTTAGCAATCACTATCATCAATATCATCTCCTTCAACACCATCAAGATTCTCATCAGCCTTGGTCGATTCATCAACATTTAGATTTCCAACATCACCGTCAACATTGACATTTCCAGCATTATCATTAACATCATCCTAAATAACATTATCATCATCATTTACTTTATGCTCAACAAATAAATCCACACTACAACTAGTTTCAACAACTTTTTCATAAACCTCAGTAGCATCAATATCACTAATTATCCTTGCATGCTAACTTGATATAATGTTATACCACCATAGCCAATAATCAGTGGACTCATGGTTGCAAATTTCTTTCACAATACTAGTTGCTTCAAAGAAGCTCCACCTATCAGGGTTAATGTCTACTACATGTTTATCCCTAACAAACTTTCCCTGTAATGAATGTTCATCGTAAATGTCATACTTGTAAAATTCGATTAGATCGTTCAATCACGATTGTACCAACCGCCTTCACCTTCCCTGAACTTTGACTAAACTGAAATATTTTGGGGAATGTGAAACCCTAATTTACATTGACAAAATTGAAAAAGAGAGAAATGAGTTTTTATGACATTTTTTTTTTTTGGGGGGGGGGGGGGGGGGGGGGGGGGACAACATATCCACGTTTGTTAAAAAAAATAATATAACAAATGCTAAAACATAATTCAAATCATCATTATTTGTCACATCAATATTTTTTTAACGGTTCACTCACATCAGAGACTAGCGCCAAAAAGAAATGGACAAATAAAAAAATTCAAAGGCGAAGATAAAAAAAAACTCGTCAACTTAATGAAACAAAAACACTATTTAAGTCTTAATTTTATTATTAAAATATACCCCTATTTTTTCTTAAAATTATACATAATTTAAATAAGGCGTTTCTAGTGACACATAGAAAAAACAATATAGAAGATAAGTAGTTGATAATGGTGACAATTCCAAGAAGTAATCATTTAGGCACACACATAAAAGTTATATATCATTTAAATATTTTAAAAACATATAGTATTTAGTTTTTTATTATTTTAGTTTATTTTTATAAGTTGGTGTCTAAACTTTGTTATAAGAGAAATATTATTCTGTTATTAACTACATTTATCCATAGCCGAGTAGATGAGTTATGAAAGTAGTAGAGTATTATAATTAGATTTTGACTCTAGTGTGACGTTGTTGCTTGTAGTAAAGAGTTGCATTGGCGTAAGACATTGGGCTCTAGTAAATTGTGGGTTGAGAAAGAAAGGAAAAACAATATTCTGATTTGTAGATGAAGAAGAACATCAAGTAGGCCATAGTTGGCTAGTATGGTCAATTATGTGATTATCTATTTCATAGTATATTCATAAGAGATCAATCGCGTGACTTAATTGAATTGAAAGAGGTTTTATCATCCAATCCCTTTTTCTTGCCCATATTACTCGTCGATTGGAGGAGCTTCTTTAGCTTCTTTGTTGATACTACTTTAAAAAGATGGCCAAAGTTGGATAAGGAAACTACAACTTAATCGGTTGTTGATAATACCTACTTCACAATATCATCAATTGTTTCAATTTAGAAGAGGTGGATAAAGATAGTAAACATTAGGAATAATTGTTAGAGTTTCACCTATTCCCAAATTTAATTCAATTACATATTTCTATTACAAGAGTGTAAAAATATTAAAGAAATTGAAAATTAAAAAAAATTAAATATTCCATGTCCATCTCCTTCTTCATGTCATCCATCATAATTAATGATAATTAAATTGAAATAAAATCATTTCCTAAATCTCGCATCTATTCATGTCATCTATCATAAATCAACCAACTGGAAATAATAACAACCAAATCAATTTCTTGTTGTTTATTCTCGTGTCTCCTTTCATTTCATCTTATCAATGTTTCACTTTCAACCGTCTTCGTCTGTTTCTCTTCATCAACTTTTTCGGTTCAAAATCTTCTTTGTTTTTAAGTTTTTTTTTATATAACGATTTAAATTCGTTGTTCTATGATTTTACTCCTACTATGTAATTTTGCATATTAGAGATAGTCCTTTTATGATCTAAATGTGTTATTGATTATGATTGGCCCTTTTAGAGATGACCCTTTTAATTAATTTTATATAGAAAAGATAAATTAAAAATGATTTTACAAAATTATCATATACTTTAAGACAAATCATTTTGATAGTTCCTTCAAACCCATTTCTCTCTACAATGATTTCATTCAAAACACCACTCATTTCGAAGACTCTACCACACCCAATCAAAAAATTAATATTGTTCCTTATGATAGAACCGCATATAGGGTTTCTGTTTTCTTCATTTCAAGATCCTCTTGAAGTTTGGTCTGATGCTGAAATTATTGTTCGGTCGGGGAATTCTAGTTATAATGTCTCTGGTGGCGGTGGAGGTGGAAGTGGTTGTGCTAGCTCTGGGAGTGATTCTGGGTCAGCGAATTCGAAAGATGAGTGTTGGGGTGGGTCTAATTTGGGAGGTAGTTTCTCTAATCCAAAGGAAATTTGCAAGGGGCTTGATAAATTCGTAAATGGATTCAGTTGGATTCTATTGAGTGTTAAATGAGCAAACATTACTTTATGTCTTTATGTATCAAACATGTTCGTTGCGGTTGGAAACATTTAGAGGAGCAATAGTAATCGTCGGATCTTAATGGATGAGAAGATTTCAATGAAACCGTGCAAATTATATGACCGTAAATGATTGAGACTGTAGGTACCAATTCCAAAACGATGCAACACTTCATAAAGTGGCTTATTTATACTCTTCATTTTCGTTTCTTAATTTACGCACTCATTTTCAAATTTTCAAACAAGCATCACAACACTCTTATTCCCAAAATTATACACTAGCGGCAACACAATTCACTCATTCATGAAATCATGAACCAACCATCAGGCAACAACAACAACCAAGTCAACAACCGGGTTAGTTTCTTGCTGCATATTCTCATGTCTCCCTTCATTTCACCTTATAAATGTTTCACTTTCAACTGCCTTTGTCTGTTTTTCTTCATCAATTTTTTCGGTCAAAATCTTTTATGTTTTCAAGTTCTCTATTTTTTCTTATATAATGATTTTAATTAGTTGTTCTCTGATTTCACTCCTACTATGTGATTTTGCATATTAGAGATGGTTCTTTTATGATCTAAATGTGTTATTGATTATGGTTCTTTTCCAGATTCCCTTGGCAAACACCCTGATACGCACATGTCATCAGGTTTTATTGACGTGGCCACATGTGTGTTGCTAACTATGTTAATTCACCTCCACGTTGGATAAATTTAGTTTTGGGCTATATTTATTTAATAACATTGGAGTTTCATCTTTTCTCATTCTACCCTCTTGAAAATCTAGGGTTTATAGAAAACCAAAAATAGGAAGGTATGAGAACATTCACAATGAAGAAGAATAGCAAGAAATAATCGAAACAGTCGAAGCAGTCAAAGAAAGGATGTAAACCGAATGAAGCCACCATAGTCAAGCAATGTGTGGAACCTGTGAAGCACAAGGAAGAAGAGGTCTCTCATGCTCAAGCTCAAAAGTTTTGTCTTTTTCATAGTCTTCAATGTTGTTGATGAAATGTTACTCAATGTTTGGTTTTTAGTTCGTTTGTTATGGTTTTTAGAATATGCAGGTTTTCAACATTGTTTTTCACCATGGAGGTGAATTTGTAAGATTAAGTGATGGGGTTATGATTTACAGGGGAGGTGTACCCACATTAGTGTATGGGCTAGAAATTGATAAATGGACAATGGATAGTGTTCATAGGTTGGTGAGTGGGTGGGGTTACTTGCAAGGGACATATAGAACATGGACAAAGATTATTAAAATAATGAAAAAAAAAATTACAGATTAGGAAGGATGATGACTGCTACGATTTTTCCGCATATGCTTGTGCAACCCAAGTATAAGGGGATATGTTTGGCCATCATGGTGTGTGTGAATGAGATCGTTGATCTGGAGGTATGTGATGAAGAGGGAGTAGAAAGAATGGATGGTAGTGAGGATGAACAAGCAACGACAAACTTTGATGGTTTTAAGTGTATTGATGTCACTATACCTATTAATGAAACACCCTCAATTGGTGGGTTTGTAAGTAGATCCAAAAAGAAGAAATGGGAGGATGATGAATATCTGAGTGATGAGCTTGACAACTCAAATCTTGATATAAGTGATGATGAGAAAGGGCCAAAGTTTGAAAAGTTTAGGAAAAAGTATTTGAATAAGGATTTTAAATTTGAGTGGGGTATGTAATTTAATTCCCTAGATGACTTTAGAGAAGCCATAAGTGAGTGGTCAGTATTAAAAGGGAGGGAAATTGCTTTTGTAACAAATGAGTCATACAGGGTTAGGGTTGAGTGTAGGGCCAAATGTGGTTTTTTAATACTTTGCTCTAAAATGGACCACAAGCACACTTTTTCTAGTAAAACCATTTTGGACAAACATACATGTGCTAGGGGTTTGGATAACAAATCTGCAAACTCTAGGGGTGGCTAAAGTTGTATTGAAGAAGATGTAAACATCCAAAAATGTTAGGATTTGAGATATCATTCATTACATGAGACAAAACTATTCTGTGGGAATCATTGTTGGTAGGGAATGGAAGGCAAAACTCATAGCAAAGAAGATCCTAAAGGGAGATAATGACAAACAATATGCAAATTTAAGAAGATATGTGATGCACCCCAAAATTTTCCCTCTGATTTTTTCTAACTTTAACTGGCTTTTTCTATTTCGCTTTTATCTGCATCTAATTAGTTCATAATCTTGCATTCATTCATTTGCATAAGCTCATAAGACATGGGATCAATATCATCTGAAGAATTAGGATTTTTTATTGGTTTGAGGATTATCAAATGAATTCAAGTTTTTTTTGGATATGCAACCACCTGTGGCATCATCATCTTATGCTCTTGTAATTGGATTATGGTTTATTTCCCTAATTCAATGGTCTTCAGGGATTTCACTTGTAAGGAATATTCAATGGCACATTTGGCCTATCATCAACAGTGAAATGTGAATTAAGATTTTCTTCTTTCTTAGCATCTTAGGTTATTCTTCTTTCTCAGCATCTCAGGTTATTCTTCTTTCTCAACATCTTAAGAGCTTTGGTTTTGGTTCAAGTGTAGTTATTCAATCACGATTCAGTTCAGATGGAAGTTTAACCTAATCTTGGTCAAACCATCAAGAGATCGCTTCAACTGCAAGTAATCTATTTCATGGGTTGAATTCTCAAGCATTATGTATCCAAGGTTGAGTTGTGGACTTCATCAGGTTATCAAGCAGTGGTTCACATGAAGTTTGTTTCAATTTGTTTCAGTGGTTGACTTCTCAGGAAGAATGTATCCAAGTGGTTCAGGAGATTCATTTTAATCAGAATATGTGGGAAGAAGTTTAAGTATGATTGTTAAGTTAAATTCAGTCAAGGTGTGTGCAGAGGGTTTATACCAATTTATCATCATTCAAATCATTTTTCATATCCATTTCATTCCAAATTTATAATCCACTTTTCAAATCATATTATTCAAAAAAAATCTAAATCATTTCCAATTTTCACATTCAAATATCCAAAATATTCCATCCAATTTCAAATAAACTCATATCCATAAATCGAAATACCAAAAAGAATAGCCAAAGAGTATTCAAAAAAAATCTCAATCCCAAAATATCTTATCATCATGAAGCCCGTGTTACAAAAAATAAATAAAAAAGAGGTCGGCCTAGACTATAAAAGAGGAGAAAATGGCGGATCCCTAAGTCACAAAAAAAAAGTCGGCCTAGACTATAAAAAATAAAGGCAAAATACCCAAATTGGTCCCTTAACTCTACCTCTGGGTCCAATTTGGTCCCTTAACTCTAAAAAGTGACAAAATGGTCCCTTAAGTTTTTAAATTGTGTCAAATTGGTCATTTCCGTCAACCACCCCCAAACAGACATTTACTTAGTCATATGTGGCAGCTGACATGGCATATGTAGTTTTCTTTTTCGTTTATATTGTGTCTTCATCCCCAAATTATTTCAACAAATGTTAAAACCTCCCAAATACAGTTGTATAATTATTATATCTTCCATAACCAGCAACCTCAACTTCCTTTGTAATTGCCTCAAATCCAATAACCAAAACCCTATTTTTTTATCTTCTAATTTTTTCTCTCTCTTTTTTTTTTCTTATTCTTGCTATGGCTAAAATTTCTGAAGAGAAGAGTGAGATTCGTGACGATGCGTTTGGTTTTCCTAATGAGTTTCCTTAAGAGTTTGACTCGTTTGAAACTGAAAACAGTGACGAGGAGGATTTCTTTGCTTTGCTGGGTTAACTCGTCGACCGAGTCAAGCCTCAGTGAATGAAACTAGAAGGAAAAACTTATTGTTCCCATTCTCAATCTCAACAACGAGAAACCTAAGGTAATCATTGTTCCGATTTTGTTGGATTTTAATGATTCAGGAGAAGGTTCGAGTCATGGCTGGTTCGTCTCAGTCGACGTTTGCCGGAATCAGATGCTGGTCTGGTCGTAGCGGTGGTTCAAGTGAAGGAAGTCTGAATGGTTCGACTCGTGTTCCTTCTCCCACGACTGTACCGTTTTCCGTTCTAACATGGAGACTACAAGCAGAATTTCAACATTGTTCGCATACAATTTTTAGGGTTTGTTGAATTGAAGATGAATTGCTTTGAGAAATTATGGAGGTTGAAGATTATGCTTGGAGAAATTTTTAGGGTTTGATGAATTGAAGATGAATTGAGTGTTGGAATTTTTAGGGTTTGACTATGTTGTTTATTTTTCCATATTTTTCAAGATTTTTCCAGATCTTTTGCAATGTCTTTCATTTTTTGTTATTCATATTCAACATGGCGGATGAATCAGCAAATTGCAGCACCATGTGTCCAAAACGTTTGACTTTGACTAACGGTAGGTGACAGAAGGACTAACGTGAAACCTTTTAAATACTTAAGGGATCTTTTTGATACTTTTTAAACTTAAGGGACCAAATTGGACTAAGAGGTAGAGTTAAGGGACCAATTTGGATATTTTGCCAAAAATAAATAAATAAGAGGTCGGCCTAGACTATAAAAGCGGAGAAAAGGGTGGATCCCTAGGTCACAAAAAAAAGTGAATTTTTATTTATCCACTTCAAAAAATTAGGTAGAGTTATCCATAGAGTAAATTAGACTACGTTCTATTGAAAACAATCAAACATTTTGAGACAACATGCATTGAAAAGCGCCCCCTTTACCAATTCTTTCCTCTCCCATTTTCTTAACAAAGTTGTGTAACGTTAACCTTTTAATATAACTCCATTTTTCATGATACAGAATAAAACCTTCATTCACAGCATACACTTTCCTCACTTGAAATCAAACTACCTTCCATAATAAACAAACATTTTCGTCATTGTTCACGCTTTAAACCGAACTACTTGTTGTAGCGCACACACTTGAGTCAATGTTTTCCATCCGAAGCTCACATCGACACCATCATCAAACCTTGATTTCATCACCACAACACGACCCATTCGACCATTTTCGAAATAACCCCATTATGCTTCCTTTTAGATGTTATATGAGTTTTACAGGGAGATGCATTTATTCATTTTGCATAGCATTGAGAAACAGGATGGGTATCCGGAATGCTTTAATACAACATCTTACAGACAAGCAACAACACAACGAAAGGCTATTTGTTGTTGTTATGGTTGCATGATTTTGTTGTTGCACATAAGCTTGTTTAGATACAAATTCAAGCTCGATTTGGATTCAGTTTTACATTGCGAGAGTGTCATGGATGTGTTGCTTCAGAACTTCGGGACGGTATGATGCTCCTGTATTTGACTCGCATCAACAACGATTGCATGATTTTGATAACAACTTCGAGTTTCATTTGAGCTTATCTATAGTGTTGTTGTTTGCTGCTTGGACTTGTAGTTTCAATGATAATTCAGCGACTGTTGTGATTCGTCTTTTTTGAGTTTCTGCAAATTTTGTTGAGTTTTTTTTATAGGTTGTTTTGATTGTGTATTGTTCCAATTTAGTTTTAATTACACCTATAGGAACTTGTAAATACTTTTTGTTATCAATTGGTTTTGTTGTTGATACGTTTTCGTATTCGAGTTCGGTCTATAGACTATTGAATTTTCATTGTGATGAATATTCTGTTTGAAATCTTTACTGCGTCGTGTATTCTGTTATTTGTTTTTTCTATAACTTTGTATAAATTATTAGATATTTTATGGATATAATACGATAAGAAATGTTTGAGTGGTTAATTGTTTCTTATGAATGATTCGTTTTTTTTTTGTGTGTGATGCATATGCTTACTGTTTGATTTCAATTCCATAAGTTGTTACGCTCAGATTTTCTACGATGAATATTGTGAGCTTAATTGGTCTAAAGAGTGCAATGTCCAGTTGAATGTTATTAGGGATTACTGTATCAGTTTATGGCCTGCATGAGTTTGTCTTATATTGTGGATGCATTGTACAAACATGACTTATTTCTTTTTCTCTCAAAATTCTTACTGCTATTTATGTAGATAAATTAAGTATATATCACACTTTTGGTTACTATAGATTATGTATATATAATCTTTTGGTTAGTTTAGTTAAATATGTATATTAAAAAAGTTCGGTTACTTTATATTATACATATAATTTTGTTTTGTTTTGTTTTTTTAGCTTTATATATATATATATATATATATATATATATATATATATATATATATATATATATATATATATATATATATATATATATATATATATATATTATTAGCCAGTGAGAAACATATATATTTTGATATAGTGTTAGTGTGGGTTTTAAAAGATATATATTTTGGTTAGTTTGCATTTAAAGAGATATATATTTTTATTCAGTTTTTTTTTTTGTTAATTTTTATTGAATTTCTTGTATAGGTTTTAATTGTTTTTATTTGTTAATTGTGGATTTAATTTTTTTAATCGAACTCTAATTGGTTTCTCTGTTATATTTTAACTAATTTTTCTTATTAGATTATAGTTGTTGACTGATTAATTCTTAATTGAGCATTTGACGCTTGAGTATTGTTTGGTTCGATCGTATGAAGTTTCTACAAGTGTTTTTGAACCTTTTGTGTGCATGTTGAGGTAACAGACCTTCTCCGTTAGGTACCACTGAAACTCAATTTTACCTATATTTCACGCCTCATTATAGTTTTAATTTCATGTTAGGAGCATACTGATACATCTGAAGTCCTACCTCGAGTAGGCTCTGTTTGCGCATTGTTTGATCATTTCATGTTGCATTCTCCTTTCATCCTTGTTGCATCTTTCATTTGCATACTTATTTCTTCTTCATCTCATTTCTCTTCTTCTTTACTTGAGATTTATTTAAGTCTTGATTTTGCTTTTGTTTAAGTTTATTTATTGGGTCACTTGTGCCTAGTTCACAAGTTTTCCTTTAGGTGCCTAGTCCAACTTAATTTTGAATTAAGTTGGAATAGAATAAAAACCTCAACTATAGGATTAATCATTGCATGATAACTTTTAGGATCGAGTCTCTCTTAGTGTTTTTCTTTTAAACCTTTGAGTCTTTATCTTCTTCCTCATAAAGAAAATCCAAAAACATCTAATAAATACAAAAATAACAAAAAAAAATACTTCTTTTAAAAGACTTGAATCAAGCTTCAATCGTCTTTCCCGCGGGAATTCTTTTCTCATCTCATTCTGGTGCAGACGCAAGACATGTCGAGTCCGTTCTACCGCAAACAGGTAAAACGCATGTATGGCAACACCTAACTACTGGAACGCGCACTTGACACTGTCAATCTTAAAAAACACAAAAAGATTGTGGTCATCCTTAGTTAGCCGAACTACGGCGGTCTGCTTCTCATTAGGAGATACATAGACACAAGCGCGATGCTTGTCGACCCAAATCTCGTTCTGTTCAGAACTACGTGGACTCTGATTCTTGTTGCGACGAGATACGTCAGCCTAGTGTGATGCCCTCTCGAGTCTGTTTCTTTCTTTCACCCATTCAATTTTGTTTTCTATTTTCGTTCTCGTTTCATTCTTCTGCTTTCCAGTTTGGAAGTAGATGGAGATTCAGACAATTACACCCTTTGAGCAAAGCAGCAAGTGTGGATCCCATCGAGTACGATGGACACAAAGGGGTGATAATATCTTCCATTTGTGTAACCGACTCCCGAGCCTGGACTTGGTTGCGATGACCTCGTCTTTTTCATTTCCCTCCGGTTTTCTTCGATTATTCTCATTTCCCTCGTCGGGATAAAAAAAGTATCGTTGGCGACTCTTTTATTTTCCGCTGGTTGATTTTTGTGTTGCGACAATATGCAGCTAAGTTACATAGAGTGAATCTTGGGAACACTTTGAGTATCACAATTAATAGACCAAGTCCTTCTATGCAACCAAGGTTTAGTGCTTTTTATTTCTTCTTTGATGGTTGTAAAAAAGGGTTTCATAAATGGTTGTAGACCCTTTGTGGGAGTTGATGGTTGTCATCTAAAAACAAACTATGGAGGTAAATTATTAATTGTTGTGGATAGGGATCCTAATAATCAGTACTTTCCTTTGGCCTTTGGAGTGGTTGAGACAAAAACAAAGGACAACTAGATGTGGTTTCTTGATTTGCTAATGGTTGATATTGGACAGGACAAGAGATATGTTTTTATCTTTGATCAACAAAAAGTGTCTAACTGTCATTATTTGTTATAGATAATCACATGTTATTGTTTACTTCTTTCTAATTATGTTCATGGTTTGGTAGCTATTTTTTAGGAAATTTTTGAAACAATTGAACATATGATGTGTCTAAGGCAAGTGTATTCAAATTTCAAAAAAAAAGATTTGGGGGAGGCAGTTTAATTAGAGATATGATGATGGATGCTGCAAAATCAACTTATTATCAAGGGTGGTTGCAAAAGATGACTAAACTGAAGCAAGTTGATCCAAAAGCATGGGCTTGTTTAATGGGAATTCCTCCAAAAAGGTTGTGTAAGCATGCTTTATCTTTTTTACCCTAAATGTGATTTTCTTATGAACAATATAGCTGAATCTTTTAATGCCAAAATCTTAGTTGAATCTTATGAATCAAACATAGGGCCTGGTTCAAACTCTGATCAACCTATCTATCTTCCAGAAGAAGAGGGAGGGGTTTTGACACAAGAAGGAAGTGGTTCTCATCGTGCCAAGAAGAAAATGAAGAAGTAGTTTTATGGTTGTTTTAATGCTTGCAAGTTATGACTTATTTTTTAGTTATGTTGGAGCCTTTAAGTTGAATGATTTCCTTTATGTAATGACAATATCATTTTGTTATGGCTTATGCCTTATGTAATTACAATGCCACTTTGTTATGGCCTATTTTGAATGACATCAAACTTCTAAATTTTAAGTAAATAATTTGTACACATTGTGTTGAATGACTTTATATATATATATATATATATATATATATATATATATATATATATATATATATATATATATATATATATATATATATATATATATATATATATATATATATAATATATCAAACTTTAATATTTTAACTCAATAATTCATTAATTAAACCTCTTAATACATTGTTGTAGCAAGTCTTAATACATTGTGTCATAAACTTCTAAATACAATGACATCTAACCTCTGAATACATTAATGCAACCAAATCATTACATCTAAAACTTCATAAATTCAAACTTCATAAAACATTGCATAAACTTAGACCAATACATTATATCTACAACTACATGTACTTGTACACTACTGCAAACATAATAAAGGCACCCAATTTTCCATTTTCAGTT
The DNA here is from genome assembly GCA_963966055.1 of Lathyrus aphaca. Classification (NCBI taxonomy): domain Eukaryota; kingdom Viridiplantae; phylum Streptophyta; class Magnoliopsida; order Fabales; family Fabaceae; genus Lathyrus; species Lathyrus aphaca. Next base: position 497,121,386 of record OZ014522.1, read on the forward strand.
GGAAATTTTTCCTCTTTAAAACAACTATCTTCAACTTAGCTTTTTGAAGCTTATTTGTTATCATTTCAGACTTCAACTGTGCCACATCATGGTTTTTGCAACAATTTCCATTCTTTGAGAAAACATTCATGGAGTTGTCAACTTCATCATCCCAAATAAGCAGTTCATAGCTACCACCCATATGCATACACATACAATATTAATGAAGCAATAAGCCATATGCAAGTAAACATTGTTCTGATTCAATCATTCACCCATGTATTTCGACACTTCCAAAACTTCATATTACGGTTTTGTACGGTCTTCACACCAACATCTTCATCGGACGACGACAGGCGCAAAAGGGACAGGTTTGAATTTCATACAAATTGCTACTATCAACACTTTGATTTCTATCCATTTAGGTTTTTTCAAATTAACAAAATAAGAACAACAACAAGTTTCAGGGACGAAAAAATGAAGAAGAAAAAGAAGATAACCCAAACCTAAATTAATCCAATACAGAGGTGATTTAACACAGTGAGCAACACACATGAAGCCACGTCAGCGAAACCTGATGACATGTGTGCATCAGGTGTTTGGCAAGGGAATCTGGAAAAATTGAGGGGGAGAATAATAAAATTCTTAAGGGGGGTAAACCAAAACACGCTTATATGGCATAGGGTAAACACTATTTAATCCTAATTAATTTTATATAGAAAATTTAAATTGAAAATGATTTTAAAAAATTATCATATACTTTAGGATAAATCAATTTTATACTCATTTCTCTTCGCGGTGATTGCATTCATAACACCACTCATTTCGAAGACTCTACCACACCTAATCAAAACCTTAATATCGTTCCTTATGATAAAATAGCGTATAAGGTTTCTTTTTTCTTCATTTTGGGATCCTCTTGAAGTTTGGTCCGGTGTTAAAATTGTTGTTCGGTCAGGGAATTTTAGTTATCATATCTCTGGTGGCGGTGGAAGTGGAAGTGGTTACTAGCTCCAATGGTGATTATGTGTCAGCGAATTCGAAATATGGGTGTTGGGGTGGGTCTAATTTGGGAGGTAGTTTCTCTATTCCGAAGAAAATTTGCAAGGGATTTAAAAAAATCATAAAAGGATTTAGTTGGATTCTATAGAGTGTTAAATTAGAAAACATTATTTTATGTCTTTATGTAAAGAACATGTTAGATGCGGTTGGAAACATCTAGAGGAGCAATAGTAATTGTCGGATCTTAATGAATGAGAAGATTTTGATGAAACCGTACAAATTATATGATTGTACATGATTGAGACTGGAGGTACCGATTCCAAAAAATGCAACGCTTCATAGAGTGGCTTATTTATAATCTTCATTTTCGTTGTTCAATTTACGCACTCATTTAAAAAAAATTAAACTCGCAGCAGAACACTCATATTCCCAAAATTTTATACTTGTGGCAACGCAATTCACTCATTCACGAATTCATGAATCAACCAACAGAAAACCACAACAACCAAATCAACAATCAGGTCGGTTTCTTGCTGCCTATTCTCGCGTCTCCCTTCATTTCACCTTACTAGTGTTTCACTTTCAACTACCTTTATCTGTTTTTCTTCATTAATTTTTTCGGTTCAAAATCTTATATCTTTTCAAGTCCTCTATTTTTTCGGATATAACGATTTTAATTAGTTGTTCTCTGATTTTACTCTTACTATGTGATTTTGCATATTAGAGATGGTCCTTTTATGATCTAAATGTGTTATTATGATTGGCGCTTTTAGAGATGGCCCTTTTAATTAATTTTAAATAGAAATGATAAATTAAAAATGATATTACAAAATTATCATATACTTTAGGACAAATCATTTTGATAGTTCCTTCAAACCCATTTCTCTCCGCGATGATTTCATTTAGAACACCACTCGTTTCGAAGACTCTACCAAACCAAATCTAAATCTGAATATTGTTCCTTATGATAGAACTGTGTATAAGGTTACTTTTTTGTTAATTTTGGGATCTTCCTCCAGTTTGGTTTGGTGCTGAAATTATTGTTCAGTAGGGGAATTCTAGTTATGAGGTCTCTGGTTGCGGTGAAGGTGGAAGTGGTTGTGCAAGCTCTAGTGGTGATTCTAGATCAGCGAAATCGAAAGATGTGTGTCGGGCGGGTCTAATTTGGGAGGTAGTTTCTCTATTCTGAAGGAAATTTGCAAGGGGCTTGATAATTTCGTAAAGGTATTTTGTTGGATTTTATTGAGTGTTAAAGGAGCAAACATTACTTTATGTCTTTATTTATCAAACATGTTCTTTGCGGTTGGAAAGATCTAGAGGAGCCATTGTAATTGTCAGATCTTAATGAATGAGAAGATTTTGGTAAAATCGTACAGATTATATGATTATTCATGATTGAGACTGCAGGTACCGATTGCAAAATGATGCAACGCTTTATAGTATGGCTTATTTATACTCTTCATTTTCGTTTCTCAATTTACGCACTCATTTTCAAATTTTCAAACTTGCAACGCAACACTCATATTCCCGAAATTTTATACTTGCGGCAACGCATTTCACTCATTGACAAAATCATGAATCAACCAACATGAAACAACAACAACCAAGTCAATAACCAGGTCAGTTTCTCGCTGCCTATTCTCGCATCTCCCTTCATTTCACCTTACCAATGTTTCACTTTCAACCTCCTTCGTATATTTTTCTTCATCAAATTTTTCTATTAAAAATCTTCTAAGTTTTCAAGTTCTCTATTTATTACGATATAACGATTTTAATTAGTTGTTCTCTGATTTTACTCCTACTATGTGATTTTGCATATTAGATATGGTCCTTTTATGATCTAAATGTGTTATTGATTATGATTGGCCCTTTTAGAGATGGTCCATTTAATTAATTTTATATAGAAAAGATTAATTAAATATGACTTTACAAAATTATCATATACTTTAGGACAAATCATTTTCATAGTTCCTTCAAACCTCTTTCTCTCTGAAGTGATTTCATTCAGAACACCACTCATTTTGAAGACTCTACCAAACCAAATCAAAACCTTAATATCATTCCTAATTATAGAACCGCATATATGGTTTTCCTTTTTCTTCATTTCGGAATGCTTCTGAAGTTTGGTCTGGTGCTGAAATTATTGTTCGGCGTGGAATTCTAGTTATGATGTCATTGGTGGCGGCGAAGTTGGAAGTGGTTGTGCTAGCTTTGGTTGTGATTCTGGGTCATCGAATTCGAAAGATGGGTGTTGGGGTGAGACTAATTTGGGAGGTAGTTTCTCTATTCCGAAGGAAATTTGCAAGGGGCTTGATAAATTCGTAAAAAGGATTTAGTTGGATTCTATTGAGTGTTAAAGGAGAAAATATGACTTTATGTCTTTATGAATCAAACATGTTCGATGCGGTTGGAAACATCTAGATGAGAAATAGTAACCTTTTGATCTTAATGAATTAGAAGATCTTGATGAAACCATATAGATTATAGGACCGCACATGATTGAGACTGCAGGTACCGATTCCAAAATGATGCAACACTTCCTAGAGTAGCTTATTTATACTATTCATTTCTCAATTTACGCACTCATTTTCAAATTTTCAAACTCGCAACGCAAGACTCATATTCCTGAAATTTTATACTCGCGACAACGTAGTTCACTCATTCACAAAATCATGAATGAAACAACAGGAAAATATAGCAACCAAGTCAACAACCAGGTCCGTTTCTTAATGCCTATTCTCGTGTCTCCCTTCATTTCACCTTACCAATGATTCACCTTCAACTGCCTTCGTCTGTTTTTTTTCATCAATTTTTTCGGTTGAAAATCTTCTATGTTTTCAATTTTTAATTTTTTCTGATATAACAATTTTAATTAGTTGTTCTCTGATTTTACTCATACTATGTGATTTTGCATATTAGAGATGGTCATTTTATTATCTAAATGTGTTATTGATTATGTTTGGCCCTTTTATAGATGGCCCTTTTAATTAATTTTATATAGAAAAGATAAATTAAAAATTATTTTACAAAATTATCATATACTTTAAGACAAATCATTTTGATAGTTCCTTAAAACTCCTTTCTCTCCGCGATGATTTCTTTCAAAACACCACTCATTTTGAAGATTCTACCACACCCAATCAAAACCTTAATATCGTTCCTTATTATAGAACCGTCTATAAGGTGTCTTTTTTCTTTATTTCGAGATCCTTCTGAAGTTTGGTCTGGTACTGAAATTGTTGTTCGGTCGGAGAATTCTAGTTATGATGTTTGTAGTGGAATTAGAGGTGTAATTGGTTGTGCTAGCTCCGGTGGTTATTCTGGGTCAGAAAAAATTTGAAATATAGGTGTTGGAGTGGGTCTAATTTGGGAGGTAGGTTCTCTATTCCAATGGAAATTTGTAAGGGGATTGATAAATTCGTAAAAGAATTCAGTTGGATTCTATTGAGTGTTAAATGAGCAAACATTATTTTATGTCTTTATGTATAAAACTTGTTTGTTGCGGTTGGAAACATTTGAGGAGCAATATAAACCATCAGACCTTAATGAATGAGAAGATTTTGATGAAACCGTATAAATTATATGATCGTACATGATTGAGACTGCAGGTACTGATTCCAAAATGACACGACGCTCCATAGAGTGGCTTATTTATACTCTTCATTTTCGTTTCTCAATTTACGCACTCATTTTAAAATTTTCAAACTCGCAGTGCAGCATTCCTATTCCCAAAATTTTATACTCACGGAAATGCATTTCACTTATTCACGAAATCATGAATCAACAAACAGGAAACAACAATAACCAAGTCAAAAACTAGTTCAGTTTTTTGCTACCTATTCTAGCGTCTCCCTTTATTTCACCTTACCAATGTTTCACTTTCAACCGCCTTCGTCTATTTTTCTTCATCAAATTTTTTGGTTCAAAATCTTCTATGTTTTCAAGTTCTTAATTTTTTTCTAATATCACAATTTTAATTAGGTATTATCTGATTTTACTCCTACTATGTGATTTTGCATATTAGAGATGGCCCTTTTATGATCTAAACGTGTTATGGATTATGATTGGCCCTTTTAGAGATGGCCCTTTAATTAATTTTATATAGAAAAGATAAATTAAAAATGAATTTACAAAGTTATCATATACTTTAGGAAAAATCATTTTGATAGTTTCTTTAAACTCTTTTCTCTCTTTGGTGATTTCATTCAGAACACCACTCATTTCGTAGACTCTACCACACTCAGTCAAAACATTAATATCGTTCCTTATGATAGAACCGCGTATAAGGTGTCTTTTTTCTTCATTTTGGGATCCTCCCGAAGTTTGGTGTTACGCTTATTGTTGTTCAGTTGGGGAATTCTAGTTATAATGTCTCTGGTGGCGGTGGAGGTGGAAGTGGTTGTGCTAGTTCCAATGGTTATTTCAGGTTAGCGAATTCGAAAGATAGGTGTTTGAGTGGGTCTAATTTGGGAGGAACTTTCTCTATTCCAAAAGAAATCTGCAAGGGGCTTGATAAATTCGTAAAAGGATTCAGTTGGGTTTTATTGAGTGTTAAATTAGCAAACATTACTTTATGTCTTTATGTATCAAACTTGTTCGCTGCGGTTGGAAACGTCTAGAAGAGCAATAGTGACCATCAGATCTTACTGAATGAGAAGATTTTGATGAAACTGTACATATTATTTGATCGCACATGATTGATACTTTAGGTACCGATTCCAAAATGACACAACGCTTCATTGAGTGGCTTATTTATACTCTACTTTTTCGCTTCTCAATTTACGCACTCATTTTAAAATTTTCAAACTCGCAATGCAAGACTCATATTCCCGAAATTTTATACTTACGGTAACGCAGTTCACTCATTCACAAAATAATGAGTCAACCAACACCAAACAACAACAACTATGTCAGTTTTTTACTGCCTATTCTCGCATCTCCCGTAAATTTCATATTACCAATGTTTCACTTTCAACTACCATCGTCTGTTTTTCTTCATCAACTTTTTCGGTTCAAAATCTTCTATGTTTTCAATTTTCAATTTTTTCTGATATAATGATTTTAATTAGTTGTTCTCTGATTTTACTCCTACTATGTGATTTTGCATATTAGAGATTGTCCTTTTATAATCTAAATCTTTTATTGATTATGATTGGCCCTTTCAGAGATTCCATTTTAATTAATTTTATAAAGAAAAGATAAATTAAAAATGATTTTACCAAATTATCATATACTTTAGGACAAATCATTTTGATTGTTCCTTTAAACCCCTTTTTCTCCGCGGTGATTTCATTCAGAAAACAACTCGTTTAAAAAATTCTAGTTATGATAGAACCGCATATATGGATTCTTTTTTCTTCATTTTGGGATCCTCCCGAAATTTGGTCTGGTGCTGAAATTATTGTTCGGTCGGGGAATTCTAGTTATGATGTCTCTGGTGGCGATGGAGGTGGAAGTTGTTGTGCTAGCTCTAGTGGTGATTTGGGGACAACGAATTCGAAAGATGGGTGTTGGGGTGTGTTTAATTTGGGAGGTAGTTTCTCTATTCCGAAGGAAATTTGCAAGGGCTTGCTAAATTTATAAAAGGATTCAGTTGGATTCTATGAGTGTTAAATGAGCAAACATTACTTTATGTCTTTATGTCTTTATGTATCAAGCATATTCTATGCGATTGGAAACATCTAGAAGAGAAATAGTAACCGTCGAATCTTAATGAATGAGAAGATTTTGATGAAATCGAAAAGATTATATGACCGTACATGATTGAGACTGCAAGTACCGATTCCAAAACGACACAACGCTTTGTGGATTGACTTATTTATACTTTTCCTTTTCGCTTCTCAAATTACGCACTCATTTCCAAATTTTCAAACTGGCAACTAACACTTATATTTCTGAAATTTTATACTCGCGACAATGCAGTTTACTCATTCAAGAAATCATGAATCAACCAACAGGAAACAACAACAACCAAGTCAACAACCAGGTCAGTTTCTTGCTGCATATTCTCGTGTCTCCCTTCATTTCACCTTACCAGTGTTTCACTTTCAACCGCCTTCGTCTGTTTTTCTACATTAACTTTTTCGGTTCAAAATCTTTTATGTTGTCAAATTCTCTACTTTTTTGATATAACGATTTTAATTAGTTGTTCTTCGATTTTACTCCAACTATCTGATTTTGCATATTAGAGACAGTCCTTTTATGATCTAAATGTGTTATTGATTATGATAGGCCATTTTAAATATGGCCCTATTAATTAATTTTATAAAGAAAAGCTAAATTAAAAATGATTTTACACAATTATCATATACTTTAGGAAAAATCACTTTGATAGTTCCTTCAAACCACTTTCTCTTTGCGGTGATTTCATTTATAACACCACTCATTTCGAAGACTTTACCACACCCAATCAAAACCTTAATATTGTTCCTTATGATAAAACCGCGCATTGGATTTTTTTCTCTTCATTTTGGGATCCTCCTAAAGTTTGGTTTGGTGCTTAAATTGTTGTTCGGTCAGGGAATTCTGGTTATGATTTCTCTGGTTGTAGTGATGGTTGAAGTGGTTCTGCTAGCTCCGGCGGTGATTCTGGGTCAGTGAATTCGAAAAATGGGGGTTGGGTGGGTGTAATTAGGGAGGTAATTTCTCTATTTCGAAGGAAATTTGCAGGGGACTTGATAAAGTCATAAAGGGATTCAGTTGGATTCTATTTATTGTTAAATGCACAAACATTACTTTATGTCTTTATACATCAAACATGTTCGCTGCGGTTGGAAACATCTAGAGGAGCAATAGTAACCGTCAGATCTTAATGAATGAGAAGATTTTGATGAAACCGTATAGATTATATGACGGTACATGATTGAGGTTGCAGGTACCGATTCCAATACAACGCAATGCTTCATAGAGTGGCTTATTTATACTCTTCATTTTCGTTTCTCAATTTACGCACTCATTTTAAAATTTTCAAACTCGCAATGCTACACTCATATTATCGAAATTTTATATTCGTGTCAACGTCGTTCATTCATTCACGAAATTATGAGTCAACCAACAGGAAATAACATCAACCAAGTCAACAAACATGTCAATTTCTTGTTGCCTATTCTCGCGTCTCCCTTCATTTCACGTTACCAATGTTTCCCTTTCAAGCTCCTTCGTCTGTTTTTCTTTAACTTTTTAGGTTCAAAATATTCTATGTTTTCAAGTTCTCTATTTTTCTCATATAACGATTTTAATTCGTTGTTCTCTGATTTTACTCCTACTATCTGATTTTGCATATTAGAGATGGTCCTTTTATGATCTAAATCTTTTATTGATTGTGAGTGGTTATTTTAGAGATGACCCTTTTAATTAATTTTATATAGCAAAGATAAATTAAAAATGATTTTACAAAATTATCATATACTTTAGGACAGATCATTTTGATAGTTCCATCAGGCCCTTTTCACTTCGTGGTGATTTCATTCAGAACACCACTCATTTTGAAGACTCTACCACATCCAATCAAAACCTTAATATCGTTGCTTATGATAGAATCGCGTAAGGGGTTTCTTTTTTCTTTATTTCGGGATCCTCCTGAAGTTTGGTATGGTGCTAAAATTATTATTCGGTCGGTGAATTCTAGTTATGATGCCTCTGATGGCGGTGGAGGTGGGAGTGGTTGTGCTAGCTTCGGTAGTGATTATGGGTCAGCGAATTCGAAAGATGGGTGTTGGGGTGGGTGTAATTTTGGAGTTATTTTCTCTATTCTGAAGGAAATTTGCAAGGGGTTTGATAAATTCGTAAAAGGATTTAGTTGGATTCTATTAAGTGTTAAATGAGCAAGCATTACTATATGTCTTTATGTATCAAACATGTTCGCTATGGTTGGAAACATCTAGAGGAGCAATAGTAATCATCGGATCTTAATGAATGAGAATATTTTGATGAAACCATACATATTATATGACCCTACATGATTGAGACTGTAGGTACCAATTCCAAAACGATGCAACGCTTCATAGAATGGCTTATTTATACTTTTCATTTTCCTTTCTCATTTTACGCATTCATTTTCAAATTTTCAAACTCGCAGCGAAGCACTCATAATGAAATTTTATACCCGCGACAACGTAGTTCACTCATTCACAAAATCATGAATCAACCAATATGAAAACAACATCAACCAAGTCAACAACCAGGTTAGTTTCTTGCTGCCTATTCTCGCGTCTCCCTTCATTTCACCTTACTAATGTTTCACTTTAAACCACCTTCGTCTGTTTTCCTTCATCAACTTTTTCGGTTCAAAATCTTCTATGTTTTCAAGTTCTCTATTTTTTCTTATATAATGATTTTAATTAGTTGTTCTCTAATTTTACTCCTACTATGTGATTTTGCATATTAGAGAGGGTCCTTTTATGATTTAAATGTGTTATTGATTATGATTGGGGTTTTAGAGATGGTCATTTTAACTAATTTTATATAGAAAAGATAAATTAAATATGATTTTAAAAGATTATCATATACTTTAGGACAAATCATTTTGATAGTTCCTTCAAATCCCTTTCTCTCCGAGGTGATTTCATTCATAACACCACTCATTTCGAAGACTCTACCACACACAATCAAAACCTTGATATCGTTTCTTATGATAGAACCGTGTATAAGGTTTCTTTTTTCTTCATTTGGTTATCCTCCTAAAGTTTGGTCTGGTGCTAAAATTGTTGTTCGGTCGGGGAATTCTAGTTAAGATGTCTCTGGTGATGGTGGAGGTGGAAGTGTTTGTGCTAGCTCTGGTGGTGATCCTGGGTCAGCGAATTCGAAAGATGGATGTTGGGGTGGGTATAATTTGGGAGGTAGTTTCTCTATTCCAAAGAAAATTTGCAAGGGGCTTGATAAATTCGTAAAAGGATTCAATTGAATTCTATTGAGTGTTAAATGAGCAAACTTTACTTTATGTCTTTATGTATCAAACATGTTTGTTGCGGTTGGAAACATCTAGAGGAGCAATAGAAATCGTCGAATATTAATGAATGAGAAGATTTTGATAAAACCGTACAAATTATATGACCTTACATGATTGAGATTTCAGGTATCGATTCCAAAACGACGCAACGCTTCATAGAGTGGCTTATTTATACTCTTCATTTTCTTGTCTCAATTTACGCACTCATTTTCAAATTTTCAAACTCGTAGCTCAGCACTCGTATTCCCGAAATTTTATACTCGCGGCAACGCATTTCACTCATTCACGAAATCATTAATCAACCAACAGGAAACAACAGCAACCAAGTCAATAACTAGGTCAGTTTCTTTTTGCTTATTCTCGGGTCTCCCTTCATTTCACCTTACCAATGTTTCACTTTCAACCGTCTTCTTCTGCTTTTCTTTATCAACTTTTCCGATTCTAAATCTTTTGTGTTTTCGAGTTCTTTAATTTTCTTTATATAACGATTTTAATTAGTTGTACTTGATTATGATTAGCCTTTTTAGAGATGACCCTTTTAATTAATTTTATATAAAAAAAGATAAATTAAAAATGATATTACAAAATTATCATATACTTTAGGACAAATCATTTTCCCAAAATTATTCATAATAAAAAATGAAAAAAGTACTATTTGATTTTACAAAAGTACTAGAAATGATAATTGGATTCATCCTTAATGGATATCGACAAAAGTTGTTGGATAGATAAAAATCCGCGTTATAGATAGAGACATAGGCAAGGAAAATTATTCATTAAAATAATCAGGTATAAACATGGTTACGAACACCTTAATATTTATCCTGTTTATATACGTATAATATATATTTATATTTATATTCATCTTTATATTTAAATTTATGGGTAAGGATGACAATAATCGGGTATAAGCATGGGTACGAACACCTTAGTACTTATCCCGTTTATATACGTACAATATATATATTTATATTTATAACGGATTTAATTGAAATGCACTAACAGTATAAAGAAGTTTTACACGGTCAGTGAATCATAAGCATTAGATTTTAAAAACTTATAAATTAATACAAACGGATGATGACAATAAATTAACAGTGTAAAAAATTTTACACTGTCAAGTGTCAATGCATAACAATTAATTTGCATTCATATTCATATTCATATTCATATTCATATTCATATTCATATTCATATTCATATGTATACATACATATATTAATTTATCAATTTTGTTAAATATATTACATTTTAATATAAATGTTTTTTTCTTAACTCAACCATAAACTCTTTGAATTTTTTTAAATTTCGTTGAAAAAATTAAAATGTCATACCGTTTCGAATACCAACTTTTGTACCTGAATACCAACTTTTGTACCTATATCTTATGAGCTTCGTTGCACATTAGTGTTATTCATGCTTCCCTTGAGATATTGAGAAAGACTAGTTTAATATATATACATCATATTAAAATTTGAATGATGTCGTGTATAAACATGAAACAATTCATTAAAATTCATCCAGCTAATTTAAAATGCGTATAGTTGAGTTTTACCGCGCCACAATTATGACCAGATGGAAACAATCCCATTCCTGTCAGCTGAAGCTAAGGGTTTTCCCATTCCACTCCAACTCGAACAGAGAACAGAAGAAGTATGCTCCTTCAGAGTACTCACTATGTCACCTTTAGATATTGACCATATATGAACAGATCCGTCAGCAGACCCAGCAGCAACGTGATTGCTGTCTGGGCTGATACACGATCGACTCCAATTAGACGCCACTTTGTTTCCTGAAGCTCTTAATGTGCCACAAACTTCCAGCGTTCGAACATCAAACAAATTGTGCAAATTATCCCTTCCACTTGTCAATGCAATATTTCCGTTTCGAGAAAGGGATATTGATGTGACAGCAAGCGAATGCGCAGCAACCTCGCTTAGTAGCCTTCCTGACTGAATGTCCCATAAACGGAGATTACCGTCAACGTGTCCGGAGAATATGGTCTGCCCATCTGTGCTGAAACAAAGAGCGTTGCAGTTGCTGTGAAACATGATTGTATTTGTGCAGTAACCTTTCATCAAGTCCCAAACTTTTATTGTACGGTCATAACCTGCACTGACAACATGACGACTTGAAACCTTGCTGACATCAACAGCGCAAACTTTATCTGAGTGTCCAGTAAGGGTATGACGGACCCGGCCCGAGTTCAGGTCCCATACATACAAGTTGTTTGAGCTGCTTGCAGCAATAACAGATCGGTTATCATGTGTGATAGCAAGATCCAATACGGAGCCAAGGCAGCCATGAAGATTAGAACTTACGGATCCTGTATTTGTATCCCATACTTTAACTGAACGATCCTGTCCCCCAGTAATCAATTTACTAGAATTGTACTCAAACAATAAGGATGCACAACCTCCTTCATGTGCATTTAGCCTGTATTTGCACATGGAAGGGATGTTCGACTCTGAAAAGAATTCAGCACCTTCTTCACTTCGCCGAACAATTCCATCTACCTGTTCCCTTGCAAGTTGTTCTAGACCACTAGCTCTTAGCCGCTGAACCATGTCTTCGTACAGTGCATTTGCCTAAAGAATGTAAACTGAATCATTAGTTATATGCAACAAATCTGTCTTGTGAGGAATACTAATGTAACTATCACATTGATTTAAGTCTATTATACACTTTATCTTTTGAATAAAAAAACTACCAGTAAGATTCAAATTTAAAAATATAAAAGATGTTCAAAAGCACATGCAAAACCAAGGTCTAGGGTTTAATTGCTAAGCAGGTAAATGACATTTGCCACTGGCAGACAAACTTAGTTCTAATATCCATAAAAGCTCAATTTATATTAGCGTCTAGCTTGTTGTAGGAGCTAATATCCATAAAACCTCAGTTTATATTAGCTTCTAGGTTGTCGTAGGAGCTCCTCAAATAAGAGAACTATTTTAAATTTTAATTATTTACTTGAGAAAAAGCTCTTATAAGTAATAAGTTTATAGGTGTTTGTGCAAAAGTTAAATAAGGAATCTTTTGTCCCGTTAAGGAAGTTATGTTGGTAGATGTGTAGAGACATCAGATGTAAGGGTGTGGGTTCGAACCCGCAACATCCTATTTGTTCACCTTTAAAAGGTGAATTCCAACCACTAGGTTACTTAACAAAAAAAAAGGGAACCTTCTGAAAAAATTGGGGTACAGATTGTAAAATAATTTCAACTTTTCTTCTCCTCTAAGTGATGATTGAAAACTTCCTCTGAAAGAATATTTTCATCGAGATTTCACAACTTGTAAAAGCCAAATCTATTCACACAGAATATCCAATAGTAATATCTAGTCCCGAAACTTGTATGGTGGATGAGAATATGAGATGGCATATACCTCATTTAGGCGTTCAGCATCCTTCATTTTTTCTAACATCCAGCGGTCAATCAACATTTTATTTTCAGCTTCAGCTTTATTGGCCGTAGTAGTCATCTCCTTCAGTTGTGATTTAAGTTCTGAATTCTCACTCACAACTAACACTACTTCTTTAATCTTTTGTTCCAAATCCGTCTTTAATTGAGCGCACTCATCCCTACAATTTGTAACATTAATTCAAGTCACAATCATTTATCACAAACCTAAATAATAAATGAATATTAATGGCTGTAACATCAAGCAACCTCAATTCTGTTAACTCCTTCTGCATATCAGCAATTGCAGTTTCTTTCTCTTGAAGCAAAGCTTTTGAAACTCTGGATTCAGCTACTTCCGTAACGAGTTGCTCCGACAACCGAGATTGAGCTTTATAGCATTGCTGAAGTTCTAATTCCAAGTTCTCCGTTTTCTCTTTCCATTCAGAGCCCTTCAAGAACATAAATACAATACTTAATTAAACCAAAAAAAAATAAAAAATTTCCAATTGTAACACATAAACAATAATCCAAACAACAAAATTAATACCTAAATCAAACAGCATTCATAAATATGATATTATCAAGAGCCAATAACTATGCAGAGTTAAAAATAGGTAAAATTGTTCATAAGCTTATAGAGGAAACAAAAAAAAATGATTTTTCATTGTGATTGATAAATAAGATGATGATAATCCCTAAAAAATTAACATGAATTTTGTTGAGAAAAGGTACCTGGATAACGATGGGTCTGGATAGTGCGAGAATAGCAGGAGCATGCGCCGCTTCTTCGAGCAAATGACGTTTCCGAAGAGCTTTCAAAGCGTGATTTATTGCTTCAATCGCAACTTCTTCTTGCGATTTGCAAGCTTTTGCCATTACTGCGAAGATCAATCAAAGTACCGAATAAACTAGTTCACCTCTGTGGCTGGTTTTCAGGAATTTAAACAAAACGGTGAAGATTAATGAACCCTAATTGAGAATTTAGGATCAGAAACTTGCAATAGGGTTCTTATTCGAATAGTAATAATAATTTTCAGAAGATTAGTGAGACCTGAAAATAAGGTCCCACGTCAAAGACAATTTTCTCAGTTTTCATAATCTTTAAATTAAAACAAATTCTCATCGTTAATTAGAGTTAGTTTAGCCTTCATAGAGACCAAAAAAATACTTATAAAAATACTAATCCTTAAATATTGTCTTGGTATCAAGTTTCTCTAATGTTCGAATTTATATTTTTTTATTTTCCATTTTATCTCTAAATTCAAGATTTTTGAATGGATTATTATGAATTTTATGGTCTAAATCTACATAATATCAACAATCTTGATCTATTAGCTTATTAGCTTATAACTACATAAGATGTTTGAAAAGGACTTAAATAAGATATACGATGTTGAACATGTGTCTGTTAGTTAGGCGAGCTCGTCGCATTCTGCTACATCTTTGAGAATGAGTCACTCATCATACTCTATAGTAGAGTGAGACCATGCAAGTCATAATTGATTATATAGCTTTAAGATATATTGAGTTCGTCAACTACATGAGTCATCCATCAGTCTCTCTAATGAAATAGGGTCATCTATAACTCATAAGCATGATTATAGGCTAAAGACTTGACACAAATCATTAAGTGACAAAGGCTACATATACCTACTTAAAAGATTATGTCAAATTTATTATTTATTTACCAATTACAATCTTAAAGACCTTTTGTTTAACCTATCACAAGTAGGATCATTATTAGGATATTCACTGCAAGTACAGTTGGCACACACTGTGAGGCCAGGTAAACATTCTTGGACCACATATTTTTCAAGAGCTTTCGATTACCCTATCCATTGTTTCAGAATGGTGAGCACGAGAGTTACATCTAGTAATGGAGACTGAGAAGCCCTAACAAAGGTGCAAACCGTTATGGAAGAATTATATCTCCAGAATCAAACCCTGCAAATAAGAATTCAAAACACCTAGCAACACCTACCATAAGATTATGAATTACTATATGACATATAGGTTTTTGATCCCTAACCCCTCTCTATTGAAATCTAGGATACCTTAGTCTTGGAAAACTTCAAGTTGCCCCCTCTAGTGACATTTGACATAAAGAGTAATCCTCAGGAGCACGTCATCACTGTCAATACACATATGTCAAACATAGGTGCAACATATTATCTATGCAAGCATCTCTCTAGAACCTTGAAAGAGGCAACCTTGCGCTGGTATATGAACTTCCTCAGTTTCTCTTAACCAACTATCAAGATTTGTCAAGGATCCTGGTTTATCAGTTCTGAGAAAGTAAGCATCATTAGGTTTCCACTACAAGCATATCCAATGTGAGTCAGGGGAACTATGACTCCTTGGGTGAGTACTTGGAACACTTCAATGAAGTCATCATCAATGTGATAAACCTTAATCGGGAGATGTTTGTGGGAGCCTTTCAAAATGGGCTCAAAGTCATACATTTTAATGAGTCTCTACCCCAAAAACCTTATACTTGATGCAAGCAGCAAGTGAATGGCATTGCGAAGTAGTACAATAAATTTC
Source organism: Lathyrus aphaca (assembly GCA_963966055.1). NCBI lineage: Eukaryota > Viridiplantae > Streptophyta > Magnoliopsida > Fabales > Fabaceae > Lathyrus > Lathyrus aphaca. Next base: position 497,137,256 of record OZ014522.1, read on the forward strand.
AAACGAAAGAGGGATATATTTGATTATCAATTTTATTCTAACTATGTGTAGCTAAAACGGTCGAAAAATTGGGGATTTCGTGCAAATGAAGTAAATTTAACAAAATAACAAAGCAAGACACGAGACACGAATACCTGTCTCGACATGCCGAATTGACTCTCCCAATTGAATACAAGAAAAACATAGTGAATTATATAAAATACACACACAAAATTACAGCACCTACTTTCGTAGCATGTGTACTCTCTCAGATGAATAATATATTTACTTTCATTAGTTCGCATTACTCATCTGAGAACTCACATTTTAGTACAGCTATACGGTTTTCTCAACCAATAGAAAGGTGCCTTGTTAGTGGCACTGTTACTTTGTTGTTTAGCAAACTGCTTTCGGATATTTATCACTACCTTTCAGTACATGGTCAATATCTAGGTTGCATTTTCTTTCGCAACTAACATAAATATCTTTAAGTTCTCATACTCTAAAATAACATGTATTCTCATTTTATCGTTATTCGTATAAGGGAAATTCAATTTTCTATGAGATAGGTCTCACGACGTCTTGTCCTTAATGGACTACTCACTCATGGTGAGATTGATCGCAAATAAATAAGAAATAGACATAGCATGCATATTTAACAAATAAAGTAAAGGCAATATGGAGAGGATCAACCTATTATGAAGACAATAACTTAAAGTACAAGTAGAAGCTCCAAAGATCCTTATATGCCTTTAGAATAGAGTAGAAATTACAACAAAAAATAGCTCACCTAAAACTTAGAACAAAATCTCAAATGATAGAAGTGAACTTAGAATGTGAAATAGTAAAGCTTGATGTATTTTAGAAGAAACATATGCCTATTTACAGTAAATCATTACATTCAAGGCCCTTGTGTAAAAGATACTTAAGATCATTAAGTATATGAATTGGAATAGTTTGGATGTTCCAAAGGTCACAAGACGTCCAAAACTCCAAGAATTCGTAACTGATGATGGGCAAAAAACAGACAATGTCGTACAAAAGACTCATTGGATCACTTTGATACCTTTCTCATACAAAGCCTGATCTAACATACAGTGTAGGTATGGTTAGTAAATTCATGCATAAGCCAAAGGTATCACATCTAACAGAGGCGAAAAAGATACTAAGGTGTCTGAAAGGAGCTCTTGACTATGGCATTGTATTTCCTACAGTTGATGAAAGAAAAGAATGCAAGTTAGTGGGATACACCGACTCAAGTTGGTGTAGTGATATTGAGGATAGAAAGTTCACAACTGGCTATGTGTTTATGTTAGGTGGCGCACTGGTTGCTTGGATTTCAAGAAAGGATCAAGTAATGATATTGTCATCGTGTGAAGAAGAGTACATAATTGTTTCTCTTTGTGCATGTCAAGCAACGTGGTGAATTTGGTCAAAGAGATTACAGGAAAGAATCATGGAGCAATTACCACGAAGATCAACAACATGTGTGCTATCAATTTGGCGAAGAATCTGATAGTGCATGGACGAAGCAAACACAACAAAATGAGGTTCCATTATCTTTGAGAGCAAGTAGCAGAAGCGAAGCTGAACTTCGAACACTGCAGAACTGAGAATCAAATTACATATATCGTGACGAAAGGAGTGTAGGTTGAAGTGTTCAAGAAATTAAGATCTATGATGAACGTAGATAATATAAATATAATGAATTAGGTGGTGTTGAAAGTATAATTCTTTGTGTCAAAGCAATATTTTTGGATAGAGTATGTTGTTATTGAAATATTGTATGTCGAAGTGTCGAAATATATTAATGAAAATCAATTGGATGGAGATGAGTTAAATTGTTAGAGATAGAAAAAAATCTAGTAAAATTATAAGAAAATTTAAATAAATAAAAAATCTTTAAATTAGTGATTTAGATACAAATATAATTCTAAATAAAATATTATACTAAAAATTGATTTATATAGTGGACCTCAATTAATAGAGTATAGTTTGATTTTTTTGTTGTGTTTATTTTTTAGAAATAACTTCTTCATGTTTGAGATTCTAGAATCCCAAAGTTTAAAAGCATGCTATACAATATTTTATATTTGAATAATATTTTTTAAATTTTATAATGACTTCTAAAAATCTAGAAAGGTGATAGAAAAAAAAAATTAATTATTATCATCACACTTAGGTCATCCCACAAACCAACTTAATCGAGTGACCTTTTTTGTTAAAAGGATCGCATGAAGATTTGTTTTCCCTCCTTTGGAATCAATGTTACATGTCTTTTGCCATATATGCGATTAAAATATTTATAGCACCTATTAACTCATTTTTATTCTCCAGCAAAAACAAAAGTTCTCTAATGGGCTAAATAAAAACAATGGATTAAGTAGTTTAATTGACAAATATCATATTTTCAATATCTCAATGTTTTCTCTTCCAAGTTTAAATTTAGAAAAATATTATTTTAGTTTTACAGAATAAACTACTGCAGAAAACATCTTAACAACTCCATTAAGATGCACATACGCATGTGTTCATTGCATGTGAACATAATCATTAGTTATAATAATGCATTCAATGCCATAATATAAAATGCTTAAGCTTTGTGCTACATCCTATGAACCCAAAATAATACTCCATTAGTATTAGTAGTACTTCGTAAGTGCTATTCCATTGGAGTGAAGTTTTGTCCAAGAAACGAATAAAGCACCATAGAATGACACATTTTCATCCTAGGCCAGACCCTACAACACACATTATAATAGGTTTAAAATAAAATATACTTTCCACACCATTGTTTAATGCTTTGACTTCACCATTTACATTTTTTTTTAATATTCTAGGGTCATACATATACTATACTTTATTCTTTTTTGATGGGATTCTTTTATTTTGCATCAAATTCAAGTGTTTTATGTAGGTACCTTATATATATATATATATATATATATATATATATATATATATATATATATATATATATATATATATATATATATATATATATATAGAAAGTCTAGATCAACTTACTCCAAGAGTAAATTTTTATAACTTATTTCATAACCGTAATCTTTAAATTAGATTCGATCAATGATTAAATTAACATTTATACTTATAACCATTTGATTGAATATAATTTAAAGGTTACGATTATGAAATAAGTTAAAAAGACTTACTTTTGGAGTAAGTTAATCCTAACTCATATATATATATATATATATATATATATATATATATATATATATATATATATTGCATAATAATACATAGCTCAACCACAATTGGATATTGTAGATGTTGGAAATATGTGACAACACTAGAATAAAGAAGGTATTTATGAAGATTGTACATGGAAATTTAAAGCGTGTGAATTTCACACTAACTTTTAGGTTCAATTCACTCTTATCAATTATTATATATTGGATGCAATAAAGATTAACAACAAATTCCCTTAAGGATATTTTGAATACCTTAATGTGAATTGCACAAACAAACTAAATTTATCTTTTGATAATAGGTTACTGAAAAATATTTCCTACACTTCACTCATGCATTAATGAAATAAAAGATGATTTTAGAATAATTGAAATGGTGAAAATTAGATGTGTATATTGAAGGAAGAGAAAAACACAAAAAAAAATGAGGATTTGAATTGGATTTTGCAAACTTTTGCGTTTGACTAGTTAACTCACACAAACAAACAGTATGAACAAGGAAGTAAAAAGAACATGTTTGGTTTATCCTGGTTCACTATTAACAAAGTTAGTCTAGTCCACCCGCCAAGGTGATTTTGCCTTGTCAAAAGGTCTTAATCCAATAATATTCTTCAACAAGATTACAAACAACCTCCAAGTTGTTCAACAACAACTTAGACTTCTTGAGTCTACTGACTAACAACTTAGTCACTCAAGGAATAATCTTCAACGAGATTACAAACAACCTCTAAGTTGTTCAACAATAACTTAGACTTCTCGAGTCTATTGACTAACAACTTAGTCACTTAAAGAACAATCTTCAACAAGATTACAAGTGTTTACAATAGTGCTTCTGAAAAAGAAGGTTAAAATAATTTGAAGAACGATATTAACACAAATATGAATAACTTTTGTGTTTGAGATACTTTTCTGAGTTTTTGTTTCTAGCTTTTTTTTACTTCTCAATCGTTATTTTGCATTGCAGCAATTATCTTCTATTTATAGCCTCAAAAGAGAAGTTGAAGGATATAATAGTCTTTCGTCAAATCTATTTGTCTCAATGGTAGAATCATATGAAGAGTAGATGAGATAAAAGATGAAATAGCTTTATGGTCAGTTTTGAGCGTAATCTCTACTTTATCATTTTAGGAAATAGTTGTTTGTACGAATTCTTGGCTTTCACGTCTTACTTTGCACTTTGGGCTTTTGAATCTTATCTTCTGATGTCATGCTCTTGATTTGAATATTTGATGTTGAACAGAATCTTTAGACTTCAAAATCAGATGTTTCTTGAGAAATACACATTTTTCTTCTTCTTAGAAGCTTTGATATTCTCCAGAGCTTTCTTGAGCATGTCAGAATTTGATTCTAATGAAAATTGTCCAGAATCCAACCAAATAATATATCTTCACACTTGAGATAGGATTAGAGTACAAAATTTTTATATATAAAATATATGCATTGTTATCATCAAAACTAGAGATTATATGCAGAACCATAATCTTGTTCTAACAATCTCCCTTTTTATGATGATAAAATCATGTATTTTAATGGAACAACATATATGTGTTAAAGTGCAAAAGTCATCAAAGTTTAGTTTAGATTTCTCTCCCTCTGAGATAGACAAGCTCCCCTTGAGTTTGTAACTCGTGAAATTCTGATTTTACTTTTTTTTAGCTTAAATTATCAGAATTATGTTGCAAAGTTTACCAAGGCTTTCATCTAGAAGTTTCTTATCAGATTGTTCCTGAAATACATTCACATACTTATATATATATATATATATATATATATATATATATATATATATATATATATATATAATGTTAGAATGTAAGCATGAGATTATCGAGAATAAATATGTATCAAGATCATTTATACTTTTACTCCCCCTTTTTGTCACAGTCAAAAAGATTTTATATAATAAAGACCAAAGATACATGGGAGAAAAACAAACAAGATTCATAAAGTAGTGAAAGAAGGACCCTGAGGTACCTAAGGTTGAGGAGGGGTTCTTGCAAGAAACTGGGTTAGCATATCCTTAATTGTACGGTTAACCCCGTCTTGATTATCCAATCTTCCTATAACACTTATGTATGTTTTCTGCATATCTGCCATAGATTACAACATAAGCGGCATGTGGATTGTTGTAGAAGGCGACGGTTGATCAGAAGCAAGCTTCTTAGCAGCTTCTTGTAGAGAAGCTTCTTTTACTGAGCATCTTCAGCAGCTAATCGCTCAGTTTCTCTTTGAGCAGCTTCATCGACAATTCTTTCAGCTTTCTTCTTGGCTTCTTCAACAGTCCTTTCAACGTCTTTCTTCTCTTCTAGCCTTTTATTTGCTTGACTCATAAACTCTTATTTGACTTGATCACAAAAATTCTTAAATTTTTCAACTTCATCCATTAACGAATTGGTAAACTCATCCCAACTCTCTTTCAGAAGTAAGGGGTTCGTGACTAGAATCAGATTCCTTATAGAGTTTCTAAGCTCTTATATCATCAATTTCTATGAGACTAGAAATAACTTTAGAAAGGGTTTTACAAGGAGGTTGATTGTTTGAAGTTTGAGAATCCTGATTAGTATCAGACACAGATTCTGGAGGGATAAAAGTGTCAGTGTTTGAAGAGACATTTTGAGCTGAAGGTGGTGGAGAAGGCAGGGGTTCTGAGGTGTCTACCACAAGGATTAGTGAGGATGTTAAGATTGTTGTTCAGGGAGATATGGATGAGGGGTTTGCTAAGGGGGAGAAGGCAAAGTGAATAAGTGATTGAGAAACAACAGTTGTTGGATTTGAGGTGATTGGGATGTAGATAGTGGTTGATGATGAATGGGGGATGGTCGAGGAAGAGGTTGTTGTTTTGGATTTTTCTAGATGAGCGGAAACATATGGTATAAGTGGAGTGGGGGATGTAGTAATTGTGTTCGAAAATGATGGTGGTAATGGAGGAATAGTTTAAACTAGGTTTTTGGTATCTGAACCATAAGCAGTCATAGGACCAGAAATCACACTAGAAGAGATATGAGATGTAGTTCCAATCGTCACGAAAGAGTTGTCAGTTTCCTTAATCAAAACCTTCTTCCATTTTACATACATTGTCTTTGAAGAAGCATATTTCCTTTTGTAAATATTTGTTGGTCCAGCTAACAACTGGTCAAAGCAAATACCAGACACATCATGACCTTCTTTCTCTAGTTGGTCAAAATTATCTTGTAGAACATGTGGTGGATCAATTTGAGTGTTAGAGAGGAAACTTATCAACCATTGTTATAAGACCTGTTACACTCTCCAAGTCTGTAGGCATAATCAGATTCACAATTATCTTGCAGATAACGGACATGATTTTGACATTCTTAACATTGAAAGGTTTTGCAATCCTTGATTCAAGATCACCAACAATGTTATGATTCATCAGATGATCAACAAGTCCATTTTCCATTAGACTGTCTGAAATAAGTCTTCCCAAAGGAATGTAACTTTTTGGCTTGAATCTGGTGTCTCTGACAGAGTCTCGAAGGAATTTGAAAATAATGGATGAAAGATCCATTTTTATCCCCTTCATCAAAAAATACAACATGTATTTCTGATCAGTTTTGGCATGGTCAGATGAACTTATTAATGGTCTAGTGTGAATGCAACCCAAAATGATCTTGAACCAGACACGCAGATTACCAGATAACTCAAATGCCTTGTAATTTAATTTCCCTTCAAAATCATGAGAAAATATATCTGGCACAAAAGTTTTAGTCAGAAAATCTATCTTTTTATTCATGTTGTAAACTCTCTTTCCTTTGTTGTACTCCATACCAAGCAAAGTTGCAATAAATTTCTCTGTGACGACAAAACAAACTCCCTTAACATCAGTCACGATGTAATAGTCATCTACATTAGCATGAACCCAAAATTCTTTTATCAAAGAAGAATTGACTAGACCGTAAAGACAATTGAAGTAGTTTTCCTAGCCTTGATTCTTGAACTCTGCGGTCAAATTCATACCAATTGCTTTACGGTTCTCAAAATCAACTAGAAGTTCATAGCAAGCTTCCAGATGTTCAAAGGGTGTTTGCAGAAATTTTTTTGTAGGTATTTCAGGAATATGAATAACATGTTATTGTTGAGGATCAACCATTGATTGAAGCAATATTTAAGACAATGAAGGAACTGAACTAGTGACAGATTGATGTGAAGACCCTGCTTAGTGTTCCATTTGTTGAGAAAAGTTGTAAACTTCTTGCTTTTGGGCATTCGTTGATGAAGGGAGGCGATTTCTCAAGAAAATGATTTAATTTTTAATTTTAGGGTTAAAATTTTTGGAAGTGAAGTAGTGTAGTGTGTGTTGGTGAGAATAATGAATAAATAGCAAAAAGTAATAATTACTGATTCTTGAAAAAGACCCAAAGGGGTAAAGTAATTATGGTTTAAACCTACTCTCAAGACATCTCATTGCTCGAGGATACCAATTGAAGAATGAAAAACACAAGAAAATAGGAGTTTGAACTGGGTTTCAGATTTTGTCCTTTTTTTTTGCGAAATCAATAAGATAAATCTAACAATGATAATCAAAATAAATGACACAATTGTTTTTATCTTGGTTCACTGTTAACGAAGATACTCCAGTCCACATACCAATGTGATTTGCCTTCTCAAAAGGACATAATCCAATAATCATCAACAATTACAACCATAATGGATATTATGCATTGCCTTTTTGAGAATCCTAGCTCCCAAAGCCTCTCAAGGAATTAACCTCCAAGTCGTTAGAAATGCCTTGGCCCTCTCGAGTATCCAGACTATAGAAATAGCCACTCAAGGAATTTATCAAGAAACCTTCATAAGGATTTACGCTACCTTTCAACAAAAGGATTTTCTAAGCTACCTTCAACAAGGATTTACGCCACCTTTCAACAAAGGATTTTCCAAGCTACCTTGAACAAGGATTTACGTCGCCTTTCAACAAAGGATTTTCTCGAGTACACTTAATGCTTCTAGTAAGTGTCGCTCCCGATAAGTGGGACATGGGCCCAGATAAAGGTACAGACGCGAACGGTCGGCGAGAGGGACAATGAGAACACACAGCCGTGAACTCACTGGAGATGAATAGAGTCGCCAGCTAGGCATTTTTATCCCGGAGGAAAGGCAATGCTGCATAGACCTAGAAAGACACGGATAAGACGGTTTGCGAACCAGAGAGACTGAGAAAGGGGGTTGGTTACAACCTGGGAAGGTATTAGCACCCAGATTGTCCGTCGTACTCGACGGGATCCACGCTTAAAAGATTTGTGTTTTAAAGGGGTAGTGTCAGTGCAATCTGTGTGTAAAGAGCTAGAAAGCAAAATGTACAGGTGTCAGTGTAAAGGAAGTGTAAAGTGTATAAATGAGGAGTGTCAATGTAGGGACAGGAGTGAAATGCTCATGACTATGAGGCTTAAAAGAATGAGGCTAGAAAGAGGGGGAATATACAGAGACTTTTGTTCGATAACTGTTAAGTTATGCCTACGTATCCTCTCGTGCAATGAGGAAGTCAGAACACCGTAGTTCGACCCAAAGAGACTGAAAGATGAATTGACTTGTGAACTGCTTACTTGCCTATGCTCAAGTGTATGATCTGTCTGGCACAGATGCAAACTGTCTTGCATTAGACGGAAGAAGCAAGTTCTCGCTTGTGAGTGAAGATGATGAGAAAAGAATCCCGGAGGAGACGATTATTGTTTGTTTTTTGTATTTTCAGTCTTTTATTGCTTTTGAAAGTTTGTCATAAGTTAATGAGCTTAAGCCTAAACCAATGGATTTAGTAAACTCATTACATCTTCCCTCTGATTAGGGGTAATGAGAATACCTTAAGCGTGAAGTCAGATTCTCACACTTAATCACCTTTTGATGTAGAGTTAAGATCAGTAGGCATAACTTAACAGTTATCGAACAAAAGTCTCTGTATATTCCCCCTCTTTCTAGCCTCATTCTTTTAAGCCTCATAGTCATGAGCATTTCACTCCTGTCCCTACATTGACACTCCTCATTTATACACTTTACACTTCCTTTACACTGACACCTGTACATTTTGCTTTCTAGCTCTTTACACACAGATTGCACTGACACTACCCCTTTAAAACACAAATCTTTTAAGCGTGGATCCCGTCGAGTACGACGGACAATCTGGGTGCTAATACCTTCCCAGGTTGTAACCAACCCCCTTTCTCAGTCTCTCTGGTTCGCAAACCGTCTTATCCGTGTCTTTCTAGGTCTATGCAGCATTGCCTTTCCTCCGGGATAAAAATGCCTAGCTGGCGACTCTATTCATCTCCAGTGAGTTCACGGCTGTGTGTTCTCATTGTCCCTCTCGCCGACCGTTCGCGTCTGTACCTTTATCTGGGCCCATGTCCCACTTATCGGGAGCGACAGCTTGGCGACTCTGCTGGGGAGGCGACACAGATGGGTGTCAAGAAAGTGTATAAGTATAGGTGAGTGTAAAGAGGATGTCTTTGGCTTTCTGCTGGTGATTTGACATGGACGGGTGTCAGGAAGTATCTGTAATACGGGTGATCTTGTTTGTAAAGAGTGCTCAGGCGACTTAACTGGGGATAGATGACACGGACGGGTGTCAACTGGTGTTTGTGAATTGTGAGGCAGCTGCTTTTGCTGGGGACTCTGGTGTGGATTTTGGGGAAAGTATTCTGTATTCTGATGAATGACTTACTATTCACAAGTGTTCGATTCACAACATGACTTATGATTATGCTATGCGTTTGATTTTTGCCGTAATGCTCCGTATTGGACGGAATGCTACGCTTTGTGGGTGAATATGATGCAAATGTCATGATTATGCAAAGAGGTACAGATCCGGGATTCGGATCCCGTTGCTGTGAAGATCTATGGCTGATCTGTTTGAAGTGGACATCCCAGCTGGGGGTGAGATCATTGATAGATCTGGTGAAAAGCATCTGCTTGGGGAAATGGGTCAATGATGGACCTATTCCAATGAATGAGGGACCCAGCTGGGGTTTGTAGAGGCTTTCCGTACTCTGTTGTGACTCCTTCGTGTGTTACTCTTCTGAATAGAGGCTGATGATTCTGTGGGGAGATGATTCCCTGACTTCTGCATTCTGCTGAGGAAGAATGATTGGCACTACGGCTGGGGAAATTGTCAAGTGGCAACTGGCTGGGGAAAGTTGTTGGCAACTCAGCTGGGGAGAAAACACCTCTGGTGCCAAGAGTGAGTGTTGATTTGCCAGCTTGCTGAGATGTAGCTTGCAAATGGATAGTATAAAATTGATGTACATGAACACCTAAGTATTTCTAGCAAGATGTGAGCATCAACTCCTTGATTTCTAATACAAAATTATCTAATGATAAATCTCTAAGAGATTATAAAGCACACTAGTTTTGTATTGCTTAGAAGCTTTCTTGATGAGCACTATAGCTTCTTTTCATGATCTTTAAGCTTCTTTCTGATGTACTCTTTTCTTGAGCATATAATGTTTCTTCCAAGTTAACCATCAAGATCAACTAAGTTCTTATGCTTCACTTATTGATGTGTCACTTGACTAGTTTCACATGGTGTTAGCATATTGCATTGTTGTACACACATACATACAACCATTTCAGTTTTTTCTTGATGAGCCACAAAGACTTCTTTTCGTATCTTTTTTATGAGCCATAAAGACTTCTTTTCATATCTTCTTCAAGCTTCAATTGCAATATCTTCATAGCTTTCTTATGTTATTGTGACATTGCACACATGTATCCTTCTTTAGCACATTGCAATAGCTTTCATGGTATTTAATACCAGTTCATGAATAAACATATTGGCTCTTTGATTAGAATTTGTGTGCTTACCAAATCAACTAACTCAGCCAACATAACTAGCTTGACTTCGTTGTTCTTCTTCTTATCATTAGCAGCTCTTCAAGCCATTTTTCAGCTTTATGAAATTTGTCTTCAAGCTATAAAATATTAAATTTATAGAGCTTAAGAGAATAGATCCATTGGAGGACAATCTTGGAAACATATTCTAGTAGCTAAATCCCAACGTTCATGTGAAGGAATGGTCAATCTCATAGTACTGAAAAGTTGCCAATGCGCCACCTTATCGAGGTAGAGGTCAAAAAGTTTTTGTAATTTTATATTTAGCATAATACCATTCTGATCTTTAATCTTCTAACATCTTTAGAGGCTTCATATATGTATTTGATGAAGCTTGTTATAAAAGAGTCATTCTTACAACAGAACCTCTACAGAACCTTGTCATAAGAATCTTCAGCATTTGGTCTTTAAAAAGCATTATCTCCATAATCTTTAGAACTTGTTCAATCAGAACCTTGTCTTCAGAATCTTCAGATTTCATTGAGCGCATACTTTATCTTTAGCGTCTTCAGAACTTGTTCACCAGAACCTTGTATACAGAACTTGAACTTCGAATATAGTGTCTTCAGAATCTTCATAACTTGTACTCCAGAACCTTGTCTTCAGAATCTTCAGAGTTGTAACATTAGAAGCACATTTCTTGTAAATCCTTCTAGGCTTGCTTATAGAGTCTCAATTAGAAACCTCATTAGTAACGCTCCTTAGAACCATTGTATTATAAGCGTTTTTTAGTCTTGACTTTATCTTGTACACAACATATGTTTTCTTCCAAAGTGTTGGGATTAGAGCTTGATGACGTCACATGTCCTCTTATCAGAGTCAAAATCTAATTAGCAAGATCCACACACTAGATAGAAATCATAAAATACAAAATTGTTCTCATAGATAACATGTGCAGTTATCATCAAAACTAAAGGCCAAATGTAGAACTCAATCTTGTTCTTACATTCTCAACTCCTTACAACTAACTGACACACTCACTAAGCCACTCAGAACTGCTCTCTTTATGATCTTCGGACCAAACTCAAGGTTGTCACATTCTATCCACCTTAAATGTGTGGGAGAGTATTAAGAGTAGCAGCATGCATACAAGAATGCATGGTGTAATGCAATTGAACTCATGTAAATGCAAGCATCATAATGTAACTCATGTTGTTGATAACTAAGTCATGCATCATGCACCTCTATATATATTCATCTAACTAATTTTCACTACTAGAAATAATTTGTTTTCCTGTGGATTTTGGCAAAATTTCCGCAGGAAATGTGTTACCTACGATTTTCTATTCCCTGCTAAAACCTTTGTGGGTAATTATTTTAGCAGGTAAAGTCGCAGGAAAGAATCGCAGGTAAAATCGCAGGAAAAAGTCGCAGGTAAATCCGCAAGAAAATCTCATATTGCAGGTAAATCAACAGATAAGGTTGCAGGTAATTTAAGTATTCGCAGGAAAAGTCGCAACAAATTTTAAATTCACAAGTAAATTCGTAGATAATTATTTTCTCAAATTTTTATTTTAATTATCAGTTGTGTTTAATTCATTTTTAAAATATTAAAATTCATGTCAAATATCAAAGTAATAATAATATAAAAATAAAAATTTAATTTGAATAAGACAATTCAAAATTAATTACATTCAAATTTTTAAAACAACCAAGTTGATAAATATTACTATAAAGTCAATAACAAGTAGCTTTAGAGTTATATTACTAAAAATTACATAACAAAGCTACTAATAATCACTTGTCCAATAAGTTAATAAAAAAACAATCATAATTTCAAACAAGTTAACAAGAAAAAAAATGCAATTCAAAATTCACTACTGTGTTGACTAATGTCTCATCTGATTCATCAACACCATCTTCATTTGAGTGATTAGTTACTCGAAAGACTTGGTTGATTTGATAATTGAATCAAAGTTTTGGCAACAATTCCAAGACCAAATACCCTCCATTTCTTCTTTCCAAACGACTCCACACATATATTCAAATCAGGACGACATTTCAACAGTAGGTTGACTATCAACTTCATTCTCTTCTGTAATAGTTGAATTATGAGAAAAAAATTATAAATATACTATATTGATATTTGAGAAAACTACAAATTTCATTCAAAATGGAATAATGTGAAAAAATGAAGTACCACGAGATCAAAAATATAAAATTTAAAACTCTATAAAATTTAATACTTTAACAAAATATCAAAAATATTACTTCCTATAACACATTATCATTAAAGTAGGATGTTTAAAATTAAAATTTTACAATAATTAACAAGACATCAAATATAATTTTCTATAACATAAAATGAATATCAAATAAATAGATTAAATTTAAATTTTAAAAATAACTCTAATATATATATATATATATATATATATATATATATATATATATATATATATATATATATATATATATATATATATATATATATATATATATATATATATATAATTAATGTATCAAAACGGAATAAGTGTTTTTTTAGATACATTACCAGTAAAATAAAAACATATATTTAATAAATTAATTGGTCATTTTATTTTATTATAAGAAATAATTAATTAGAAATATAAGAATTAATAAGTTAATTTGTTATTTTATTTTATTCTAAGAACAAATTATTAAATTATTAAATTTTTTTAAGAAATAATAAAAAAAATATCAATTAATATAGTACTAAAAATTAATATAAAATTAGAATATATCAAAAATATATTATGAAAATCAATATGACAAAAATATTTTATAATTTTATTTATAATTATTAAAAATATAAAAAGAAAATATTAAAAATTCGTAGCAAATGTCGCAGCAAAATTGGTAACAATTCCTACGATATTTTCAGAGACTTTGAGTGTTCAATGAAGTTAATTCTTGCGAACCAAATCGCAATAAAATCCGTATAAAAACAAAAACATAAAATTCAAAGTCGCTGGTAAAGTCTCAATAATTCCTATCAATTTTGCTGCGATTTTATTTTTCAGGAAACAAATTTTTATGTTGAAAATCTGTAGTTAATTTTGCAAATATATATGTGAATAATTTTTCGCAAATCCAAGATAATTTGTATATTTCCTTTTGTAATGATTAATTTAATTAATTGCAGTTAGTGTAATGTAACATAGAGTTCTTAATGAAATCTTAACATTGAGAATATTATTCATCTTTAATTTTGGACCATATCTCAAAAATATTACATAGATATGTAGATGAGAGAATAATATATAAAATAGTCATTAAATACTTTAAAAATAGAGTCTTTATATAACAGTGTATATCATGTTTGCTTCCATTGTTGGGAATAAGATGAGATTTCAATGAAAACGATACCATGATGTAAAAGCGGCTTCGGGACGCAAGATAAATGGAATAATAGTATCCGTGAGAAAGGGAAAGATTTAGAAATACTAGTAAACTAAAATAAAGGTTAATTAAAGTTAATAAGTGGTAAAAAAGCTCAACGCAACACAAAATTATTTTGATGTTAAATGGTAAAAAAGAGAACAAATTTCACACTTTTGAAATAGAATAGTATTTATCTCGTTATCATTACCGTGTCCATTATTTCAAATAATAATGGACGGCCTATACATCTAGTGGAATAATAGACATCAAATGAGGTATTGCAATACTTTACCATTTATGCAACTTTAATTTTAGTATGTATACTATGTCATAAAACATTTATGTCTAGTACAATAATTTGTTTTTTTAATGGAAAAGTATATAATAGACAGATAAAATGTTTCTCAATAAAAAAGAAAACTAAAAAAAATAAAAAATCTAGAGGACTTGAAAATTAAATCACACCAAAAGCAATAAAAGAAAGTAAATTGAGTAAGAGCAAAAGCAACAGAAGGTCGATCAATCCAGATTTTATTTGGTAAAAATAACATTTGGTTGATATTATAATTTATGTTTGATTATTGATAGTTTATAATTTATAATTGAAGGTTGATAACTTATATCTGATAAATTAATTGAAATATTTGATAAAATTAACAGTTAAAATAATAAAAACAAAAATAAAAGAAAAAATGATAAGACATAAGTTATAAACTAAAACGTTATTTAAAATAACGTCTAAAAAATAAGCTATAAATTAGAAAAATAAACTGCAAAATCATGATGAAAAGACTGTTATCAAACAAGACTTTTATCGTCATATAAACTTATAAGCTATAAGTTATATGCTCAAAAAAAATGTTTTGCCAATTTGAGCTCTAATCACCACATAATCCGTCATACAAAAATTGAGAGACTGAAATCCAAAGTAATTTGGAAGTAAACAAAGAATTGAGCTACCGCCTTACAAATTCAATCTTCATTGTTTAAGCAAACTAACCTATTCTATGTTGACTTATGCTTAGAAAGGGTTCATTCATCCACTCATAAAAAGTGCAAGAGTAATAAAAGGTTTCATCTAAATACCATTTTTAAGAGGATATGACAATTCTATCAACCACAATCAACGCCTTATGTTGGAGAAAATAAAATCATTTCAGGATTTTCAAATATTATAGAACATTGAATACTAAATCACATCAAAACACTCTCTAACTTTAGGCAAAACCCCTAACATCCTAAAAATCTAAAAAATAAATAATAAAATACCTAACACCTTTGGTAAACTCAAAGCTCAACCTAACCACTTAGATATTATATCACCTAGTGTCTTCATTATGCTCGAATTCCTCCAAAATGCACTTAGGTTCCTCCATCATACACTTGGGTTCCTTAAGTGCATCATTAGATTCCTCCATCGAATGTTTCATCTCCTTCACCGATGCATTTCTTTCAACAAACTCAAGCCCCATTTGGTGCTCTGGGCACCAATGATCTTTTGTTAAACATCTTTAATTTGTTGTAGCAACAAAATGAAAGGTCAATTCATGTAGAAGAGAGCCAATAAAATATATGTTCTGAGATTGTGATGCAAATTGAGGTCTTGTAACGTGGCCAACCCGTAGAGAATTCCAGAGCTACAAGGAGGTAATGATCTCTTCAAAATGATAATGCTTCTCTACCACATGACTTTAATGTCGGTGGTAGCACCCACACACCCCGTATAATGGTCGTCTTTCACAAAGGCCTCATTCCTTTTACTACCCGCGAAGGAGGCACAAGCATAATTCTCCTAAATAATCCATCACTCGTTGTCAACGAAACTCATTCACAAAATCTAATGAAAAAAATGCATCATCTTGTGTCTTTAGAGAATACCTCAAGGCTAGAGACATATAATTGTACTAGGGACCCCAACAATCAAATTGAGCATTTTGACACCGTTTTGGATTACTGTCAAGCCAAGAGTGGAATAAAGTGTAAGCTTTTAGTTCTCACTTTAAATAGAGTAACAAATTAAAAGATCAATGAGACTAAATGTTTGTTTGTATTGACTTATTAAAGTTTATCTTTTAGCAGAAGTTTTGTGATACTATTTATTTGAGAACTTTTGAAAACAACTTATAAGATATTTTCATCTTTTTTTTCATAAGTTCTTCTAGATAACTAACTTTATTTTTGTATTTTAATTGGAAGTACAAAATTCAATATAATAATAATGCATATTTATCTAAATGGGTCGGTCTGATAGGTTTAAAAGTAATTTTATAACCTGTGACTTATCCTTTTTAACTAAATGGAATTACAAAAAAGCTTGAGCCTTTATCTATTTAAGGAAAAAGACTAGCCTTGTTTGGGCCTGGGTGGGCTAGACCGTAGGCCCATGATAGTTGACATGGTTATTCCCACCCCTACATGAAGTATAAATCTATCAAGTTTTAAAAGGCACTTTTCAAATAATTCACATCTCATTTCACTTTATGAAAACATCAACCAAAGACAATTGTTGTGTTAGTACTATATTGCAAAGGAAAAAGAGACATTGCAAGAATACATTGGCATATTCACTAGAGAATTCGTATAAGCGAAGAGAGAAAATGATGTATTAAAATGTTATATCTTTGATAAAGGTTTAAGGCCAAATAGCATGTTCAAAGAAAAATGGACACGGAAGAGTCACAAAGTACAGAAGAACTACTCATTCTAGTTTAACCATACATCAATTACAAATAGAAGTTTTTGATTGAAGAAATTAAAAATAGTAAATGATACGGGAGAAATATGGACAACAAACATAGCAAAGATAAAGACATAAAAAGGAACAAGGATTCCACTCCTATTTCTCAAAATACACCCTTTTGAACATATCCATAAAAAGGATCTTACATGTGTATGCTAGGATATAGTTTAATCAAGTCGGGTGAAATGCCTCTAAGCCATTAAATCGTCCTCGTGCACCAGCAAGACAAAATAGTATAGGTTTCACAAGTGCCACAAGCACGAGACCGACACCTACATCAATCTCAAGGATGCAATTGAAGAACTGATCAAGAAGAGAAAACTTAGAAGTTATACAAATGAAGATGGTTTTTAAGGGGAAAAAAGATGCAAAGATTATCCATGGCAAGTTTGTCATATGAGATAATCTTTGCATAGCAAAAGGCCTATGAGGGTATATCAAGAAAACATATGGGAGGACGAGACATGGCCAAGAATTTTCTCAGAGCTAGTTACTATTGGCCACCATGGTTTAGTACTACAAATAATATGTGATGAAGAGTAACTCTCAACTTGGACTATACATTTGTCTTCAAAACTACTGCTTCATCAGTTATCATCAACAAAACCAACGGATGGTCATACCCATTAACACATAGATCCACATTATCCCCCTTACGATGACAATTCATCTCTCAAGGAATTGGTAAATAGAAAACGACAGGTAAAAATTTGAAGTGGTTAAACTCCTTCTCACAGATAAATTTGGTGTGCTAGTGAGATACCTCATCATGCGTTTTACTGTAATAAGGTGTGATTATTTGGGGTTTGCTTGAAAACGAGCACACAAATAGATGGCAAACATGATATCAAAATGAGATGTATTAAGATATATGATAGAGACAATTATAACTTGGTGTTTTCTCTCGTATACTGCATTTCCATCTTCGTCGTTGTATAAGATGCATGACATACTAATAAGGGTTGGGATTGACTTGACTTTAGCCATTTTGAATCTATTTAGCAATTCTTTATAATATATTGCTTGATTGATGAATGTCTCATTCTTTGATTGATTATTCTATCGTTTAAGAAAGTACCACAACTCCTCCATCATAAACATCTCAAATTCATTATATATCCTATCAAAGAAACTCTTTATACAGAGATTCATTAGTAACAACGAAAATATAAATTTACCAACAAAAAAAATCATGCTGAATCTTCTTAATAAAAGGTTGTATCAATCATCCCTCATTATAAATTTAATAGAGGTATCCATGTGACTTTGTATTGTTGTTCTACATAAATATATAGTAGTATGTTATATATTATGATTTATTCATAGAACATCCACATAAAAGGTATTGAAAAGATAGTTGACAGCACTCTCCATAATATATCAACGAACTTTTATCAATTAACAAGCGACACGTTGACCAATCTGATTCTCACGGTCCGGCAAATCTCCTATGGACCCCTCCACTTTCTTTGTGCCCCACCAAGTTACTCCATATAGCTTTCTACTCTTGCCACGTGTTATATATTCTCATTTTTCCACATGCCATTACAACAAGAAATCCCAACCGCTACATATGTTCCCTTCCTCAGCAACTCCCCTTTGTCTCCTCACTCCTCCACCAACCCTTTCCCTCTCTAGTTCTCTACCATAATGAATGACTTCACCAACACCATCACCACCTTCCTCCACCTCCAACACAAACAAAAACCTCTCATGCAACCCTTCAACTACCAATATCTCACTTCCATCAGAACCCTAACACCCCATATCACCTGTCTCGCAGTCCACCGTAACCTTCTCTACGCCGCCTCTCTTAACCTCATCAACGTCTTTGATCTCTCCTCCAGTTATACCCTCATCGACTCCTTCAACGAAACTTCCACTTCAGGTTTCGTAAAATCCATCACGTTTACCGGTTCAAGAGTCTTCACTGCTCACCAAGACTGTAAAATTCGTGTCTGGCATATTGCATCTTCAAAACGACACTGTCTTGTTTCTTCACTACCTACCTTCAAAGACCGGTTGCGCCGCTGCATCGTTCCTAAAAACTATGTGACCGTTCGACGTCACCAGAAGAGTCTTTGGATCAAACATAATGATACGGTGTCTGGTTTAGCAGTAAACGAGAAAGAGAAACTCATGTATTCTGTTTCTTGGGATAAAAGTTTTAAGATTTGGGATTTGTCTTCCGGTTATTACAGGTGTTTGGAGTCTTTTAACGCGCACGATGACGCCATTAACGCTGTTGTTGTTTCGGAGGACGGTACGGTTTACACGGCTTCGGCTGATGGGTGCATCAAGGCTTGGAAGATGGATAACAAGGTGAAACGGTATTCTTTTGTGAGTGTAGGGAAGCAGAAACCAACTGTTAATGCGTTGGCAATGAACGACGATGGTACGGTTTTATTCTCCGGCGGGAGTGACGGGACGATATGCCGGTGGGAGAATAATAACAAGTGTGAGGAAAAGAACGTGGTGTTGATGGAAACGTTGAGGGGTCATAGTGGGGCGATACTTTGTTTGGTGAACGTGAATGAATTAATGTTGGCGAGTGGCTCGGCGGATCATACGGTGAGGATATGGCAGAGGGAAAGAAGGGAGGGTGGTAGTTATTGTTGTAGGGGAGTGTTGGAAGGACATGAAAAACCGGTGAAGTCGTTGGTGGTAATTTCAGGTGGTGATGAAGAGGATGATGAATCGGAAGGGGATGGGGTGGTTACTCTTTATAGTGGAAGCCTTGACGGGGAAATTAGAGTGTGGGAAGTGTTTGGCTTGACTTAAAACTTTATCAATTCTAAATATCATGATCTTAACAAGGCTAGGTTGAAACTGACACTAACATGTTGCATGGTGTGGTGGGAGTTTACCGGCAAATGGATATGAACATACCAAACCGAGATTTGGTTTTCATAAAAGCATAAATCAAGTTTCAAAACTGATTTGTGGGTGAAGCCTTGCTCTTCACTATTGGAACTTTAGTTGCAATAAGTAAAACAAAAATAATTATTAAATACAAGTATGTATCTTCATGCGTAATTAACATTTTTATGTACGTTATCACAAGCTTTATTTGCTCTCTACTTCTCTTTGATTTTTTTTAATGGAAAATAGATATAAGGAACTACAAACCAAAGGGATACAGAAGGCTGCCACAAACCTGATTTATTACTATTCTTTTAAGATATGTATTCTTTTAAGATATATATGGTGGAGTGATGGAATAGAGTTTTGGTGCCGTTAAATAATTTTTTGATACTCGAAGAGAGGCGGATCTGTTAGACTAACACTTCAAGATCCAAATCAACGAGTGAGTAACAAAATAATAAAGTAAGTTATGTTTAGAAGGAGTACCTTATATATCACGAGTGAGTCACAAAAGAGTAAAGTAAGAGTAAAGTAAGTTATGGTTAAAATATATCTCATATATCGCGCTTATGGTATCTTATATAAATGGACGGTTAAAGATGTCTCATACTTTTTGGCCTAGAATGTGAGAGATCGTTAGATAATATCCAACGATGAATTAATTGTTTGTGGTATTTTTTTTAATAAGCAAAAAAATTATATTTAAAGGATATAAAGGGGTATCCAAACCCACAAGAACAAAAACCAATTAAGCCAAAGACCTACAAAAACTCACAAGGATAGTTATGTCAATCATAATAGTTACAAATATAATGCTTTTTAAGTTTCTTTCCAATTCACCACCACGATAGAAGGACGATCTTTTGAGTGACCTCTTTGACTATCCAAAAATTGTCGTTAAACATAATATCATTCTGCCTAGTCCAAATGCACCAACAAGTAATCAACCAAATAACAACCGCATTTTTCGCATCCGCACCTATCTTCACCAAAGTATGAAGCCACTCCTTGAAATGGTCAAAAGAATTTGAAAGAAAAGCTATCTCAATACCTAACCAGGAACAAATATTAACTCACACCTTCTTACTCAAGTTGAACTCAAAGAACAAATGAGGAACCAATTCGTCTACCAAGAAGCAAAAAGGGCACGAGAACTCATGAGGATTAGAGATAATACCATGCCTCCGAAGGATATCGCAGGTTGGAAGACGGTTGAGAAGAAACCTCCAACCAAACACCAAGATCTTCAACGGAGAAGAATAGTTCCAACATTAAATAATCATCTCGAGCCCCTCCAGAATCGATTCAGAAACAACCCACAAGGATAGTTATGTCAATCATAATAGTTACAAATATAATGCTTTTTAAGTTTCTTTCCAATTCACCACCACGATAGAAGGACGATCTTTTGAGTGACCTCTTTGACTATCCAAAAATTGTCGTTAAACATAATATCATTCTGCCTAGTCCAAATGCACCAACAAGTAATCAACCAAATAACAACCGCATTTTTCGCATCCGCACCTATCTTCACCAAAGTATGAAGCCACTCCTTGAAATGGTCAAAAGAATTTGAAAGAAAAGCTATCTCAATACCAGGAACAAATATTAACTCACACCTTCTTACTCAAGTTGAACTCAAAGAACAAATGAGGAACCAATTCGTCTACCAAGAAGCAAAAAGGGCACGAGAACTCATGAGGATTAGAGATAATACCATGCCTCCGAAGGATATCGCAGGTTGGAAGACGGTTGAGAAGAAACCTCCAACCAAACACCAAGATCTTCAACGGAGAAGAATAGTTCCAACATTAAATAATCATCTCGAGCCCCTCCAGAATCGATTCAGAAACAACCCATGCCGAATACAACCAGTTGTAGGCCGACTGTACAGTGAAAGCCTGTGAAGCGTGCAACCTCCAAGCGATGCAATCCGGCTCGGAAACGGAGATAACAACAGCAAACATAACCTGATGTAACGCTGTTATCTGTTGTCGGATAAGAGGATCATTGATGTGGTTCCGGTCCAAAACTCTCCATCTCCATGAATTGTCAACCCAATCACCAAACTGAGCAACAAACCCATATTTTGCAGCAGACATATTATATACATCAGGAGCTAACAAATCCAAAGGTAGATCTCCCAACCATTTTGCCCACCAAAAAGGAATGAAGTCGTTAATCCCAACCTTAAACGATAAACAATCGGAAAAACCATCCACACCAAAGCAAGCTATTACCTTGAAAAAGTCTCTCCACCAAAGAGATCTGGAAGTCTTAGGCTTCAACCAAGATCCCCAAATCGTTTGTGGCATTGAAAGAGTATGGATCTCAAGGTCATGTGTGCATTATATCTTTGACACCTTATGACTTTGTAGTCATGATTATGTCTCTTAGTCAATAGGCCTCTGACCGGTCTAGAATAGTTGCCTCAAAGCTTTCCATAGGATAATAATGAAAAGTTTTTCACAATATCAGGTCGACGTCGTTCTAGGCCAGAATCTTCGACCGGTCATTCGTTCGCAAAAGTGGAAAATATTTAGAAAGTCGGAGTAAGTGACCTTGAGAATGTGTACATTAAATATTAATCTCATCATTGAGATGCTTTGCATGTTTGTTCTTACACGTGGTCCTATGCCTTTAGAGAGAGTACAACTCCCCCCTCGAGGGTGCTCAAGTGTACTTGAGTGATGTTATAATCCCGAGAAAAAATGATAGTTGTTTTTTATATGCCCGTTTCCTTCATTTTGGATCATTGATTCATCAATCTCGCTACACTTTATAGAAATTATTCATCCTTTAGAGTAAGTTTATACTCTTTG
Organism: Lathyrus aphaca; assembly: GCA_963966055.1. Classification (NCBI taxonomy): domain Eukaryota; kingdom Viridiplantae; phylum Streptophyta; class Magnoliopsida; order Fabales; family Fabaceae; genus Lathyrus; species Lathyrus aphaca. The sequence goes on from OZ014522.1 coordinate 497,160,061, forward strand.
AACAAACAATAACTTTTATATTCTCTTTACAACATATGATTATTATGCCATGAGCTTCGACGATTTATATTTTGCATGTTCCTTTCCTTCTTTGGATATTGCACTCCCTTGATTCATTGCATCTTCAGGGTGACCCTTCGTCGTATTCTTTCCAATTATTTTTTCTGCATGTTTGTACTATCTGATTTTTTTACTGTCTTATCACTTTCATCTTTGTTTCATTTTGATTCGTTGAATCTCCTTCATGTTTTCACTTCTCACTTTTAGCATCCATAAAATTTTGGTTAGATTTTATCTTTATATAAATGTTCTTTGATCAATAACATATTATAGTGGAATGAAATCACTTTGGGTTTTTGGAAAAACTTTGATTCATGGTAAATTTAAAAAACCTTTTGAAAAATTGAAAATTTTAAGATTTTACAAGATTATTTGAATCATTCAGTTTTACACTGAATTTTTGATCCTGATCAAATTGGACAGTAGCTCAACTTAGCAATTTGATCCTGATCAAATTTTACTTTTGATCCTGATCATTTTCCTGGGAATATATTTTGTCTAATTTGATTCAAGTCAAAATTTGTACATGAATTGAATCAATTTCAATTTTAAAAAATAATGTTTGTTTCTGTTTGATTTAATCTGAATCAAACTTTGAATATTTTGCTAAACAACTTGTCAGCCCGATGTCATTTGATCCGAATAAAAATTTGTGATTGATTTGAATCAGAAGGCATTTGATTCAAATCACATTTTCTCTTATCTGAATCAACAGACATATTTTTTCAAAAATTAGTTATTTCTTTCATTCTACATCATTTTTCTCATTTTATTCAAATCATATTTTTCTTGATTTAAATCTAACTACATTTTTTAACCATATTGTGTGCTTCATGTCAAGCACAAATAAATCATTTTTGTCATCATTCTATATACATCATCTATCATTCTGTTAATATTTTTCAGTGTGATTTAGTGTGAAATCAATTTTCTCTGTTTTGAGTGTTCAAAGTCTTGCTACGAATTTCTGACATCTTCAACTTCAATTGAGTTCAGATCTTGATAATAGGAATTTTAGATTGATTGAAAGAGTCGAGTATTTGAAACTAACAGTTCTTGGAGATATTGTTGAGTTTTCAGATTGTTGGCTAGAAAGAGGGATTGTCAATGATGGTGACAAATTCCATTGAAAAGAAGTCGGTTCTTCTCTCCATAATTGCATTAGTAGTAAATATGTGAAAGACTACGGATAAGGCGAAGTTCTTCTTAGATCTTTAGACAATTTCACCGCTCAAGGAATCGGTAGGATCAAGGGGTTGATAGCTACACACAATGACTTGGAGCAGAGTTGATGTAATTGGAAGGTTAAAGAAACATATTCGAGTAAAAATCACATAGAAGAGCTTTGCAAGTTTGTTGAATACAAGTTAAGATCCAAATTAGGAGATTTATTTTCTTAGTTGTAATTATAGATTGGTGATTGTATGAACTCTTGGAAATGTCTGTCAAATAAAAAGTAACTATGCAAGTTCTAATGGGAAACTATTGAAGAGTAAACATAGGCGAAGCAAGGATGAACGCCAAAACAATATAAGTCTCGATGTCATCTCTCTAACTCTTACTTTTGCATTTATATTCGTAGTGATTGCATGCTAGGTTTTTCATTTCCTTCATATTATATCATTTTATTCTCAATAATGATTTATTAAGTAAATCTAAGTTTTTTTTGAACTAGACAACTAGTCAAGTTAGTATTGTGAGTGATTAATTTGAAAATGAATTGAATTTAGAACTCCACACATTGAATCAATTGTGTACACTTCTTGTGACTACACATATTGAATCAATTAACACCAAACATTTCATCTTTATAATCTTGGATATTTGATAACGAGAAATCGTATCACTTTATTACTACGTTTTAAGTCCGTTTTATCGCACATTGATCCTATTAACTCCCGATTGTTCGAGTTTTTTATGTCACATTGCAGGTATAACATGTCTAGAGCTAAATTATGAGAAAAAGATCAAACGAACCAAAACAAGCATGAAAAGAAGATGAAGAGAAGGATTCTGCTAAGTCTGCATATTTTGTAACACTTACGGTCGTCACAACATCACCACGACCGTGACGCCCTACTTTGAGGTCTCACGACCGTTACTCAATTGTCACGACCGTGACACGCTTGAAGTGAAGAATACGACCGTTACACCCTTGTCACGAACGTGACAAGGAAAATGTGCTTAAATTAATTTGAATTAGTCATGAAGACGTGCAACGAGTCAAATACGACTCCTACTTTTCCTCAGACCCAGTATGCCACTTTTGTTAAATTCTCTCATATTGGATGATGCCCACGCTGATCAAATTCAACTGCCCAAGCCCAAAATCTGGTTCTATAAATACCTTAGTTAGAAATTGAAAATTAGAGAGTATTATTTTAACTTTCACGCGGAAGCTCTGCCGTAATTTTGCTGAACCCTTATTTAATTTTTCCAGCATTGTTCTTGTTTATTTTCCTGTTTCTATTTCCAACCCAAATTCAATAACAATTTCCAACATTAGGAAATTGTTATTTAAATTAATTTCTTTTTAGCCTTCAGAATTTGTTTAGTTTTATTTTTGATTTCGGTTCCGAACACTCCGAGCTTGCCAATCTGTGGAAGAAGGAGTTTTAAGATTTTAATTATCCAGGTTTTTATATTTTTGCATTTATATTAAGTTTATTTAATTGTTTATGTTAAGATATTATTATCATTATTTTATAATGTATGTTTTAATTAATATTTATTTATTCCTGCATCTGTCTGTTGGTACAACAAAAATGAGTAGCTAAATTAATTAGGCGGTATGTAATAAACTAAACCAAACCGGTAAAATCGAATCTAAGCTAAAATAATTAAGAACTTATATTCTGGCTATGGCTTTTTATAATTAAAATTAATCTTTTCGTTACGAGAGTAAGAAGAGTGTAATAGGTTAGGTCGAGACCACGAGAGTGTGAGATTTTAACCGGATAGCTAAAGCTAGACATTTGATTTAAATACAGCGAGAGCGCTTTAAAATGAATTAGACTTATTAAGTTTTCAAAAATTATTTTCTAAACACTTATGGGCTAGCGAGAGCAGGCATAGGGCTTTAGGAGTAAGATCTGAGATAAGACCACGAGAGTGTGAGTTGAGGGTTTTTAAACTGATAATCTCTACAGAATAGTTTAAGTGAACCATCCTTATAAGCTTAGGTTAAATTGACCCGCATAGGTTAATATAATTACATACCGACCGTCATCTCATTATTTCTTTAAAACTAAATTTAATTCCCGCTTTTAATCCTTAAAACCAAAATCGTGACAAATATCCACCTTAGCTAAACTAGTAGACCCTCTAGCACTAGAGTGATTACAAAGTCCCTGTGGGATCGATAATCTTTTATATTACTTTGATAGGCTGTGCGCTTGCAGTTCAGATACCGCTAGACACATATTGCGTCTTCGCCCCATCAATATTTGTGAAACAAATTGTGTTAGTTTGATTATATTCAATTGTATATTTTTCATTTTTCGCTTCACACCTTCTGCTCATAACTCATTTTTGAAAACACTCTGATTTTGGAAAATGGCGGTTGCGTTTTTTAATTTGGGTATATTCACCCCCTCTATATTGTTTTTCTACTTCCATATTCATACCCAACAATTGGCATCAAGAGCTGATCTATTGATTGTGTTTAATCGTCATCCAAAAATTTGTGAATATGTCAGAAGATAACGTTCCTAATGGAGTGTATAATAGAGCACTAACTTTCAAAGGCGAAAATCATACATATTGGTAATCGATTATGTATGTGTTGGTGTAAGCCCTAGAGGCCAATACTTTTGTTACTTGTATCGAATTAATTATTAATAATTAAAGGCATTTCTTTGTTATGTTTGTTTTTCCAAAATAACAAAGTCCCTAGAATAGCTAGTTCGTTTAAAAAAACATTAAGCGTGACTTAATCATAAGATTTCATTAAACATAAGGACATTATTCTTAAAGTATCCATAGTTGAGCTTTACTGTGAAGTTGGTTAACCTTAAAGCATTAAGACTATTATGTAGATAGACTGATGATCACATCTCATGGATCATGGATAAAGAGATATCAAGTTTTAACAGAAGTATGAATATTAGGGGTAATATTTATACTATATTGATCCGTTATGAGAGTACTACATAGTATGTTATACAAAGTGTCATAAGTTACTCACATGGTGATAATGATGTATACCACCCTTCGACCTGAAACCATTATAGACCCTAAATGTAGAGTTAAATACTTTATTTTTGATCAAACATTGTCCGTAACAGGATGACCATAAAGACAGTTGATGGGTACTTCACAAAGCATGTTGAGGGACATGAGTGACCTAGATGAAATTTGTCAATCCTACATAACAGGATAAATGTCTAAGGGCCCAATATTGAACTGGACAGGATGACATAGAATATGCCTTGTGTTTAATATAAATATAAGGAAAAAAGGGTAATTATACACACAAACATTATAAAAAAAATACTCTATCTGATCACATGTCATTTTCGTGACTTGGGTAGCAGTGATGTGTTGCTAGACATCGCTCACTGTTTATTATGTTAAATGTGTGATTTAATATAATGGTCAACATTGCGAGAACCTACAGGGTCACACACATAAAGACATATTGATGAGAGAGATAGAATAAATAAGGAACATTGTCAGGTACAATATGCTTAAGTGACATATGAAACATCATATGATATAATAATAGTTATTGTTATTATTTTATAATAGTTATAAAAATATAATAATAATAATAATAATAATATTATGTTTATTATAATAATTTTTATTATAATAATATCATTACATAGTGCACTTGAGTTGGGGTTTTTAGCTTGCAACCCACACAAGTGGTTATATAAATAGAACCCTTGTGCAGAAGCAAAAACACTTGATGAAAATTTGGTTGTGCAAACCTAGCCACATTTTCTCTCTCTTTATCTCTCTCTCTCTCTCCTAGCATTCAATCATAGCAGCTAGCACTGAGACTAAAGGAATATGTTAGTGTGGACTGAGTAGAGGCATTGTTCATTGTACATCACTCGTGATCACTCCTTTGATTCAGAATCAAATGTTTCATCGTCAAAAGAGGTAACCATTCTATCAATGATCATGATCATTCGTAAGGATCACTAAAGGAAATTTTTAGTTTCCGCTACGTTTTAGATCGCAGTTTCCTTCAGTATGTACATTTGTTATTGGTTGAAAACAAATCTACGATGTGCCGTCGTTGAGGAGCCATATATTCCTAAGGATGTTAATGACATTATTAAACATCCAAAAGATTAAGATGATGATGAAACCAAAAAGGCTTCATATGATTTGAAAGCGGGGAACATAATCATTTCATCATTAAGTGATAAAGTGTTCTATTTGATTTCATATTATACGAGTGTTCAAGGTATATGAGATGCTCTCAGAACTCTCTATGAGGGAACAGGGGACATCGATGATTTTAAAATTAATATTTTACAGAGGAACTTGAATTATTTCGTATGGAACCCGGAGACTCCTTGGATTCCATTCAAACTAGATCCCTCCATTTGATTAACAAACTGCGAGACTTAGGTAAAACCTTTTCCAATAAATATTGTACTAAAAAAAATATTGAGATCCATGTGCAGGGAGTGGCAACAAAAAGTCATCGTAATAAAGGAAGCAAATGATCTTAGTACTTTTTACATTACAAAACTGTTTGGGAAGTTAGTCGGGCATGAGAATGAGCTAAAATGACTCACCGATAACAAAGTAATGTCGAAGAAGAAAAAGAAAGGGAAAGAAGAGAAACAAGATCTTTCTTTGAAAGCTTCATCCTCAAAAGTGAAGAAGTCAAAGGAAGAAAGTGACAACTCTAAGAAAGATTTTTCCAAAAAAGAAGAAATGGGTTTATTCGTCAGATGGTACAATAGATATCTTAAGAGAAACAAGCTCACGCGTACCGATAAAGGTCTCGTGAATTTTAGAAATACTCATCCACTTAAGAAGGATCACAAGAAAGAAGATAATGAGATAACATGATATGAATATGGTAAATTGGGACACTATAGAACTACATGTCAAAATCTCACCAAACATCATAAAAGCAAAGACAAGGCTTTCTACAAAACTAAGGGAAAATCTTCCAAAGGTAATAGAGCGTACATCGCATGGGGAAAAAGGTGGAAAGTTGCTCCTCTGATTCCTACTCGAGTTCAGATGATGAGTGGACCAACTTTTGATTGATGGTACAAAAGAAAAGTGGAACTTCAAAGGTATATAGTTCTGATTCTGAAAATGAGTATACTTATGGTGAATTGTCTAGTGCATTTAATAACATGTATGTTGATTGCATTAAAGAGTTTAAGAAATTTGATCTCTAAAAAGAAATTATTGATACACTAGAACATGAGATAAAGAATCTAAATCATGCTTTAGATTATTTAAAGGAAGCTCATACATCTTTTGTAGAAGAGCATTGTATTATCTCAGATACTTTAGCTGAAAAGATAAAATTTGTGGAATGGCTCTCGAGATCATACAAATATACATTCATAGCCTTGCACTCATGATCACACAAATATTCCTTGCACAGGTAAAAAAAAACATTTATTATAAAAATGACAATATATTTCAATATATTCTTCCATTACATTGGTATTGCACATGAAGTATAACAAATAAAGGAAGTACTCATTGGGGTTACTTTCATAAAGACACAATCTCCCCATCTTTTACCATTTTATCTGCCTAAATTTTCTCCCTCGAGACAACCAAAGGACACTGAAAATGCTCTGTTTGCCGCAAAACATTCTCAAACGATTGTGAGACTGCCTCAAGCATATCACTTGTACAGTCGACCAACTACTAAGTCAGAAAAACGTTTTGAAGGCGCAAAGACTCTAATTCCCCTTGAGCAGACGAGAAACTACCATAATCAGAAACCATAACCTAGTTCTTTCTCGCCACCTTCCTCACCATATGGGTCACCTGGTTGATAAGATATCTAACAAGATTAAGGGGGAGCAAAGCATACATCACTTCGGTAAGAGAGGTAGAAGTATTCTCTATTTCATGTAGGTATTTATCTTGTTGAAGCTTTAAATCATGAACACTCTCCTCCAATCGTTGCTTCTCAGCATGGTACCGGTCGGACCAAAGATCCTCCTAGTGGCTAGCTTCGTTGAGAGCCAAAATAATATAAACATGTTAGGTATACCGAGCCAGAGTAACCGTTCTTCCTCTAGAACAGGCTCAAACAAATTGGCCAAATAAGTGTAATCCTCTTCAAAGGGAGGGGCCTGACGGTCTACATAGAAACGAGAGCTCGACCCTATCAAAAGTAGACAGTAAGCAAAACCCGACATATTTCATAGCATCAAAAGCTTATTCAAAACAACCTCACTCCTATCTGGATATATCCCTCACTTCAAAAAATGGAGATTTACTTCATCTTTCATATGATCTGCACACCATCATAGTCTGTGTCAAAACAAATAAATCATGAACAAACATGTTAAAAAGCAAAGAAACCAAGAGTTTCCAAAACTTATGGAAGATAACTTTCCTTTCTTCTCGGGAATGGGTCTGCATAATGGTACACCAATGAGGCGCTGCAAGCATATTTGGCCGACTTCATTTGTGGGGGTACCTCCTCTAAAGTAACACGATTTGCCGATGAAACTCGTCAATTATTCTTCTTATACATAACTTCATCAGAAATATCCATATCTTTTTTTACACGTATATATTATATTCCCCATAAAAAGTCACTCTCAGTCCAGTACTTGGGGAACAACTTGGTGCATTGACCATTCACTCTGTCCCCAATGTTGCAAATCATGAGACGAGCTTCGAGGCTGATGGGGGTGGCCAGAAAAAAACTTGTCTTCAAAAGGTTGTAGCTTAGGAAGAGGCCCAAATCCGCACACAATCAGCTCCAAAGATATCGACCCTTTGCTACGCCCCCAATCCACAGGACTTCGACAAAATTTAAAGAGATGAAAGAAAAATGTCACCTTAGGCTTTCCTTTCAGGTACTCACACCAATATTATAAACCTTCACATGTGCCCCTGATAAGATAAAGTTGTGAATGAGCTATTGTCAGATGCTTCAATACTTTTATCTTAATGACAGTAAAAAGTAAGTGAACACCCAGGACAAAGAAAGTGCACTCGTAAAAGGAAATGACGTGATTTCCATACTTGTTACATATTCTTTCATCCTCGGTGGGACTTAAGGTCCCCCAGTAGGAAAGTGAATTGACTTCGTTAAAGGCGTCATCAAGACCACCCACTTTATAAATAATAGTAAAGAAAGCAAAATCTACCTAAGAAGATGAAACACTTTTCTAGGATTTGTGAACACTTATGTGATTTTTTTACCCATTATACACTAACTTTTCAGATGCAAGGAAGTGAAACGCCAAAAAGAAAATAACTACTAAACTAAGAAAATGACTCAGAAAATAACTCAAAGAAAATAAAGCTGACTCTTTGAGGACTTTAAAAGGAAATAAATTATACCAAACAAATCAAATTACTCGCACACAACATTCGAGTGTTTCGGTTCCCAAGAGTTGCAATGATGACACTTTTTAAAAGATGTTTAAAATATGAAACTTGAATGCATGAAAATGTTTTCTTTTGGTCTTCCACACATAAAGGCAATAGTGGTCAGCAACTAAAGTCGAAATAACAAACCCAAGCTTGCTGAGCACAGACACGAGCTTGGGAGGGAACTGTTCTGGGTCATCCATGTCGACTCCGATCGACCACCCGGAAGGGATAGTAACACTCCCAAATTCGTCTTAACACGGGAGAATTATCCTCATGACACTAACAATAATCTCAATTGCAAACACATTCAACGACTTTCCGCAATTCACATTTAACATATAACAAATTTATTATTCCCTCTCTATTATATATAAGGAAGGCACTAAGTCATGTGATAAATTTCAAACACAATGTGAATTCACTCTTCTTATTCATATATTGACTTAAGCATTAAAATACTAACTTTGTAGACCCCTATCTCCTTATTCATATCTACCATCACTTCCGATCATCGCTCTTTTTTTTATTCGAGAATTGATTATCAAACCAATATAATTTTTTTAGGTAAAAAATAATGAAAAGAATGTGATTTTGCCAAATAATTACGAATAAAAGAAATCATAGTATTCCAAACAGAATATTATCACCACAAAGGAACACATTGTGTCTAATTGATTTTTAAACTGCAAGCGTATAAATCAATTATCATAAAAACGGGGTTTGTGTTTTGTTTCATTGGAGGTGGTAAGAAACTTAATCGTTTTAGTTATTTTCCCTCCAAGCGAGTCTCACTCTTCTGCAGCAGTCACCAATGGAGGAACCTACCTTCGACTCTGTACGGTGTTCCTATAACCCTTTCTTCTTCTCCATTCCACACTTCACAGCACTTTTCTATCATCGTAACTTTACTTAATACATGCTTTCTTCGTTCAATTCAGGATATAATCCATTCCATCATGAAGCGTATTTGGACATTGCGAACCCTTGGTTATATACCTTATCCTAATTTCCCAATTTATATGAAACCCTAACTATATCGTTTTAGTTTATTAAAATTATTTGTTTTTACACTTGCAGAGCGTGAAAATGTTGCAACCAACGATGCTTTGGACTCCGAGGTTTTCAATTTTTTCCCTTTTCTCAATTTTCTAACCTATGCATTGCATGCTATATGTTTGTTGCTTGGCCTCAGAGAGTGAGACCTAAGATGATTAGTTTTATGTTTCTTTATTGAAATTCAATATCAATTTCTGAATGCTACTTGTTTAGAACATTCTTGTTTTCCTGTGGAAAACACCTTAATCCACTTTCTTGTCTGGGCTTTTCTCAATATAATGTTTCTCAGATTTTGTAGGAGCCATGTTTATCAGATTTCTTTCCTTGTTTTTTTTCTTCTTTCTTTTTCTTATTCTTTGATTTTCTTATTAGCAATAATGCAAACTGTTCTTGGTTTCTTCCTTTGTTCTTACTGTGTGCTGTGTTATTTGTTTTTACTGTTTAAATCTACAACATTTGGTTAAGTATTGCTTGCAGGATATCTCAATTTCAATCATTTTATTGGATACAGGATACCTTCATATGCTTCATAGGAATGTGTTTTTCAAAAACATATGTAATTGTTACTTTTGACTGCATCATTGAGATGCCTTCAACTTGAAACTATGAACATATGAACCTGAATGACCACAAAAAATCCTTGTAGACCACATGCTAACCGGTTATTTAAGAAATTAGTGTCCTCGCATCATTAAGAGTTAGGTGTAGTGCATGTTTTGATAAAAGACCAGAGGGTTTTGTGTTGGTTTTTGTTATAAATAAGAAAGTGCATAGTAGTTTACTTACTGTGTTTTTTTACTGTATCGCACTCATATTCAAATTTGTAATTCTTTGGTCTAAAAAGTATTTAGCAGTGGATCATATTGGGCTCCAACATTTTCCCTTTCAATCTCTTTTCTTCATTATTTAGGTATTGCGACATTTGTTTTCATCGTATGGTGGTTCTCCGTTCTCAATCTCTTTCACAAAAGACTTGATCTACAACAATGTAGTTTATATTTGGCCGGGTAGTATCAATGGGAGTAGCATCTGTAATTGGTCATACATTATCTAATATTTTAATTATCTTTAGTCACAGAACATCTCCTACTGAATTGTTGCATTGTCTGTCAATAATCTGCAAATGGGATTTTAATGCTACAGGTAGGAGCCGGATCGTCCAAGAAGAATCGGACAACTTCTGGTATTTATGTCATTATCATTGTTAACAAATTTCTTATTTGGTGGAGGTTCTGTGATCATGCCACACTATAGTTGTGTTTGCATTGCAAATTGGATGTTTACCATAACTCATCTGTCCATATTTTCGGATGCAGCTAATGCTAGTGCTCTGAAGCTTACCTGCGAACTTCTCCGGGTCTTTGTCACAGGTTCATCCATATTAAAAAGAGAAACACATTAATGCTTTCTCAAGACTATGATTTGCACATATTCTATGTCATATTGTTTTTGACAAATCTTTGAATGGATGCAGAGGCTATTCAGCGTGCTGTAGCTATTGCAGAGACTGAGGGTGATGGTCAAATAGAAGCTACTCATTTAGAGAGTATTCTTCCTCAATTACTTTTAGATTTCTAAAGCATTCGATGGTTTGAAATACTCATCTGTAAGTTCTACCTCCCAATCATGAATCTAATGAATAGCCCATAAGGCTCATAAAGATTTTTGGCAAGCTAGTATCAAATACAACTAATTCTCTACATTGAAATTAAAAGAAAAGATCGTTTCGATCGTTTCTTTATATTGCAAAGCTTACTTGACTATTCTCCTGCCGAACATTTTCCACCGTCCGATTTTATGATATTTTTAACACCCTAGTGCAGTTTCTGTCCAATAGACAATGGAAAAAGATGTGTATTCTTCAATTGATTGTTGTAGAAGATATCCACTGGGACTAGAGACATTATTGACAAACTAGTCTGTACAACATTGTACTAACAACAAATATTACCGCGCACTATTTGTTGTCTGTTTCAAATATAAATTTAATATTTTGAGAAATAATTAGATTTGATCTTCAAAGGATAAGTATACTGTCTATTTATAACAATTCAATCCTATGAACTCTCTAGAATGCCCTTCATCACAAATTATTTACAGAAACAAAAGAGTATTTTATTAATTAATAAATGTTTATTTTTTTCATTCACATCTCTTAGTATGACAAGTCACATTCATTTATCAATCTTCATCAACTAAATCACAATTAAATATTACATATACTCATTTTCTCTCTATTAAAATTTTAAATTTTTCTCAAATTTCTTTTTTCCTTTCATTTTAATTATTTTTCTCTATTTATTTATTACCACTAAAAATACTAATAATCTAACTTTTAATTTTAATAAAATTAAAATTTTATTTATCTCACGGACCATTATTAACACAATATCTATTTTATTTTACTCATTGTCTTAATTTGAGAGACAAAATTATTATTTTTACAATTATTTTAATATAATTATTTTATACATTTAAATTTATATGATTATTATTCATTTTACAATTGAATAAATTATTTTAAATTTTGCATTTCTATTTAAATATATTTTATATCGCATGAAATATTTTTTTTATCTTAGTGGTCATTGTCAACAAATATCTATTTTATTTTAATCAACAATTTGTCTTGATTTGAAATACAAAATCCTTATTTTAAAGGCTTAATTCATCTTTTTGTCCTTTAACTTAATTTATTATTTCAATTTAGTCCCTTAATTGAAAAACGTTACGTTTTAGTCCCTTAGAGTACTTCCGTTAGCCTAACAGGTCACTTCTGTTAAATTTTATAGGAAAAGCGTTAAATAATACATACGTGGCAGTTGTGTAATAATGTGTAGTAATTTTACATTATGACATGGCATATTATTTGATTTTTCCAATTATTAATATATTTATTTTAGTTTAAATTATTTAATTTCTCATAAAATTATTTTAATTTATTAACAACCTTCCCTCTTCTCCAAACCCTAGCCGTACTCTTACTCAAACTCTTTCTAACATCTTCTTTGCAAATTCTGCAAATCCATTCTTCACTTACCTTTCTACTTCACTTACCGATCTACAAAAAGCTTTAGTTCTCTTCTTTTCCTTTATTCTCTCTATTTTAAAAATTATCAAAATTGCTACCAAAACCATTCTCAGCCCCAATCCTGAAATTTTTGAAGCTGAGAAAGAAAAATTTGTCCTTTTTTGAAAACTCATGGTTTAGCCGTTATTTGCTATAAGAAAATCAATTTTTTGAGAGATTTTGAAGAGTGGTGTGCAAATTGATATTGGTGAGTAAAAATGGTAAATCTTGTTTCTGGAGTGCTTTTGAAACTTTTACAACATATGAATACAGATATGAAGGTTGGTGGTGAACACAGATCATCACTTTTACATGTTACTTTTACATGTTGTTAGCATTGTTCCAGCTCTAGCAGGTGGTGAACTTTTCCCAAATCAAGTTTTTTATCTTAAGGTTTCAGATTCATCTCATATTACTTATGTTTCTTTACCCGATGAACATGATAATTTGATTTTGAGTGATAAGATCCAATTGGATCAGTTATTGCTCCTTGGGGTGCTCCAAGTGGTGGTGTTGTATCTGGTTTAGCAATTGCAGGTCAATCCCCTAGTGGAGCTGCTGGATATGGGATTCAAGGTTATAGGTATGCTGGTTATGGCGTATCAGTGATAGTTCTTATGGAAGTGAAATAGAAAAGCTTGTGTTTTTGGCTTAATTCATCTTTTTCTTTCAAATAAGTTTTTCTTTTTGATTCTAAATGATATTGTTGTGGATGTTTTCTGATATTGTTTTCTTTTGGTTCTATGGTTCTGGATTTTATGTTGTAATCATAACTGATTTAATCTTTTTCTGATTATTCGATTTAATTTTTTTCTGATTATTCAATTCGATGTTCTGTCAGGTTTTGGAAATAACAAGTTTTGTGCTGCTCTGAAGGGAGAATCACATGAACAGATGACGAGGAGAAGATTTTGAATATTTTACTGTTCTACCACCCTTTTCCCCAACAATAACCATAATACACTCTTTTTAAAATTATATACCAATATGCCATTGTTTCAAACAATTTTGACTTTTTTTTGGTCTTTGCCGCCCATTGAATGGGCGGGAGTGTACAAAATTTTTCTATACCGCCCTTTGAATGAGCGGCAGTGTAGAACGAAATTTTGTTTTGATTTTTTTTTTTTATTTTGTTTTGTGTTTTTAATAATTAATTAGATTATTAAGTAAATTAAAATATTAATAATAATATTAAATAATATTAGTATTTGATTAATTAATAATACTAAAAGTTAATAATAATAATTTGTATTTAGTAAATATTAAAATTATTAAATAATAATAAATAATAATATAAACTAATAATTAATATTTAAAAATTTAAAAATAATATTTAATGTTAAGTTTAGTTAATAAATAATTTTATTCAATTTTTAATCGAAAAAAATTAATAAATATTAGTAATTGATAAATCAATAATACTAAAAGTTAATAATGATAATTTGTATTTAGTAAATGTTAAAATTATTAAATAATAATAAATAATAATAAAATTAATAATTAATATTTAAAAATTAAAAAATAATATTTAATGTTAAGTTTAGTTAATAAATAATTTTATTAAATTTATAATCGAAAAAAGTTCCGCCACTGCAATGGGCGGTACGTTTTTTATATTTTATTATTTAAGTACAGTGCCGCCCATTCAATGGGCGGTACCTTTTTAATATTATATTATTAAAGTACAGTGCCGTCCATTCAATGGACGTTACCTTTTAATATTTTATTATTAAATCTCAGTTCAGATATAATATAAATAGTGGTGTTATGTGGTCCATTTTTTTGCAGAGGAAAATCGTTTTTTAAGAGAAAAATACCAGTTAAGATGCATTATTATCGTCGTTGGGGCAAAGTCATTTTTTCTAGAAAGAAACTGGTATTGGATATGCTCTTCTGGAATATATGTAGTTTAGATCAGCTGATGAGGGAACTGAAACGTTGGTTAGAAGCAGAAATTGAAGAAGGGGAGAAAATCAGAAGTGTTGAGAGGTATGATTTCCGTCGTGGGTGGGTGCGAATCAGGACCGACAAGAAAGCGAGAGAAATGATGTTTGGAATCAATGAAATCAAGCTGCTTGTTGTAATAAGCTAGAAATGTTATATTAAATGTTGTGTTCGTGTGTTCTAGTTTAATTTATATTTTTGCTGTCAAATGTTTGTGTTGTGTTGTTATGTTTGTGTTCTGTTGCTGAATTAATGTTAAATGTATTTGTGTTGTTTTGTAACTTTGTTGTGGTTAAATATATTTAAATCTAAATTATTAATGATTAAGAAAATTGAGATACTTGAATGCAATATGAAAGTGATACATGATAATAACATAAAACACTAACTATTACTAGTTCCAACATTTGGACACTTAGTTCGGTTGTGACCAGTTTGACGACACCTGGAACATTTTCTCTCCAGCTTGTCAACGATATCCATTTCTGTTCTAATGCGTGTGCTGACTGGGCGTCCTTTCTTGTTCCTTCGCATTCTTGGATTATGGCAAATTTGATCTCCCTCGTACATTGGCCAATAGTCACTGTACGGGAGCACCGGAAAACTTGTGTTGTATACTCCAAATAGGTTTGAAACCCTGTAAACGCCCGACAAAAGTGCGTATGCGTCGTTGCGAGCACTTGAACATGCAGCGATAACATGTGAACAAGGGACACGGTATGCCTGAAACTTTCCGCAATCACACCACCCTTCTATTAGGTTCACCCTGTAACGACCCATAGGTTTCCCTTCACCGTGATCCATTGTTTCCCGCACACTAAAAGTATTGTTATTGTAGTAAAAAATGATGACTTGATGTGTGTTGGATTTCGCGGTTTCTTCTTTCATAACCTTTACGCAGTTGTCTGTAAATATTTGTCCTGAATTTAATATTGCACTCCATTTTGCACCCCTCTCAGCAAATTGTGTACCCAATCTATAATATGTTGCACTAACCAATGTTGTAATCGGTAAATTACGGGTGCCTTTGAATACTCCATTCAGTGACTCAACAGGGTTGGTTGTCATGTGACCCCAACGTCGACCCCCGTCAAATGCTCTTGTCCATTTTTCAACAGGAATATTATTTAGCCACCTTAAAGCATCACCATTTGCCATAGCTATTTCATTATGGTAATACTAAAACGTTGGTTGGTTTAAAGCATATCCTATATATAAAAAAATTGTTTAAGTTAATAACATAATTGACAAAGATATAATGTTAGAGAGGATGGAAAGAATTATTACCCATGTTAATGACTTTTTTCCGGAGGTTCCTGTCCTTAATTTCTTTCATGAAATTTTGAGCAATATGTCGGATACAATAGACATGTACAGATGGAGGATCTTGCCAACCATTTTCCGGATTATTGTATGCACTTTCAATGGATGAATGTCTATCTGAAATCAAACACAGATCTGCTTGCGGAGCAACATGTCTTCTCAAGTTTCGTAAAAAAAAAACCAACCTTCAGTAGTCTCACCCTCAACAAGTGCAAAAGCAACTAGAAAAATATTGTTGTTGCCATCCTGTGCAACAGCCATAAGCAGTGTCCCTTTATACTTACCATATAACCAGGTTCCATCAATTTGTAAAATAGGCTTGCAATATGAAAAACCTCTAATGCATGGTTGGAATGCCCAGAATATCTGGTGAAAGATCTGTTTCCCTTCAACAAGTGTTCCTTCATCAGTGTACATGGGTAATGTTTCCATTTCCATCACTGTCCCCGGAACAAATTTTTTAAGTGCTAACAGGAAATGTGGAAGTTCCTTGTATGACTTCTCCCAGTTACCATAAACCTGTTCAATAGCTTTATTCCTCGCAATCCATGTTTTCCTGTACGACAGCGTGAACTTGTACTCATGAACAATCTTTGCAATGAAAATGCTCACCTTGATAGATGGATCATTGTCTACAAAAGACATTAAAACTTGAGACATTAATTGCGAGCTAAGTTATCGATGATCCTGGTCAAACATGGCTGTTGAACAACTGTGAAGGGGGTTCATAATGCCTATCTCCCACAAATCACTTCTTTTACGATACGACGCTACCAGATGAAACTTGCACGTATCGTGTCTACAACAAATGATATATCTCTTTTTATCTGAATCCTTCACCCTAAAATTTACACTGTGTTTCATGTGATATTGTTTTATTGCAAGCACACAATCAGATTTTGTTTTGAATTGATTACCTACTGTTATGTCTCCTTCCACCGAAAGACGAGGCATATGCGGCCAATCATCTGATGTTTGATCTGCATCCGAGGAAATGTTTGTCATGTGGGCAGGTGGTGAAAAAACATTTCCAACTGGAATGTGTTGGTCATCAATTATACATTCTATAAATATCAACAAATCTCTATTACAAATTCATATCTAACAACACATCTCTACTACAATTTCATCTTTTTCACTCTTCATCACCTGATATTCTAAACAATGTCTATGCCCGTGCCTCTGCTAACACTCGGAGAAAAACATCGAGGCACACTTTCAAATATTGCAGATAATGTAAGTCTTCTAACATTTTATTTTATTACATCTTATATTATACATTTTTATTTTATTACATTTTATGTTATTACATTTTACATTATATATTATTATATATTATGCATGTTTATCTTATTACATTTTATATTCTTACATTTTATTTTACATTATATATTATGCATGTTTATTTTATTACATTTTATTTTATTATATATTATTTTATATTATGCATGTTTATTTTATTACATTTTACATTTTATTTTATTACATTTTATTTATTACATTAAATTTTTATATGTTACATTATATATTATGCATGTTTTATTTGTAGGATGAAAGAAAATTCAAACCACGTACACACAAGTACATTACAGTCGATGAACATATCCGTCCATATTTGATTCAAGCTGGTTTCGATCACGTCATCACTATTGATTCGTATGGAGTTGATCGAAAATTCTGTCTCACCCTATGCGAGAGATGGAGACCAGAAACTCACACGTTCCATTTTCCAACTGGTGAATGCGCCCCGACTTTGGAGGATGTCCACATGTTATTGGGGTTGCGTGTGAATGGCTCAGCCGTTGTTGGTTGCACATCTGTGTCATACCAACTTGTTGAGGAACTATTGGGGATTACGATGGATCCTTCTGAGAGACGGGGACAATCTTTGAGAATAGTAGTACTACAGGACCAATACAATTCTATCCACTTAGGCGAAGACTCCCCCGAGGAACTAAAAATAATGAAAGCAAGAGTATATATTATGTTACTTTTTGCTTGTTTTTTGTTTCCTGATACTAACGGTAACACTATACACCTTCAATTTTTACTGTTACTCGAAGATTTCGACCACATAAATAGCTATAGTTGGGGTGCAACAACTTTAGCACATCTATACCGAAACTTGTGTCGATGCGCTTTGAAGGACGCTCACAATTTTGCTGGATGTGCAGTCTTACTTCAAGCTTGGGGTTGGTCCAGAATGCCTAGACTGGCACCGATCAACGAAAATCCATTCCATTTTCCCTATGCAACAAAGTATGTATCTTTAAACTCTATTTATTTTTCTAGTTGGAGTAATGCGGGAACACGTCTAGATTATGGCAGTGCGGCGGCGATACATGACGACTTTAGTGATGATGTGCTAGCGAATTTTATTAATCCTCCGGGTGAAGCAGGACCTTCTACTCAACCAACAAACGTTGAACAACCTGGTTTAAGAAGGACTACCCGAATAGGACGTCCTCCAGGCTGTGGAACTCATCAGCGACATCGTCGTCCGGGTCCAAATAGGAGATAGAAAAAATTAATGTATTATTTAATATTTATATTATTATTATTATTATTATTTATATTAACATTATTGTACTTTAACATTTATATTAATATCATTATTATTCAAAATTATTAATATTATTATTATTTTATATTAATATTATTATTATTATTTTATATTAATAATATTATTATTATTTTATATTAATATTATTATTATTATTTTATATTAATAATAATATTATTATTTTATATTAATATTTTAAATTATTAAATAATCAATTTTGATATTAAAAATGCAAAATAAATAAAAAAAATTAAAAAATATTACGATTACACACTGCCGCCCATTCAAAGGGCGGTTGAAAAAATATTTACACACTCCCGCCCATTCAATGGGCGGCAAAGACAAAAAAAAAGTCAAAACAATGACATATTGGTATATAATTGGAAATAGAGTGTATTATGGTTATTGTTGGGGAAAAGGGTGGCAAGACAGTAAAATATTCGAAGATTTTGGACATAGCAGGAAAGCAATAGATGAATGGATAGTTGTTTGCAGATCTTCATAGGATTGCAGAAGTTTGATTTTTAATTTGATTTATTGTAAATTAATTTGAGTTATTGTAAATTAATTTGTAAATAAATTAATAGTTATTGTAAATTAGTTTGTTAATTAATTAATAGTTATTGTAAATTAGTTTGTTAATTAATTTGAGTTAATTATTGTAAATTAATTAATAGTTATTGTAAATTAGTTTGTTAATTAATTAATTTTTATAATGACTCAGCAATAATTTGATTTTAAATAATATTTTATTAATTTATTTGATGACTCAGCATCCATTTGGTTTGCCACAGTGGCAAATATTAACGACAAAACACAATAATCAACGAAGTGGATCAAAATTCTTAACGAAGTAATATTATGGGACTAACGTGAAATGTCTTTTTTATTGTGGGACTAAATCGAAACTCAAAATTATTTTACGGGACTTGGAGACTAATTATGCCTATTTTAAAATATCAAAATTTCCTTTGTTGTGGTTCTTCATCTCACGAATCATTTTTTTTTCATGATTTACAATTGAATGTATATAATTCTTATTAAACTCACGATGCACCTTATGGTCTGCATAGGGTGTGTAGATGATATCATATATAGTCAACACATCAATCCTCCTTTTGTACTCAAGAACATCGTCTGGGTGTGCATGTTGAACTTCCATCTCTTTGCCCACATGGAGCCAACAATGGTAGGAATAACCTGCATCTCATAAATGGAGGGAAAATGATCGTATATCCAACACCGCACAAGAATAAACTTTTAGTCTCAAAGATAGTCGTTTCTCCAAGTGGTCAATATAGAACCGTCAATGCAACACACTCCATGCCCAACTTATATGGTCAAGTTTCCTAAATAGCCACATGGTGGTAAACCAACTCAAAAATTTCTTCAATTAGTTTTTTCTATAAGTTTGGTATACATGTATGCATTTTCAGTAAAATTGTATACTTTTTTATGGAAAAAATTGATAGTTGGCTCTAAAATGCTACAAATGAATAGAGTTTATATTTTTAACAATGTTAATATGGTAAAATAACATTATTTAGGGGATGTTATGTTTAAGTGTGAGGTGGCAGATACAAATTCGTGAATAATCCTTTTACAAAAACTCTATTGTTTCTAAACTCGAGACAAAACTTCGAGGAATTAACTTGTTACCCTTCAGTTATACCTCACATCTCCCAACCTATATTAAAAGATCAAACTGACCCAACAAATTTTTTTACAAAATTTTCAAATTTACATTGTTGGGACGAAATTTACAAATATCAGGGATTATATATGAAATTTCAAATCAACTACCGGAAATTTCGAAACAAGTGAGTTTTCCTATGGAAATTACAAAATTTACAATATTTTTTATAAAAAATTTTTAAAATTTCCGGTATTTTGTACCTGAAATTTCATAATTTTCGATAAAATTTCTACTAAAATTTTTAAAATTACTGCTACAGAATCCATTATTATTTATCGGAAATTTTAAATTTTCTGGTAGTTATAAAATTCTAGTTTTGTACTGGAAATTTTGAAAATTTTGGTAGTTATAAAATACTAGTTTTGTACCGAAAATTTTAAAATTTTCGGTAGTTATAAAAATCTATATTTATACCGCAAATTTTAAAAGTTCCAGTAGTTGCCATTATTATTTTTTTCTAATATTTTTTTCTTCTTTTGCAGTGAAATCCAGAGGTCTATTGAAGGGAGAGTTGCAGATCGAGCAACATACCTAGGTAAGGCGACGGTCTTTGAGACCAAATAACTTGTTGGCTATTTGAGTATGTTGCAAGTATATTTTAAATTATTGTATGTTGATGCTTTCATATTTATTTTTTATGAATAACATTTCTAAATTATTATTTGTTGTATCTGTGTTTTGATTTCAGTGTTGGATATACGAGCATTTCTCTACCATATGTGACAGAAGGGTGCAACATCGCGAGCTGGGGGCCCCGCGACCAAAGAAATGAAAGTCGAGACATTCGCATCTTGGTGGTGTCGTTGAGTATAGGAGGAGGCTCGATGCGCTGACTGTAGGTGATATCATTTGGACACCATACACTGGTCATAGAGTTTGATCGTTCCAAGCGACCAGAATCGATAGTGGGCCACATAAGTTGATGAAGATGATAATGATGATGTTCGGTCGTCGAGGAGAGAAGGAGATGTACCTACAAGACACTCTGATGCCAAAGTAAGACAGGGCAGAAGAGTGAGCAAATACGAGTAAAAGAGTTAAGAGAGTGAATATTGGATATTTGGCCCTCTCAAGTGAGAGGGTTTATATAGAGCCCCCAACACTTGGCTATTGGTCCCTAATTTGAGTCTGGATCATGGATCCCCCGAAAATAAGTAATTGCCAGAAACTAGCCAGCGGAACAAGCATACTTGGTCGGATGATATCTACGTCGGGGATAGGGGAATCCGAGCAAGAGCTATCCCTTGGCTGGATCTGGGTGACTTTTCCGGGCGTCGGGCATAAGTCTGAAAGGAGCAGAGGAAACCGACCACGGGTGACCATGGTCGACAGATTCTCCTCGGTTGAGGGGCACAAGGCCAGTGAGTCCCTTTGACATTGAGTTATTGTACCATCCTGAAAGTAAGAGTGGATTGGGCCATGCCAAGTCATTGGGCCAGTCCAAAACATGAGCCCCCCAAGTCGTTGCTTATGGTCGCAAAAGTGATGACTTAAGGGTGATTGGCTATGTACGGGGTGGAAACTAAGACTTGTGAGAATTTTTCGTCATCAGCTCGACCATGGTGTGCTCAATTGCACCTGGGCGTTTGGATGTGGTCGACAGACGAGGACCTCAACAGTTGGAGGTATGTAGAAAAGTCATGTCACGTTGCGCCTTGGGAAGCGTTCACATTTAATGTGTAATGATGTTTAGCCTACGACCTTCCCTAGGTCATGAGTGTGTCGTTTATGGGTCATAGGACACACATGCTCGTGCACGTGCTAAGGGAGGCTATAAATGGGACGTTGGAACCCATTTTCACACTTTTCCGTTCAATGTTTCTCTGCTCGACAACGCCAAGTTCTCAGACTCCGCCCCGAACCTCTGTCTGCCACCGCTGCTACCGGGGACAACCAACCGACCATATTTTCATCTTCTAAAATCGTGTAAGTTTCCTAATTTCTTAGCTTTTGGATAGGCTCTGAGCTTCTTCTGGTAGAAATTCATGTGGTTATGGTCAGTTTTAGGGGTTAGATGACTTATAATTTGGATCATTAGGGTTTCTGTTGCGGTGTCCCCGCCATCGTCTGGTGGAAGGTAAGCTTTGTTCGTCATGGTTACGGTGAACAAAGCTTCTGAGGGGGTTTTCCCCAGTCTTTTCACGGTGACTCCGGTCGAACTTCAACTGGAGTTATGGGTTTCATACTGAGGGCGTTGGATCCCTTGCGAGTTGGGAGTTTTTCGGTTGTGAATTTCTCTCCTCGTGTGAACATGTGGGCATACTCTTGCGGGTACGGATACTGGTCACTTTGAACGAGAGCACAAGTCGATGACAACATCCTCGTTCCTTTGCACGCCCTTTCACTTGATTAGTAGTGGAACGATGGATTTGGTTTAATTTACCGAATTCACGTTTTCTTTCGCTACTTTATAGGTGAAAAGATGTCCACAGAGGAACCCGACTTTAGGCACGTAGAGATACTTTCTGACGACACAACCACGTCTCCTAATGGCTCCGACAGAACGACCTATGAGGAAACTGCCTCTGCCCACACTGATTTTGAGGAAACCACTTCAGCTTGGAATAAGGACAACTCTCCGGAGGAAGATGACTTTGAGAAGGACATCCCCTTAGAAGATTGGGTTGCTAGGGATCCATTAAATATCAAGTCAGTATGTGTTGAGCCGTAAGAAGGTCATTGTCTGGTAATTAGGGACGCCGAAGACTGGCGTGTTAGGTATCCTGGCGATGGGAATCGCATTTTCTCATCTTATGGTCCCAATAGATTTTTGATGTACAAATTCTTTTTTAAGGAGCTCAGGTTCAGACTCCCATTTTCGGACTTCCAGATATTTGTGTTCGTCCATTTGGAGTTTTCGCCCTCGCAACTCCACCCAAACTCGTTTACTTTTATGAGAGATTTCGAGCTGACTTATGGGTACCTGAATATTGGGGAAACTCTTCCCATGTTTTTCATATATTTCACCTTCAGAGGCAGGTTGTCCAAGGGAGGTATGGTTGAGTTTCTCTTAAACAGAAGAAAAATATCTACAAAGCTTACTCAGAGTTGATCAGAGACTTCAAGGACAAATACTACTTGGTATAACCAATATCGAAGCATGCTCGGGACTCCATACACTTTTGGGGTGTAGACACCGACGACCAGGAAAAAATCCTGCTTGACGACCAGGGGAGAGAGGTTCCACGTCTTATGCTGAAGTTCCACTGCTCATGGTCGCGTGACCACTTTTTGCACGACACAGACGAATACCTGGAAATTTCTTCTAACTTGAGTGTTGAGGACATTACTAGTTATGATGTCCTTATGAACTTTGTTTCTGGTTTCACTATGATCGAGTACGTGGGCGAGCAGGGTCGTCCGCTCTTGGATAAGGATGGGGGAGTAAAAGTGACCCCTAGGTTTATAGAAGTGGAAAAGCTCCTCGCCTGCAAGACGGACGAGGAGGTTTTGACCTACCTTGATAGTCTTTTAGAATTATCTGCATGTATTGAGTTCTTTTCTCGTATACTTTTTATGTTCTAACTCATATTCTTTTGTCTTTTCCAGATTCAATGTCAAACCTGTAAGAAAAAATGATGGCGAATGCCAAGAGAAAGGGGAAAATAAACTAAAGTAGACCCGATTGGTAGATCGTTTGGTAATAACGGGCACAGGTTCAGGCGACTCCACTTCAGCCCCCCAAGGGTCTCCGAAAGAGGTCACTAGCTGATGACGTCGTGAATCTAATAGGGACTCCTCTGAAGCCTACGTTCGAGCTTCTACACTGCTTCCTCAAGCCAATGTTTTTTAAGGAGAACACTTTTTAACTGCACCGGGCTGAGACATTGCACTTGGAGGAACTAAGTCGACCAGACAAGCGGTTGTCTCTGGACCAAGACACAAGTGCGGTGGTGAGGGTTTTATCAATGGCTTCGATGTACGTTGAGGGGACAACTACCCAGGAGCAGGAAATACAATAGTTGAAACGCTCATTGACCATTTCTGAGGACAAAGTGCGCAAAGCCAACGAGGTGGAAAAAAATGCGCTCGTGAAAAATAAAGAGTTAAAGGAATCCCTTGTTGCCGCAGAGTCTCAGAAGAAGACAGTAGTGGAGGAAGTTTCATGTCTCAAGGCTGCCATAGCGCCTTCCGAGGACGTGACTGAGGACCAAAAACTGTTGTTGACCCGAGCCGACCTGATCGCTAGGATCGACTAGGGAGATTAGGACCTTGAGGCGATGGCGGGAGTTGCTTTTAAGAACACGATAGCCCAGTTGAAGGTAATTAATCCTGGGGTTTAACTTACCGATTAGGTTATTGATTGTCTTTACAAAGTCGTGTACATGAATATTTTTGTGCCCGACTTTCTCAAGCAAGCTGAATAGGACGACGTGGCCATGGATGAAGGAAATCCCGCTCAGGGGGTCCTTATCGAGGATCGGCCCATCTAGGATGCAAATATGCAGGAGAATGCTTGAGGACTTTGTTTTTCTTCTTTTGACTTTTGTGGTTGGCCTGCGTTCCAGGGCTTTTTGATTTGCTCGGGGGAATTATTTCCCCATTTATGTAATATTTGAACAAGTTGGTTCTCGTGGCCCCATTTTATAATGCCTTTCCGACCATGGTGGTCGTTCTTTATTCTACCTTGAATTTATCTTGTATGCTTGCACATGTACCCATCAGGGGAACACCTTAATATCTATTTTTACTAAGTGTTTGTATGATACTCGATCATTTAGATGTCCACTTTAACATGTGCGCGGTGTTCTTTTATACGCCCATTGAGGGACTTGGGGTATGTTTGTATATTTAGGGGAATTGTGCTCGATATATACATGTCTGACAGTTTGGGGAACCGGGAAGAATGTCAGAGTAGCTCTGGTCGGGGAACGTTTCTCGAGTCATGTTTATGGCTCGTACTCCGCGGTGTGAATGTTCCATCGTGAGCTGGGTGTTCTGCCTGGTCATGGTACAAAGACAACGACAGACTCGGTCGAGGATCCAATTTTGTGACGATGGTCCTTCTCGTTTATGAGGGGGACCTCGTTGGTTAGAAATGTTGGTATGCAATGCTTGTACCTAGGTATGCATGTTAGGTCGGTGCTTATGCTTCGTCGTTGAGATCCGAGCAAGCCAACAAACGCCTTAACTGTAATATTGTTTTAGTTTCTCGGCATTCCACAGATGATCAATTTCTTCCCCATTCATGTTTTCTAAGTAATAGGCCCCATTTTCCGTTTTTTCCCGAACACGATAGGGACCCTCCCAATTTGCGGTCAACTTGCCTTCTCTTGAGTCCTTGTAGTTTCTCCTCAGTATGAGGCTACCAAATTAAAGTGCTCGCTTTATGACCTTAAAGTTATGTCTGATGGCGATTTTTTGTTTAAGTGATGCTTCGCTTAGGGCTGCTCCTGACTGAACTTCTTCGACCAAATCGAAATCCTCGCGCAATGCCTCCGAATTGGTATCTTCGTCCATTGGGGCTTCTGTTCGTCTGGACGGTATGTGCATTTCAACGGGGATGACAACCTATATTCTATATGCTAGCCGGAAAGGGGTTCCCCCGGTTGTGGAATGAGGCGTGGTCCGGTATGTCCACAAAATGTTGTGTAGTTCCTCGACCCAATGCTTCTTAATATCATCTAATCTTTGCTTGAGTCCTCGTAAGATTACTTTGTTCGCCGCCTCTTCCTGACCGTTGGTTTGAGTATGTTTAATTGAGCAAAGTATTGTTTGGTTCCTACATTGGCAATAAATTCCTAGAAGTTCTTGTCCGTGAAGTGTGTCCCGTTGTCGGTGACTATGGCTTAGGGTACCCCGAAACGAACGAGAATATTTCGTTTGAAGAAACACAATATGTTGAGTGTCGTTATTTTAGCTAAGGCTTCAGCCTCTATCCATTTTGTGAAATAGTCTATGCCGACAATCAAATACTTGTTCTGGTTTGACCCGACGACAAAGGGACCAAGGATATCCATGCCCCACTATGTGAATGGTCATGGGTAAGACATTGTCTTGAGCTCGTTTGGAGGTTCCAGATGCATGTCTCTGTGCCGTTGGAATTTGTCGCATTTTTTCACGTGCTCTTTGGCGTCGTTCTACATTTTCGACCAGTATTACCCTGCTCGCAAGGCCTTTCTTGCTAGCGATCTTCCACCCAGATGTTGGGCGTTAATGCCTTCGTAGATCTCTCGTAGGATACGTGGGATCAAATATTCTTCGACGCACTTGAGGAGGGGAATAGATAATCCCCGTCGATAGAGTTTACCCTCGACTAACACATACGAGCAAGCGCGTCGCCTGACTATACTGACCTCCTAGTGATCTGGGGGCAATTCGTCGTTTGTTAAGTAGTTGTAGACCAAAGTTATCCAACAGTTGGCGTCGCCGATGACGTTTACGACTATCGTCGAGGATATTTTTTCAATTCTTGGCCAATGGAGTATCTCTTGTATAACATATTTTTTTCACCTTTCCTCTTTGTGCTCGCCAGTTTTGATAGCACGTCTGCTCGTACGTTGTGTTCACGGGGAACATGTCTGACTTCTACGGATGCAAACTTTGTCATTTTTTCTTTGACCAGGGTCAGGTATTCTGACAAGTTGTCATTTTTAACCTGGTATTCTCCATTGACTTGTAAGGCTACAAGTTGAGAGTCTGTACAAATGATTATTTCCTCGGCTCCTAGATTGTCAGTTAGCCTCAGACCAGCAAGAAAAGCTTCGTATTCTGCCTGGTCTTGGAGGTGGGGAATGAAAGTGCGAGGGACACCTCTATTAGAATGCCTTCCTCGTTTTCTAAAATAATCCCTGTTGCGCTGCCCGTTGAGCTCGATGCCCCATCCACAAAAATAGACCATTTCCTGGATGCGCAAACTTTGCTCTCTAGGGTGGTCATTTCGGCCATGAAATTGTCCAGGACTTGCGCTTTGAGGGCAAGATTGCTTTCATATCTAATGTCAAACTCAGACAGTTCCAAGGACCATTTGAGCATCCTTTCGGCCATATCAGGTCGTTCCAGAAGTTGTCTGATGGGCTGGTCTGTTCGAACAACGGTCGTGTGTGCCAAGAAATAGTGCCTGAGTCTCCTTGTTGCGTTAAGGAGGGATATGACAAATTTTTAAATATATTGATACTTGAGCTCGGGCCCATGCAGGGCTTTGCTCGTAAAGTAGATGGGTTTTCCCCCCATCAGACGTTTCTCGTATGAGGGCGGCGCTTACGACCTTGTTTGCAACGACCAAATACAAAAACAAAGTCTCATCAGCCTCTGGTCGAGAGAGAACTTGGGGCTCTGATATATCGTTTTTGAGATGTGACAAGGCTCGCTCTCCTTCCTCCGTCCACTCGAAGGAAACCTCTTTGCGGATGAGCTTGAAGAGGAGGAGAGCGTGCTGAGCAAATTTTGCTATGAAACGAGATAGAGAGGCGAGGACCCCGTTTAGCGATTGAATGGACTTTTTGGATTTTGGCTTTGGTGTTTCGGCGAATGTTCGACACTTATTGGGGTTAGCTTTGATTCCTCTTTCGGTTAGATAGAAACCAAGGAATTTTCTTGTGCGTACCTCGAATATGCATTTTTATGGATTAAATCGCATTTTGCACTTACGTGCTTGGTCGAAAATTTTCTTTAAATGGAGAGGATGATCAATTTCCTCGTGGGATTTAACGATCATGTCGTCCATGTATACTTCGAGCATGTCCCCAATTTCTGCTCGAAAAACTTTGCCCATCATGCGTTGGTAAGTTACGCCTGCATTTTTCAAGTCGAAGGGCATTACGTTTCAGTAATAATTTTCCGATTCGGTCATGAAGGGAATATTTGTTTTGTCAATCACGACCATGAGTATTTGATTGTACCCGGAATAGGCGTTGAGGAACGAAAACAACTTAAAATTTGCATAATTATCTACCAAATTATATATGTTAGGTAAATGGTAAGCGTCATTTGGGCAAGCCCGATTGAGATCGGTGTAACCCATGCACATGCGCCATTTCCCATTATTCTTTTTCACTAGTACAACGTTTGAGAGTCAAGTAATGTACCTGGACTCAGTTATAAAATGTGCCTCTAGGAGAGAGCCATGTAGTGTACCTGCTCGTCACCTTCCATATTTTCCGAGGACTGCTTCCTCCTATGTTGAGCTACAACGCAGACAGACGTATCTATTGTCAGGTGGTGGTAGGTAGTGTCTGGGTCCAACCCAGGCATTTCAGCCGCGCTTCATGCGAACAAATATGTGTTCTCTTGGAGACACGCCTTCAAATTCTTCCTCTCTAGGTCGGGGAGGCTTTCTCCAATCTTAACTCCTTTGAAGGGGTCTTCGCCGAGAACGATCATCTCAAAGTCACCGTAGGGAACCAAACCTGTCGACGAAGAACTGTTTGTCGTCAACTATGCTTCATTTTCTTCCTCAGTGAACCTGTTGTCGAGTTCGATTGAATCGACATGAGGGAGTGTCTTGGGATCCTCCGAACTACTGGGGAGAGTAGTCTTGGCTGCTGGCTTTGGCTTGGCGGCTATGGCATTGAGCCCCTTGGACGTTGTTTCAAAACTTCGACGATCAACTTCGATGTCCTCGTGAAGGGTAGCCACCTGACCCGACAAAGTGTAATACTTCATATTTAAATGCACCATGGAGGGCACCATGATGAGTTCAGTTAGTGTTGGACGACCCAGGATGCATTGGTACAATGACGGGCAGTCCATGACGAGGAACTAAACCTTAATTACCCTTACAGTCTCTCCTGCTCCGAAAGTCACTATCAGGTTGACATACCCCCATGGTCTGGATATTATTCCATTGAAACCCTGTAGATCATACCCTACATAGGGTGTCAGATGTGTTTCGTTGAGTTGCAGGGTCGCGAAGATCTGAGAGTACATGATATCTATCGAGCTTCCCTGGTCGACCAGGATTCGCCGAACATCAAAATTTTCCATCTGCGCCCGGATGAGCAGGGGGAAGCTGCGCGCCACCGAGGAGCTCATCCTTATAAAAGGAGATGGGTGTTGAACTGCCTCGGGGAGGATCAAGAGTAGAATTCTGAGTGGAGCACGTGCTGATCAGCTGGTCGAACAGTCGCTTCATCGATCCCACCGTGACTTTGTTGTAACCCCCGCTTGAGATCACCATAGCTGAGGGGAAGAACTCCCACAGATTGTTGGTAGAAAAAAAAGCAGGGCCAATGAATAGTTCGGGGATATAAAAGTCCTCTGGTCGTGTGATGCTGAGAGAAACCGAGAGGTTGGCGTTCGCGGCTAGAGGGGCAGCCTCCTCGACCTCCCGAGTTTCTTGCACCTCCTGTCAGGGAGCCTCTTGCCCCTTAGTGAACTGCTTCAAGTGGCCGTCCCTGATGAGTATTTCGATGGCATCCTTCAAATGGATACAATCGTCAGTATTGTACCTATGGGATTTGTGAAATTTGCATTACTTCATCTTATCTGTATTGACCTTGTTAGGCAACTGCTTTGGAAACCTGACGCCCACCTGGAGGAATTAGAAGTTAGCACATTCAGATAAGATTTTTTCCTTCTACATAGTGAGGGACATGTAGCCGTGGAACCTCCCGGAGGGGCCTTTGTGCTCCCACGATTCACGGGAGCAATCTTCCTTTCCTTTTTCACCTCCCCGAAGTTATGTCGAAGGGTCTTCGTTCTTGGATGGTTTAACATATTCTCAATGCCTAGTATCGTGGGCAGTGTTGGCTGCCTCTTTCTCCTCGTATTGGATATACGCATGGGATTTGAGGAGAAAAACATCAAGCATGACTGGTGTCTCAATGCCCACGACCTTGGTAAAATCACTATATGGACGGAGCCTGCATTCGAGAAGGTATTTTTTCATGTCGTCGGTGGTCGAGACCTGGACGACATCTTTATTGAACCTTTCAATGTAAGTCCACAATATGTAAGCCCGCAAGGACTCATCCTTGCCGTGAATTATTACCTCAAGCGAGACCTCAATTTTAGAATGTCGGCACAATGCGATGAAATGTCGGGAGAAGGTCCTCCCGAGCTGTCTCCACGAGGTAATTGACTCATAGGGAAGGCTTTTGTACCAAGCCATGACTCATTTTTTGAGTGTTTTAGGTAAAGTACGACATTTGATTGCTCCCCGGACACCCCGATAGTCGAGTATAATGTCAATGTTTTTGATATGCTTGTCCGGGTCCATTGTCCTATCATAGGACCCGAAAGGAGGAGGCTTCTCTAACCCTTTCGGCAGTTTCATGGACATAATTTCATCGGAGAGAGGTTCACGAGGTTCATCCTCATCGCTGGAGTCATAGGATATGGAGCAGGAGCTGTTGTCTTTGTGTCGTCGAGGTGACATAGATCTTGATCGATTTCTTGCACTCTCAGGCGATGGTCGCATTCCCGTCTGGAGGCTCCTCCCGGTTTTCCTAGTTTCTGGGGACTTGTATCGTTGAGGGGACGAACGAGCCCGTTTCTTGATAGACCCAACTTCCTATGGGCGTTGGCGAGTCTTTCTCCGTTCAGGTGAACGGCTACGGGACATGCGAAGTTTCCTCGCAGGGGAGGGGGACCTTGTACGTCTAGCGTCCTCCAGAGCTTCTAATCTTTCACCTTGGGGAAAAATCAGAAGGTTGATGTTGTTCATAGTCTTGACTAGTGCAGCGAGTGTCTCATTGGTCCCATCGGGAATGGGAATGAGAGGGAGATCAACAAGGGTGATCTCAGGTTACAAAGATGGTTCTGGTGACGGGGAGGCGGTGCGTCCGTCTTGAAAATGGTTAGGATCCCCAAGCGGAGGATTGGTTCTATCACTTTCCCGTTGTTTGATGAGGACGTTGGTGACAATCCAAGCATTAGCAGAGTCGTCATGGTTAGCCATTGAGAGGGTTTGAAATGCTATGTTTTAGTTTTCACGGTCCGAGGATGAGAAACGGGGTAACACGGATTCCCACGGACGGTGTCACTGATCGTTCCAAGCGAGTAAAATTAGTAGTGAGCCACAAACATTGATGAAGATGATTATGATGGTGCTCGGTTGTTGAGGAGAGAAGAGGGGTGTACCTGCAAGACATTCCAGTGCCAAAGTAAGTCAGGGCAGAAGAGTGAGCAAGTACGAATAAAAGAGTTAAGAGAGTGAATATTGGATACCTGACCCTCTAAAGTGAGATGGTTTATATAGAGCCCCCAACGCTTGGCTATTAGTCCCTATTTTGGGCCTGGATCGTGGATCCCCCGAAAATAGGTAACTGCCAGAAACTAGTCTTTGGAATGAGCATACTTGGTCGGATGATATCTACGTCAGGCAGAGGGAAATCCGAGTAGGAGCTATCCCTTGGATGGATCTGGGCGACTTCTTCGGGCGCTGGACAAAAGTCTAAAAAGAGTAGAGAAAACCGACCATGGGTGACCGTGGTCGACAGATCCTCCTCGGCTGAGGGACACAAGACTAGTGGGTCCCTTTGACATTGAGCTATTAGGCCGTCCTGGAAGCAATAGTGGATTGGGCCATGCTAAGTCATTGGGGCAATCCAGAATAGAGTCCACCATGAGTTCGAGGAGTCTTCATTATATTCAGGTTATATGAGGTGGGAGACCATGGTTGCTAGTCACTTGTCCGAGAGGTGTCTGCGACAATATGGTTATGTTCAGGATATCCCACGACTAGTTCCAGATATTTTAGCTTCATGGATTGATTAATGGTTTCAGAGTAACTTGATCAGCTCTGGTTGTGCCATAAGAGATAGAACAATCACTGTTCAGCACCCCTCACATCATGAGAATGCTTACTTAGAGTGGTACCTCACTGTATCACACTCTCGAATCACCCCACCCCAACTGATGATGGCCCTTCAGATGACTAGGTACCTATTAATGACATGCCGCCGCCACCGCCTCCCACAACCGATTACACCTATGACCAAGAGTGCTTCCAGATTATTGTCGTGATTATGAATAATCTTATGGGTTTGGTAAACCCAAATGGTGGACGTTTATACTGGATTAGCTCGTGCTGCACACATAGCCTGTTGGGGGCCTATTCAGATATCTTTTGTATTATGTATTATTTGTATATTATTCAGACATTTTCAATTGTATAGTATTCAAACTCTCTTTATTTGCTAATATTATTGATCTTCCCTAAATTATAACGTAAACATTGACTGCCATCTAACAATGGAATACATAACTTAAATAGAAAAAACTAACACTATAATAAGATAAATAAATAAAAAATCCTAAATAATATCAGACGCTTCAGGACGTTTCAACATCTTCATTATTTCATCAACCGATTTTGAAAGCTTCACATCTAACTCGATCGGTCCATTTGTTATCCTAAGACGAAATGATCTCCACATTTCCTTGACATCTTCATTGTCTTCAACTCAATAAGGTTGTATTTCACCCTCCAGTTAGTATCAATCCAATCTTCACGAACATGATCTTTCTCACCTTTCTGTTTTTGCCATCAGACAACAATTCATTAAGCTTGGACGTCTGATCGACAAAAGATGTGGTGCCATCAGGAAGCCAAAACTCTACACGAGGAGAAACTCCGTTGAAATACACTTCTGCCTTAATCAAAAACTGAGGAAGAAACATTTTTTGATATGTGTTTATCAACATGTGACCCCCTATTTATACAACTTTGTATCTATTCTGGACCACATAAACTATCGGTGCGATCACAGCCATCCAAATCTGTCAGCAAAATCCTGGTCATCCAAAAAACCATACAAATGAAATTATCAAAAATTCCACTTAGGTGGAAATTTTTGATATCAATTCGGAAATTTTAAATTTCTAGAATATTTTACATATTATCGGAAATTCCTAAATTTTCAGTACCCCAGAATTTCAAATGAACTGACAGAAATTTCAAACTGTGTCAAAAATTTTATACAAAAATTTCAATATAATTATCAGAAATTTTATAAAAAAATTTGGTGTTTTTCATTCAGAGGATAGTTTTGACATTATGAAAAATTGATAGTGCCAGATATAATTTAGGGTGTTGCAGGTTAAATTTTCCCAAACTTCACAAGCCCATTCCATCTCTCAAAGCAATAAGCCCGCCAGAATACTGGACTGGGGATTGTGCTCGCTCCACACATGCACCATTGGGTGTTTGAAAGAAGGTATCGAAAAGAAAGAAATAGAGAAAGAAAGAAAGAAAGAGAATAAACGCATTTAGTCAGTGTTCCCGTGGTTGTTCCGATTACAGCATCTCTGCGTAATTTTCACTCTCGCTGATCCGTGTCTCACCACTAGCAACACAGCCCCAACTGCATCACCACGCTTCTCTTCCTCTCTACGATGGAGGTAACCTATCCCATTTCATGTTATTTTCGATGAGTTTATATTGAATCCTTATTGATTATTGTTCCGATTATCTGATAATTAAAAGTTAATTAGCGAATAAGCATATAGAGTCATTCTGAACTAATTTCCCTCGGATTACTTCTAATTTATCTTCAAAATGGATATTAATTTTTGTTTCATGTATTGATAAGCTAGTTGATTGAATAAAAAATATTTAGATAAGCTAGTGCTTATTTGTATGCATTTTTTAGATCACAAATTTCTATTTTAATAAAATGTAATATTGCTAAAAATTACAGCAATACTGGGCTGGGAGTGCGATAAATAAAAACAAAGGGATGGTAGAGAATTTGCAGCGTTGTGGAATAATCAAATCTAGAAATGTGGTTGAAGTAATGGAAAACATTGATAGAGGTTTATTTGTACCCAATGGGGTTCAACCTTACATAGACAGCCCTTTTGCTATAGGCTACAATGCCACTATATCTGCGCCGCACATGCACGCAGCCTGCCTTCAGTTGCTGGAGAATCATTTGCAACCTGGAATGCATGCTTTGGATGTTGGCTCTGGTATGCTCTCCGTCGCATTTATCAGAAAATAATGTATGTGGTTGTTTTGTTGTTAATGAATGATACGGTAAGATTGATTACCAAAATTAAGTGATGTTCTGTTTCACAATGACAAGAACTTAGCTGCAGTTTTTTGTTTTATTTTCTCGGCATCTTCAGAATCTTAATACTTTGGACCAATTTATAGGGACTGGGTACTTGACAGCTTGCTTTGCTTTGATGGTTGGAGCCAATGGCCGTGCTGTTGGTGTGGAACATATTCCTGAATTGATTTCCTTTTCAATCAAGAATATTGAAAAAAGTGCCGCAGCTTCACTATTGAAGGATGGTTCCCTTTCCGTGCATGATGGTGGTATGGTTTCTGTTATTTCCATGATATGAAAGATTGAAATTTTTATACTTCTTGCACAACAATAGCACTGTTTCCTTTGATCTATTTGACCATGATAAGCAATCAAGCACTTAGGGAATCCTCCCTTAAATGCTATGGGTCGAGGGAGAAGAATGTGCCATTTAAATACCGGCACCAAATAACTTATGGTACTTGATGTGTGATTTAGGTACTTCATCATACCCAAATACCTATCATAGCACAACCACTGAGCCAACGTCGAAGCTCTAAGACACTTCATTTAGTTGTTTTAGTTAGTTCCTCCATTGGTAGTAGTAGAAGCTGTAAAATTGATAAAATAGAAACTGAAAAAAGGAAAGTAGATTGCATTTTCTGTTTTGAATATTATCAAATGAAGTAGTAACAACACTCAACATAATCGATATTTATATCCAGCTAGGACTGTGCTGACTCAGCATAGTCAGTTACTAGGTTAAGGCTTTGTTTGGCTAAATGAATTTCTACTAGCATAGTTGGTTAGTTCAGTTTTTCTCTATTAGGTATCCCTTACGGAGACACCATCGACAAAGCTCTGATACCATGTAATAAGCACCTAACTACTTGCAGAACCACTATAAAAAAACTAGATAGCAAGGGTGAAGATCAAGCCACTTAAGCACTTCATTGAACTTCTCGTATTACCTAATGCAGGACTTAGTAATGACAGTTTAATCTTAGTCTATGTGTTTGTTATGCGGAATGAAGGATAGTAATGGATGAAAAGTTAAACTTTTGTGATTTTTATGAAATGATCGAGTCAGCTTAAGCTAAAAGTAGAATTTATCCATAAACCTTCTTCATGTTATGGCCATCCAAGATATTTGTGTGTCTCCATTTTCACTATCACAAGGTTCTTCTTCTGGCCCGTGGCAATAGTTGCACTGTTATATTATTGCTTAAGCAGTCATTACTTAACTAGTTGCTATCTTAAGTCGATGAATCTTTAATTTCAAACATTTGTAAAATTGTTGTGTTGACAGATGGAAGGCAGGGTTGGCCTGAGTTTGCTCCTTATGATGCCATTCATGTTGGAGCAGCGGCACCAGAGATTCCCCAACCACTTATTGACCAATTGAAGCCGGGCGGTCGAATCGTTATTCCTGTTGGAAACACATTTCAAGACTTAAAGGTTGTGGATAAGAACGTTGATGGTTCTATCAGTATCCGAACTGAGACTTCTGTTCGATATGTGCCTCTCACTAGCAAGGAAGCTCAACTTAAAGGATAATAAGGATAGCAAAGGGGAAGAAAATCTTCATAGCGTGGCTAATACTTTCAGATATCTCTGGTTATCTGAAAGAATCTGTATAGTTCAAGTTAGTTTTCTCTTCTTGCCCCCAAAAGAGGAAAAAAATAAAAAAAATTCATCCGAGTATTCGTTAAAATGCAGCAACCATGTACCAAAAAACATTGACTTTATTCAAGAAGATACTTGGTGAAACAAACATTTAAGTAAGGGTTATCTAGTTCGTTGAAGACGTGCTAATCACATCGATGGTGTTTACAAGGTAGCTCACTTATTTGCCTGGTATTGCACCCACATGTATGTGAATGTAAGTTCGCATAAAGTTATAAAACTATCATACACTTTGCCAGTTAGATTCACTTTACAAAATCTTGCATCCACAACTATCTTGTTTCATGATACCACAACCCTTTGCCCAACATTTTGTGGCCAGGTAGAAAACATTGTAGTTGAAACCTCGTACCGTCTTAAAAAAAAGCCTTTCGATTCGATGTTATTTCACATGGATTAAAAAAAGTAATAGGATATAAAATATTAATTATAGGTAAAATTGGTGTAAATTAATTAAGAGTGTACTAAAAAAAATTGTATTAATATATATGATATTTATCTATGGTTTTAGTGCATGAGATGTTAATATCTGTATTTTTAATAGGTTTTAGGAGTAAGTGTAGTTTATATTTATTTATTTTTTAAACTTAAATGGTGAATATTAGTGATGAAATTTGTTACAAAAATATTATGTCACAAATAATTTTTCATAAAGTCCCTCATAAAAACTGATTTAAATTTTTTTTTCTATTTTCGAAAAAAAATTGATTTTTTCAGAAATAAACTAAATTTTTGTATTTTCCAAAAAATCGACTTTTTTATTTTCGTTTTATTTTTGGAAAAAAGTCATTTAAAAAAAATAATTTAATGGAGATAAATATAATTCATTGGATCATTAAAATATGTTAGATGGATTGAATCAATCCATGCATATAAATAAATAAATTTAATCAAATCCATTAACTTACTTTTGTGAGTTTCTTAATCCATCCCATAATACTTTCAGCTTTCAGCTATATGCTGCATTTTCTTTTATGCCCTCAGCTTTCGGAGATACATATCCTGAAACACCATTTTTTTTACGCTGACAGCTTTCGGAGATGCATCTGCGAAAAAATTTCGTAGATGCATCTCCAAAATCTTATCAAAATATGTTTTTTTTATATAAATAAATCCAATTTTGTTAGTCATATATGCAAATTAACTGTTGTAGATGAATATATAATAACATACCAACATATATATATATATATATACACACGTCATAAACATCATCAAAAAATACTACATCAATATCATCAAAATAAACACCACAATAACTACTGTGTGTGTTAGACTACATCTGCACCATCTCTTGTGCATGTGCCTCTAATAACTCCTCTGCCTCTACCGCCTTCTCGACCGTCCGGTCTGCGTCATCGGCCGTCGATCCCACCCGTCCTGGAGAGATCTCTGTGGTACATAAGTGTCCCCTCTTCCATCGAAACATGTCATCCACGATACGCTTGCCACCAGACCCCTCAGAGAAGAAACCGACCTCAATGTCTGTCTGCCCAATCGTAACTATCTCACGACATCGAGGCAACACATCCTGAGTGTGGTCCAACTGAGATTGTTCCTCCTTTAATATCTCCTGATGAACCACATGATGTATCCATCGATGCAACTCCAGTCTCTAGCAGATCTGGTCGCACAAGCCTCGTCCGATACCAAGTGGTTCTGATAGTTAGCAAATAACTCGTTTATCTGCCTACGGGTCAGGCCGAGAGGAGCGGAGACATCAGGGTGTCTGGGTATGGTCTAGGTATAAATGAACTGTCGCATGACACACTCAGAAAAATATGGCATAATGATTGTCGAACTGCATGTCAACCATCCTCTGAACAGTGAGATGTCACCAAACAGGCGCGTCTGACGGTGAGCTCCATATACGTCGTATCAGATGTCCTCAGCAACGATGCGGTCAAGATAGACTTTGTACGAGTTAACCGTCTGGTTCCCTCTAAGCGGGAGAAAGGCACATGCACGCGACCAGTCCTCTGTGCACTCAGGCACACTCTCCAACCCAACTATGAAAGGAAAGTGCTGGAAGATCCAAGCTTGCAATGAAAAAGAACATCGGTATCAAGCTTTATCACAAACATAAAATGAAAAAGAAATGAAAAAAAGTCGAAGGGTATAAGATTATTACCACATATAATGAACAACTGCCTGCGACAATCCTGGTCTTCCACATGCATCCCTCTGAGAGTCTCGAATATGTGTACGTCAATGTAGCCTCACTCCAGTTGTACTCATGGATCCGTGAGGGATCCAAAAAGTACTTGAGATGAGCTACATCAGTATATGTGGAGTTGGTGTCCACAAACAGCTGCGTGCCGACCAAGTATAAAAAGTAACATCTTAGTGCATGTTGTCTGTGTATCTCGACCTCTGTTGGATCACCCTCTGCTTGTCCTGCAGCATCCTGTGCCTCACCAAATCTACGGATCAGGGTGGAAAACCTCACAAGTGCCCCATGGGTCTTAACCACCTCCTCAACTGCATCATGTGGATCGTACCCGAGCTCATCAACCATAAGCTCTCTTGCCTCCTCCTTCGTCATCATACCATGATGGACGAGGGTACCCCTAATCAGTATATGTAATAGACATGAGATATCGTCAAGGGTAATGGTGATCTTTCCATGCGGTAGATGGAATGAGGAGGTCTCAGGGTGCCATATCTCTGTAAAAGCCATGAGCATACCGTTGTGGATGAGACCATACCCAATCTCACAAAGGTCCTTTAGACCAGAGTCAACAAGGATAGTCTGGAACCAATCCTCCTCTGGAAAAGGCAACCTCTTCCGCCCATGGTTATAGAACCTTTAGGGTTCACGCGTCTGAAAATTTAATGAAAACAATCTTAATAAGAAACAATGGTACATATGATAAATTCCTAATGAAAAAAAGAAATAATTTGAGTAATGTTACCTCTCCTTCCCAGACATGTCAATCAATATGCTCTGTGTAACCTGTCAGTAGGGACATATCGGATAGACCCCCTGGGAAATCCTCAGGAGCATCATCATCATCACCAACATCCTCCTGTGTAAGCTCATCACCCTCTGGATCAAACAACACCAAAATTTCAAGATCTACACCATAAAATGCAAAATAAGCCAAAATTAGAAATAGATCTAGAATTTAACCAACCTACAAAGTTGAGATTTGCTTTGGTAATTTGATGCTCAATCAACAAGAAACCCAAAGATCCACAAAGCTTTGGCAAGAGAAAATGAAGATCCAAGAAAAACTCCGAAAATAAGCCAAAAGCTCTTCAAGAAGTGATTCCAAAACCTTGAACAAGATCCAAAAGCACTTCTACTACTGAATTGATTAGTGGAAGATGATGTGATGAAGGTTTAACTCAAGAATTCACAAAATTGCAATGTACAATTTGTGAAGCTTTTTGGCTGTGGAGCTTTTGTGAGGTTTTGGATTGTGAGAGATGAGAGAGAAAAAAACGAGAGAGAGAAATTTGGAAATTTAGAGGGAAATGAAATAATGAGAGTTAGAATGGTGAGGTTTGGAGTGAAAATAATTAAATATCACTTAGGTTTGGAATGAAAAATGAGGTTTAAAGTGTGGGTTGTAATTATCTTTGGAAAATGATTTGGAGCTAGCTTTGGAAATTGTTGTGGAAATAATTCTAGATCCTTCTCACAATGCAAATAAAAAATTGAAATGGT
Organism: Lathyrus aphaca; assembly: GCA_963966055.1. Taxonomy (NCBI): domain Eukaryota; kingdom Viridiplantae; phylum Streptophyta; class Magnoliopsida; order Fabales; family Fabaceae; genus Lathyrus; species Lathyrus aphaca. The sequence continues at coordinate 497,199,601 of OZ014522.1, forward strand.
GTAAAATTACCACATGATGAAATTTGAAATCCTTAGGAGAAAATTCCACGATGTAACCGATTACATGAATTGAAGTAACCAGTTACATGATCAAAAATTTTGAATTTGGTGCTTTTTGGAGGGAAACCCTGGAAAATCCGTTCTGGCCATTTGTTATGAGCTTGTTTTGCTTCTGAGACATATCCATTGACATTGCCATTGAACAACATCTGAAATAAAAAATCAATTCCTTCTGACACTCAAAATGTCTTGATGTGGTGAAAACTATATAGTACTGAATCACTGGGAAAAATAAATGTCAGAGCCTCTGATATTTGCTGTTGAGCAAAATTTGAAATAAATCCATCTAAACCATAAAAATCACCTTGATCCCATGCCATGGGAATACCAATGATGCATGTATGTTTGTTATGACCTAAAGAAATGCATATGTATGTGAAGCATAACCCAAAATGAGTGGGTAACAATATGAGGGCATATTTTGGGGCATGACACTGGGGAAACTCCATTCCGACTAGCCTACGAAACTGAGGAAGTCATCCTTGTGGAGATCAGAGAGACCTCTAGGAAAAGTGAATCCCCCTCGACGAGGATATGAACAACGAGGAACTAAGAGAGGAACTCGACCTTGTCGAAGAAATTCGGTCGGGGGAAACCCTCTGTGAAGCCCGATTGAAACAAAAGATAACCATACGATATGACACCAAAGTCATAAAACAAGAATTCCAAATCGGAAATCTACTCTTGTGAAAAAATCATAAAGATTATCGCAAGGGAAAACTCGCCACGAACTGGGAAGTATCGTGTCCGAGCAAAAATGGAAAATAAGGCCTACTACCTCGAAAACCTGCACGGGGAAGAAGTTGCTCGACCATGGAACAACGAGAAACTAAAAAAATATTACAGTTAGGCCTGCTAGTCGGCGTGCCCCACCCGATGAAGATATGATACATCCTGACCATGAAGGGCTGCTTGGTTAGAAGCACAACGTCCCAAAACCTAAACAAAAAGGAACATTTCCACTCTTTTGACGAGAAAATTCTTGGCCCGACGAGGAAGCTTCAATCGAGCTCCGCCTCTATTATACCAGTAAGGAAGAACACCCAGCTCGCGATGGGAGGTTCATGTTGTGCAATTAAGACCTCGATCAATATCTTTCCACCGCTATCAATATGGAGCCCAACTCCGACCACTCGATGAGTCCCCTACATTGTCGAGCAATAACGCTATCGAGCAAGACCTTCAATTACTCAATGAAAATAATTTGCAAAAAACCATAAATATTAAATAAGGAAAACAAGTACTTGGCGAATAAAAACATACATGAGCAATTACGCTATCGGTGATGTCAAAGTATTACAACAGAACGGGCAAAGCCCACTATTCATATTTTACAACAAAATCGTGACACACAAGCCAGAAGAAATACATACAATAAAGCTAAGCATTGGAGATTGAATTCCCCCGGGTGAAGAATAATAATTACTAAGTCCGAAATCAACCTTGGATTTCTCCAATATTTGGTTGACTAGAGTATTGGGGCCTTTCTTTCCTCCTTTTGAATCATTTCCTTGGCCATCGCCAGCTTAATCATGCGTTCTTAGAGGTTGGTCATTTAACTTGCAAAAAATAAAGGGAACAAGTTAGCACACCAAGGAAAGATAAACATAAAAGCAAGTTAAGAAAAACAACAACCTAAAAGCAACAAAGCGTTATCGATAGAACCACACTCGATGAGCTCTTTGGTGTTGACAAATTGAGCCTCATAAACGGGTTGGCCATCCTCATTGATGATAGCCTTCCTGTTCTTAGTCACACACTGAGTATGAATGAAACTATCAACGAACGTCACAAGTTCCTCATAGCCACGTTGGTCCCCGGGGTCCAACTCGTTCGTATATTTCCCCTTGAAATGCGAGCAAATTCGCTCCTCCCATTTAGGTTTGTATATTTCCCAGTTCTATGGAGCCCCTGGGTACACTGGTTCTTCGACAATAGTAAAGGCATCATCCTCGTCATCCGCAAAACGCGAATATATCCCACGAGGCTCCATCCATACCCACGCTAATTTAGGATCAGTAAATGTGTCAACCATAGGAAAGTCCTCGACGTTACCAACCATTTAAACCTGAAAATCAGAGGAAAATAATGAGTTCGACAGTCAAATTAAATCCACTCTTTCACATCAAATCAAGTGAAAAGGCGTGGAAAGACAACAAAGACATGGCATCGACCGAAGCCCTTATTTTTACAATACGTACGAAAATTGCGAGGACCTTCTCCTTAACATGAAACCTTATCATAAAATTCAGATTCTCCACGGGGAAGAGTATCCTCGACATGAAGATTCACTAGAAAATTCATGATCTTCGTAGAAGAGCCCCTCGACACGAAGACTCATTAGAAACTCCATGATCTTCGCGGGGAAGAGTCTCCTCGAAAAAAGTTCAACAAAGGTTCGTGAACTTCATCAGAATGTTCATGAGCTTCATCGGGAAGTTCATGAACTTCATCGTAAAGTTCATGAGCTTCATAGGAAAACTCATAACTTCATTGTAAAGCACATGAACTTCATCAGATAGTTCCTAACTTCACTAGAGAGTTTATGAGTTTCATCGGAAAACTCATGAACTACTAGTTTTCCTACTCTAGACACGATTCTTAAAGCTAACACTAACAAGAAAAGAGAAATGGAAAAACTTATGTGATTAGAGATGATCTAATAAATCAATGGAGGATTGAAAGCCTCTCAGCGACAGTGACGTCAACAGCGAAACAAACTTTGAAAGAAAGGGGAGTAAACTTTGAGAGTGAAGAAAAGCGCGACCGTACCAAATGACCATACACTCTTCCTATTTATAAGAAACCCCCCAGCATGAGCAAGTATGACGTCGTTTTTCTCTTGAGTACCCCTATGCATACGACAACATTTGACATTAAATAGCTATGATGCGTTGCTTAAGGGTCATCTCTCCAAGGACTATCAAATTCAAATTCCAAGACGCCGAGCAAAAGCATCAACCTTTCACACTCCCTCACGAGTATGGCCTCCGGTAAAGGCTTAAAACAAGTTGGGATGTTGAACACAAGCGACAAGCCTTCGTGTTCCCTTGTGAGCATAGCCTTGGGAAGGATGATAGTTCGCAAGCAAAGTCATGCGCTCGAAACGAGCGCAAGCCAAACTCTTGACTTCAATACCTGCACAATACGTCTTACTCGTAAGTGAAACCCAATGAGTTACGAGAAGATGATGTCCTTGTGTGCACAAACCCACAAACAAGAGCACTCGTGGAGAGCACCGTCCATGAAGACGTGAGCTTGCAACTACGTCCCCAAATGAATGATCTCTTCGCGCATGGTCCTTTGCTTCTCCTTGACACATGAACTGACTCTAAGTCATTGTTCCTCTTCCCGGGAACAATGACTTAGGGGGCTCCTGTTCTGGACTAGGCCTCTAGCTGACCCAATTTCGAGTATGACCCAATCCTGTCCTTCATCGAGGACGAACCAAAGTGCCAGCCCAATCCATTGGGGCCATTAGAGAGCATGTTCCCCACGTGCCCCTCACCCTAGGACACATAGCCAACTGAATATGCATACCTCGCGGAACCGCTTTCCCTTCGTAACAGGAAATTCCATTCAATATCAGGATGATGAGCACAAGCTGCTCATCCCTACTCTCACGCAAGAATCTTGGCAGTCACTTGTTATGGGCCTGAGTATTCATTCCATAACAGATACCATTGGCCCAACATTGGGGGCTCAAACAAATACCCTCCTCTGCATGAGGGTCAGGTAACTCACTTCTTAACCTTTCTTACTAGCCTATTCATCCAACTAACTTAAGCATCAACGTGCATTGTAGGTACATCCATTTTTTTCTCCGTGACCACTCAAGAATCCACCGACGTATTACTGACCATGAAGTCATTCTGATCACCCATAGGATCGGGTATGTTGCAGAAAAACAAAAAGAAGACGTGATATTAACATAAGACTAATAAATGATGATATTGTTTCTCTCATAAATAATGTCTGATTTCTTAACCTTTATATCTTAGTTTTATGAATGTTTTAAACTCAATCTCATTTGAAAAACAACTGAGTTTGTAATATATATAGAGTCAACTATTGTGGTAAAGTTCATTGACTTTTTTGTTTGTTTGCACATTTATGAAAAATAAATAAATTTAGATTTTTTTAGGTAAAAAGAATGTAGAATTGATTTTAAACAATGTACTACTTTTGTTTTTTATGAGAAATATTTCTGGAGAAAAAAAAAGACTTTCCAAGACTATTTTCTAAAATATATTATGTTTGAATAAAATTGAGAAAAAAAAGACTTTCTAGGACTGGCTTTCTAAATAAGTTCTCAATTAAATTTAAACATTAAAATTAAAATTTCAAACTTAAATTTTAAATTTAAAAGAAAAACTCCTAAATTTTAAAATATTTTAAAGAATAAATTTATTTATAAACAAATTTTTATAAAATATGAAAAAAGTTTAATACTTGCTAAAATTACAAATGTGTGATAATCCTTAGTGGTTAAGGATCGGTGAATGGGAAATTATGGAGTTCAACAAAACAATATCAAATAGGGATTGAAAACCCTTCCGCCACTCAGTTTGACTGGTTGGTCCAATCAGGGTTTTGAAACATTGTCACCACCTCTCAAGTTTCTCTCTCACTTTTATAGTTGCTAATCCCTCATATTTATTGGTATACGATTTTCATTATAAATGTATTACTTTAAACAATATTATTTCTTATTTTCAATATAATTTAATTCTATAATTTAATGTTTAGTCGCACTAATATGTAATGTCTGAATTGCCTCTGCATAGAGATGTCTTCACTGCAACAACAAAAAAGTAAAAAATAAATAAATAAATAAGATGAAACTCCTAATTAATACCTTTAAATTGCATCTGATATTAAAAAAATCATCACATATAGTTAACGAATATACATTAAAATGTTTGAAAATATAACTTATGTGACTCTTGCTACCACATAGTGGAATGATGTGAAGGAGCATAACTTGTACTTTCACTCTAACTATCACGTTGTGTAGCTCATTGCCCAAATACATAACCAAAAAGTCACCATTTGTGGAGAATTCGCAATCCCGAAATCACTAAAACTATGAGCAATACTAGAAAATGAAGAATCTTCAAGTGGAACATTTTGTTTTATTTTCCCTTTTCTTCCAGATTGTGGCACTTTCCATCTTGTCCCAAGTAGTTAGTTGTCAAAATGATTCATATCTATCAAGTTTCTATAATGCCTATAACTAGGTGGTATTTCATGATATGGATAAAGTTCTAATTGCTCATCATTTCTCCTTCATCATCACCACCTCCACTTCCATCATCACTTTTGCCTTCATTAGCCACTTCATACCACCTTCATCACCATTATTACCACTTGGTGGACTTAAACCACCACCACTTTCATTAGATTCACTATTATCATCAACATTTTTATCACTTGTATCACTATCGAGAACCATTATTTATTTTTAACTTCATTCAATTATGGATTTTTCATCTCTTCTATCCATTAAGATAACGAATATCTTCTTTAAATATATAGTCAAGATTTATCGGATCAAAATTTGATTCTACTTCTTCATGACTCTTCCTTAATTTATTCCTCATTCTCAACTTCATATATGGTGTAATGCGTGAAGACAAGCTAACACAACTTTTTGTATTTCACTATGTTTCTTGTCACTGTGTAGATATAGCTAAGTGTACTCCAATTTCTCTAACAATTTATGGTAGAAATTGTTTGATTGTGAACTTTTGTAGCCAAATGTTGAAGTTCAGGAGAACACGAATCATGGTATTCCTAACATTGAGCTTTTTAAAGAAGAAAATTATAAATTTAAGTATATTTATAAAAACTTATAAAAACAATTATTTTACCTACATCCATCGTAGACCAAGATTTTTGAGATTGAGGCGTACCTAATGTTTCACTTTTTTCTCTAAAAAGTGTTAACTATGTAAAATAACAAAACATATCAACACATAAACAAATTTCATAACAAATAATTATATAATGTTAATTACTTACTTGGTTTAGATCTTTTATTTGATCATTCATATTTCTTTCTACCTTCATGATTACTTTAGTTGTTTCATCAAATGTTTATTTATACACAATATACAAATTGTTATATAGAGGAAGGTTGTCACAATTTCTTCTTCCCTTAATAAATGTTTTATTCCTTTCTTTTTTCCTATATCCTCTAAGCAAACACTACTACAAAATACACATTCAACAACGCCATGGTCACCACGGTTTTTCCCTACACCGTAGTGACATATCTTTACTAAGACGCTACCATATTTATTTTGTTTTTTGATTAAAAATTATGAGTATAAAACAACGGTTACAGAATCAACCGTTGTGATACAATCAAACTTTAATCGGTTCGAACCTCAGCATCATAAAATATTTTATTCCTTTAACGTTAAGGCGCACATTTTTTATTTATTTATTTTAAAATTCACAAATAAAAGGGATATCACTACGGTTCTTCTAGTTAACCGTTGTGATATATTTATTATAAATAAATACTTATCATTAGGGTCCTTATTGTTAATCATTGTGAAATTGTTTATCCATATATAAGCGAATTAACTTTCACTTATTAACAGTAGCGTCGTTTCCTTCATAGCGAAACCCTAGAACCTATTTTTTCTCTTCTTTTTCACCATTAGCTGTGAATCTTGTGCTTCATACATTAAGGTATTATTCTCCCATCTATTGTTAGATAATGTTTGTGTAGTTATGAAAAGAAATTACAAACAACGGTGGCAGCAAACTTCATCTAGTTTTAGAAACAATGAAAAGAAATATGAGAAGTATGAAGCTTTTATGTAAGCTTATATCTCCTTATATTTCTTTTTCATTGCTTCTCAAACTAGATCAACATCATAATTGATACATATTTCTTGATTATTTTCATATGAGGATGCTCATTATTGAAGTTTGTTGTGTTTCCTTCCAGGTTAAGGGGATGATACATGGTGATGATGTTAGTGGTAGCAAGCGTATAGTATGAGTTGATAAGGTTCATATGGTTTGTGTAGCAATGATGAAGAATACAAGAAGTATGAAGTCATTGTGGAAACTTCATCCACCTTGTATTTTTTCATCATGGCTACACAAATTAGATGAACTTAATATATCTTCATATGGTACAACCTACACTACGACGACGACGAAGATGGTATATTCTCCTGCTCTCTCTTTTGATCTCTCTTTACTCTTCATTGGATTATGGTTTTAGGGTTTGGTTTCAACTAAAGATGCTCATTGTTAAAGTTTGTTGTGTTTCCTTGAATATTAAGGGATGATACATGGTGATAGCAAGCGGTGGTAGCAAGCAAATAGTATGCGTTTATAAGGTTCATATGGTTTGTGTAGCAATGGAAAAAATACAAGAAGTATAAAGTCATTGTGGAAACTTCATCCATCTTGCATTTCTTTTTCATTGCTTCACAAAATAGATGAAATTCATTGTTCCGCAATAATTTTTAATAAAATGTGTGTTCTTGAAACAGTTTAACATAATTTGTGATATTGTATGCGGTTAGAGTTTTGTTGATAAATTTATAATATCTAGTTCTGGTGTATGATGTTGTTTGAGTTTATTATATTCTATGTAGATTGTTTGTTTCACTAATCCTCACTTAAAATACATTAATTTAAATTGACATAGATACTTATAATCTACTAATTAAATTGTATTTGAAAACCAACTTAAACAAAACATTGTTGTTTTTGAATTGCATGTGTCTCGTCGTTCATCTCACATTCTTTTACATATATTATGGGGATTTGGATCCTCTCAAATTTCCTCTCTATTGTTGCCTATCCTACCTTCATCTCAACCATCTATTCATATATTTTTATCTTTTCAAAGTAACTTTATTTTATTTTTTTGAGTTGTACTTATTATTGGCCATTGGATGAAGCAGGAGAGGGATTGCTGCAAACATTGGCAGCAGGTGCTCCATTTCCATATTATGGTATAATGATTTGGATCCTTAGATACATTGTTGTATTCGATTATAGTTAAATTTCATTAAATACAATTTATTGGATAGTCTACCTCATCATCAACACTTATAATCGTAAAAATTATGATTATAAAAATTACGATGATATATAAGTGATGATGATGATGAGGCAGATTATCCAATAAATTGTTGTTATGGAAATTTAATTATAATTGAATATAGCGATACATCTAAGAAATCAGGTCAATATACCATAGTATATGTGAAACAATGTGAGATGCACGATGAGACGAATGCAATCAGAAAACAACAATGGTTTGTTTAAATTGGTTTTCAAGAATAGTTTAATTTTCAGATTATAGACTTCTTCATTAATTTGAATCCCTGTATTTCTTTAGTGAGGTGTATGGAAAACAAGAAATCTATATATAATATAATAAACTTTGGGTACTTTCAACGACGATTATCTATTGTAACCGAGATTAAAGGTAATTTTTGTTTTACATAATTTGTTGTTGATGGGTTTCGAACCCATTACCTAAGTGTATATATCACAACGGTTTATAAGTCTAACGGTTGTGATATGTGGCACGTGTCCTGACTTTCAATAACGGTTTCCAAATCGTTGTAGAAACAACTAACTTACATCGACACTCTACTTAACAACGGTATGACCGGCGTGATGGTACCCCTTTTCCAACCGTTGTGAAAGGGGTTTTCCGTAGTAGTGAAAGATCTAAACAATATTAAGTGGCACAAGAATACCAATATAAATACGTCATCTTCTCCATTATATTTTGATCAACCACTTTTAATGCGGCTTCATTGTCTCTTACCATTTGAACCACATAATTTTCACCCACTTCTTCCGTAACTTTATCCAACAATTGAAAGTAGAAGTCAATGTTTCTACTATCAACATCAGAGGTAGGTGAATCAACCAAAAAAATTTATAAAACTTTTACTGATTTTCCAGAAATAGAATATCAAAGGCTTTTTAAAATGTGTGCGGAAGGTTTAAAGAGAAAATGTGAAGATTATACTTTTATAGGAACATGACCACGTTAACACTTAATCACTTTGCAAATATCAAACATGGTTTTATGATAAAACACACAAGGTATTTAATCGATTCAGTTGTATATTTCACAAGGTATGTTTATACAATGATTCAATATCAATGAATTCTAACCTCAACAGTTTCTCAAAATTTAATCACCATTAAAGCTCAATTAGGCACTAATTATAACAAAACATAACCTTATGTAATAAATCACTACCAATTGAATAAATGATAAACTACATTAAGAATTGAAAACATTGTTATTTTATATCGTGATTTCCCTTCATTTGCGACATATGACATTATATATATATATATATATATATATATATATATATATATATATATATATATATATATATATATATATATATATTAATTATTTTGGTATACATGTTATTTTATATTTCATATGTGAATATCGATACTTTGGATGTTTAAAATGAAAATGGATTATGGGAGAAATTATGGGACCATTTAAGGTTTAAAATATTCCGGAGATACATCTCTGGAAAAAAATTAACGTAATTTCAAAAATGAGGTGCGTTCGGAGATAAATCATGGGACCATTTAAGGTTTAAAATATTTCGGAGATACATCTCTGGAAAAAAATTACGTAATTCAAAAATAAGGTGCGTTCGGAGATATATCTCTGGAACCTATGGACATTATTAGAAATGTGCATGATATCTAATAACCTTATGGAATGTCATAAGAAATTATCTATTATATACATAAGATGTAGTAAACATCAGAGAAGAGAGAACTGAGTCAAAACCCAACTCTTATTAGAAGAGAGACGGACCAATCTTTATTCCTAATACCTTGTGATCACTTTTTCTTATGTTGAATCTCAATTGCTCATCTAAGTTCTTAAATGAAGTTTGTTCATGAAATTGAGTTAAAATGAGTTTAACATATGCTAACAAGTATCATTACTATTGTTAGAAAGTAAAATAAATAAAAAATTATAAGAAAAAAAACTAAAAAAACTATTATTTGAAGCCAAAATAAAATGCAATGACACGTCAATCCTCACAAATTGACCATTGTAGATGTCAAAGAAACCCACCACCATCCATCAAGGCCGATTTTCTTACAAAACTCGATAGTATTATAAAATTATATATAAGGTGAAAAAGTTGAGATCACGATAATATAATAAAATTCTAAATAATATAATAAAAAGTTAAAACCATGTTATCCATGTTAACTCTCCTAAATAAAAAGAAAAAAAAAACTATTCAAATACCAAATCTAATGTTGATATTGAACTAGTTAAAGTATGAGGATTTTTTAATGTATCAGGTAAGTTTTTTAGTCACCATGCGAAAATATATAAATGCTTTTTAGATTTCGGAGATGCGTCTCTGAACATATCAAAAACTAAGTTAATATTAAAATATTCTAGAGATACATCTCCGAAATATTTTTGAGGTTAAATCGCGTCAACCTTTTCTCCTTCCTCATTTTTCATTTTGCTCAAAATAAACTTCAAACTCTCTAAACTTTTTTTCTTCACCAAGTTAAAACTCAATCAACAAAGTTCTAGGGATCTTCAATCAACATGTGTAACATAAGAAACATCAATTTCTTGTAAGTTTTCTAAGTTTTTGATAAATTTTTAAGTTTTTGCGTAAATGAGTAGAAACCGATGTTTAAGGTTAGAAATGAATAGAAATAGTATTTATGATAGTTTAGACATATTGTATTAGACGTTGGCTGAAAAGGATGATCAAAGCATGTATTGTTGGGATTGCATGGGGTACATTGTCGCCACTGACGCAACTTTTGAGTTACAGAAAATTTTGGAGATGCATCTCCGGAATTTTTCAGCATTTTAGTTTTCTAGATTTTGAATATGCGTCTCCGGAATTTTCTCAGTGTTTTTTTTTTATTTTCTTGTTTCAAGTGTTGTTTGCCTGCACTAATTATCTGCTTTACTTTAAATTACAAGCATAATGGATGATAGACGTGATAGACTGAGGCACAAGAGGATTGCTCAGTACACATTAGTGTGGCGGGAGAAGAGTCACCAGGTTCTTGAGGCTCCTGATCCCTATGATCATCCTGAGTCGTCTACTTATGGGGCTCGTGTTTCTCCCCATGTCACTTCATTTTCTTCTTCCCGTGTGAGCCTAAATTCACCATTTGACGCATCACTCCCTCCATCCTCCCGCAAGCGCTAGATTTCCCTTATCCATACGCCTAAGGTATCTTATTCAACAGTGTCACCTCCTACTGAGTCTGTGTCACCTCCTACTGTTGATATTGTTTATCTAGTGCCACCTCCGGAAGGTATGGGTGATGTGGATGATGAGGAAGAGGCATTTGGAGGAGGCCATGTTATTTGTCATTACTGCCTCGGTATTAAGACCGTACTTCCAGACATATCTGGGACAGAGATGTATCATTAGTTGGATTGGATTCATTCTTTTTTATTTACGTTAATTTTAATTGACAAATTTTTTACATTGATTATTTTTTTTAAGTGTGATACGCATAAGTTTATTAACCACACACGAAAGATTGTTGCCTTACCTCAGTCGAATGAGGATTGGTTTCAAGTAGTTTTGTCCTTATTTACCCTGGAGGACTTGTGCATGGTCGGTTATACTACGATCAACCGTAGAATGTTTAATGCATTTGTGGAGAGATGGCACTTAGATACCTCATCATTTCATCTCCTACATGGTGAGATGTTTATCAAACTTGACGACGTCTCGTGTTTGCTACCTCTTCCAAATAGGGGGATTTCTAGATCATGAGAGTATTACCAAAGATGAGGCACTCAAGATGATGGTATACTATCTGGAGGTTGATCCAGGAAAAGCGAAGGAGGAGTTGGATAAGACCAAAGGTTGAAAAAGATATATGAGACTGAGATCCTAAGAGCACAACATGAGGCAGGTGATGATGAGCAGGTGGCGTTCCACATATCGCATGCTATGAGAGCATACCTGTTATATTTGGTTGACATTGCGATTTCTATGGACAAGAGTGTCCACTTATACAGACGTCGCCTAGTGAAGGAGCAAACACATCTAGATCATGTTAAGGATATTTTGCCTAGATGTCTTCGCATAATGGAGACTGTGTAGTCAGACATTGACATTAGTATCTTTTTTGATGGGCCTAATGTAAGGCATGTCCTAGAGACCATCATGACGAAGACACAGGGGACATTGATGTATCAGAGACAACACCAACGGATGAAAAGAATTGATAACCTAAAGGTAAAGAAAACAGATGAAGAAGAGGTGAATGACGTAATCAGACATACACAATAAAGTACATAGTAGTACTATGATTTGTATTTTATTTTAACATCATGTTATTTTATTGGTCTCAATTGTATGGTATTTTTAACATTTTTCATCTTTTAATTATGGGTCATACTAACATGTGCCCTAAGAGCACATATTAAAGATACTACAATTAATAATTATTAAATATAATTAAATCATAATTAAAATTTCAAAAATTTGAACATATTTTTTTTTGGAGCACATGTTAACATTTCCCTTTAATTATATATTCAATTGTATGATATGGTTTGAATTGGCATCTAAATACACGTATATAATATATAAAAAAATAATAGTAATAATAATAATAATAAAATAAGGCATAACATGAAGAGTAAATCTATGACTAAAAAATATAAAGGGTGCATTAAGGAATCCTCAAAAATATTCACGTTTCATACACATGTATTATGGTGATGTATTATCCTTGTTTCTTTTATATCAAGGTTTTATCCTCTCTTTTTTTCCTTCTACATACTCTGTTTGAGGTAGTTTCTAGATCGTGTTGGTGTGGAAGTGTAGTTGAGAATTTTGTTAGGAATAATTTTCTCTCTGAAATAGTTCAGAGAAAAATTAAAACATAGGACAAAAATAGTAAAGATGCAATGTAACAAATAATTGGCCGACTTCAATATTAGGTGACATTCAAAATATGCTAGGTGACAATCAAAATAATACAATTTGAACTTACTTTATAAATAGGCAAATAGAATTTAGCAGAATATTTATTCTAAAAGAGAATTACTTTTACATTAAATATGCAAATCTAAGACGAAACAGCTCACAAAAAGGAACATCTGAAAATTAAATAAAAAATGGAAATTGTCTCCTTAGCCGTTAAAAAGAGAAATCAGGCAACAACACTCACTTTAAAAGTGAAAATATCTAGCACTCAGAAGTTACGCCTAGCCCTTTCCTCAGCAATATTCACTCTGATCGCCCTCCCGCCGAAGCTCTGTGATATCAAAAAACAATCACACATGTAATCCTTGTAATGATTCAAACGTATAAAATCACAAATTCTTGTTATGTTACCAATGATTAACTACGAAATTACTTCTGACATACCTGACCGTCAAGAGCAGCAATGGCTGCATTCAAATCAGCCTCATTTTTCATTGCAACAAAGCCAAAACCACGTGATCGACCTGTCTCTCTGTCATAGACTACCCGAGCACTATCAACCTGACCATATTCGCTGAAAAGTTGCTCCAGGCGATCATTGTCAAACTCCCATGGCAAGTTACCAACATAGATTCGTGGACCGGAATCAATGGTACGTGTTACGCGTTCAGGTCTTGGTGATCCTCTTGGAGCGGCTTTATTAACAGTCAACAATCTTCCATCTAGTTCCTGTCACACAAAGGATGAATTAGATTGAATAAACTACAAAAAGCAGAAAAGAGAAATTAGAGAAAAATATTAAAATACATGGATTGCTTCATTTACTTTTCTACATTCATTTGTTTAGGAAAAAGAGAAAAATCAAAAACACTTTTGTTCATGCAGAAAGGCTTCCATATTCAATCAAAGTGATAGAAGAAAAATTTCAAAGACTTGGTTTTCATTCTGTTATGAAGAAAAATATGTATTAAACAAAAAAAAAAACTCATAAAATTGCATGGATGTCCCGATTGAAGGCATAAAAAGATACATTAGCAAGTAGATAATCAAATCATCAAATGTCAAGGTGAAAAAACTACTGATTACAATTTTAGGTATTTCTACCAGCTCGCCGCAAGGCATTATTAAAACAAGAAAACTACACAAAGACCAATCTCATAATGTCTAATAATATTTTGTTCATTCTCATATATACAAATCCAGACAGCATCACATGAAGCACAAACACTGAAAACATGAGACTCATTGACACCAATAATGATTAACACACATTGCAGCTAGCATACAACTTTAAGAAAACAATGTGATTTAAATTTACAACTGTTTCTGAGAGATATTTTCCTCTTCTCAGCACAGAATCAGTCACACACAAACATACATAAAGAGAAAAACTTACATAGCCGCTGAACTTATTCACAGCCCTCTCAACTTCATCAGCTGTACTCATAGTCACAAATCCAAATCCACGACTCCTGTCAGTATCCCTGTTATAAATAACCTGAAACCACAAGACAATCTTATAAATTACAAACCGCGCAATAAACATTTAACAAATCTCTACAACAGCAACTACACGCAATTCAGAGAATCCTCTACCACAACATAACATGAATTACACACAAATATTTTCAATGAACTCAGACATAAAATGGAAAAAATTCAGGACTTACCTCAGCAACCTCCACAGACCCTGGAGTCTGTTCAAAAAGTCCAGCCAATCTTTCACTGTCAACATCAAAAGGCAAATTCCCAACAAAAATCTTCAAATCCTCGGACGGTTCGTCGAAACCCCCAGCCTCACCATCATCTTCGTTGCTCTCAGTCTCGCTTCCCCATTTAGGTTCACCTTGATTCTCCCAAGCTCCATCTTCCTTCTCTTCCTGTTGAGCCCAATCGGAAGTCTGTGCTACGAAGGTCAGCAACGAAGAATGACGGGTTCTTCTCTTTCCGGCGGTGAGGGAAAGAGAGTGTGAAACCCTAGAAGAATTGTACGTAGGGTTTTGAATTTTGAAAGGCTTAACGGAGTTAGAAACGAATGGGGATTTGGTTTTGGAGTAGAAGAGTGAAGGTTGAGAGAGTAAACAGGATTCGGTCATTGTGAGGGATTTGAAGGAAGTGATAGACATATCTGAATTTTGGGAGAGAAAGGAAGTGGAGAACGCTCTGTGGTTGTTTGTGGATAAGGGTAAGATATGTAGAAATGAAAATGTTTGAAGTAGAGTGAGGGTTTTATGTAGGATTTTTGGTGATAGAATTTGTAAAAACAACAAAATAAATACTGCAGATATTATCGACATATTGGGCTTACATGTTTGTAATATGGGCTTCTCTATCATATTCAATCGAGAGGAATTTAGGAAAAATTTATCTTAAACCCCTACGTTTATCTCTATACTCCTATAAATAAAAAATTTGGAGGAAAATACCCTCGTATAAATAGTGTATATTTTAAAAAATTTACTTTTTTCTTCCTCATTTTTATATCGTACGAACAATAACAAATTTTACACATGTTATTTTCTCTCCCGGAAAACCCATCATTACTACTAGTTCAGTATTGTATTCATTCCGAAAAATACAAGTATGTTACTTTCAATTTTAATTATTTTTTTACAAACCGAAAGTAGTTCTCTAGCTACTTCCTATTTTAGTGTATTTGTTAATTTACATACCGGAAGTATTTTCAAAATAATATTGGGATAATTACAATTGTAAAAATAACTTTATGCCATTTAAGTTTGAATTTGATTTGTTTGCAATCTCCATGAGTATGAACGACAATAAAAAGAAAAGTGAAAATTTTTTATTCCTTTTGAAGGCAAACTAGGATGAAGGAAAATACTTCAGAGATATATGATTGTTGTGATTCAAAGGCCAAAGGAAGAGGTTAGAGACAGAGATACCATGAAGAAAAAGGAAAGTATTTGCAGGGGAGAAACAAAAGAAAGAGTGGAAAACACCTTTTCCTTTTAAGTATGTTCTTAGAGCAACTTCCTGGAGCACGTTGGTTTATGAAGTATTTTCTCTTCAAACTGGATATACCAACCTCGCTACTTTCGGTGTAGAAAAAAAACAAATCGGATAACACTTTATTGCTACTTCCGGTTTAGAAATATTATATTCCATAAATCATTTACTTCCTAGTTCCGGTTTGAAAATAATATATTTCGAAAATCCTCATCTTGTTACTTACGGTTCTCGTCGTAAAAAATAAAAAATAATTAAATAAAAAATATATTAAAAATGATAAAATTAGAATTTTTAAAAATATGCAGGGGTATAAGGATAAATGTAGGGGTACAGGGTAAAATTTTCGGAATTTAGTTCTCCCCATACCCAAAACTTATAAAATCAATTCATTTTTGAAATGTTAACCAAAATACCCATGTTTTTCAAGAAAATCCCCCAAATACCCCAATTTTTCAGAAATATTCCCTAAGTACCACAATTTTTCAAAAAAATAATAGCAGACTCCGGATGAATTGGCGACTTCTTATTGGGTTTAAGAGGTGTCGCCAATTGGACTGTAGACACCATATGCAGTCTCCAATCCAATTGACGACTATGTTGAAATTTTGTGAAGGATCGCCAATTCAATTGGAGACAGTGTGTATTTACAAAATTTATTTAAAAAATAAAAATCTTTAATAAAAGATGAAAAATAAAATGATATTAATAATTAATTAAAATTACAAGTACATAATTCAATTATCACGACCGGGTTGGGCATACCTTCCACCGGTCTCATATCCCCTAGGTACCCTCACTCGTTGCACTCGTTGCCCTCATTATTGATTCACTCCTGGTGTTTGTGGAGTTGAGTTCTCCGGAACATCACTAGACTCCCTCAGTAATTATTGCATCTCAACGAAATCTTGTGTATGGAAAGACGGCATGTCGTAACTGAGGTCGTGACTTATGCCAGAGTAGTTTGGATGCGGTAATGCAGTCATTGGTGTGCGACCTGGACGATTAAAAGGGGACGTTGGTGTAAAGGCTTCATTGGTGAGAGGTTGAAATGATTGTGGTGTTTGAAAGTCGTAGGGTGGTTGTAATGGTTGTGTTTGTCGGTTGTGGTGTGATGTTTGTGTGTGTCGGCTATGGTGTGATGTTTGAGTGTCTTGATAAAAGTCATTTTGTTGGACATGGAAAAGGGGACGCTATTGATATTGTGGTTGGGTGTCTGGCATGTTTGAAAAGTGGGTTTGTGGATTTATCGCTCGGTAATTTAGTTGGGTGGGAAGTTGTGAGTAACAAGGCTGATAGTTTCCTCGTTGGTTAGACGTGGTAGCTTCTTGTGTGTAGCTGGTCTGGCGTGGGTCGTGTAGATACTTATATTCGGATAGAAAACCAGTTGCAACTGATCTATACCAAACCATATAAGTATTAATTGGTATAGATGGGGTTTCCATCACCGGTTCACGTAAGACATACTGGCGACGGTTCCTCCATTTACGACACTCAGTTTTTACAAAGTCTTTCCAATTATTATGGCTCAATTGGTCGTTGACTTTTTTTAGATGCCATTGACCAAGATCAGTCGGGAAATCTATGATGTTTTAATGCATTTCGAACTGGAGTTTGACACGATCACTATTGTGCATCTCCACAGTGGTCAATCTGATGATCGACACGCATGCAGTCCAAACTGTTGTGTCTTTATCTCTGACTTGGTGATCATGGTTCATTCCTAGATATGGACGCCAAATGAACTGTACAATAAAAAAATTGTTAGATTATAGAAAATGGGATGATTAAAAATAAATTAATTAATTTAGTGACATTACATCTGCATGCATAAGGTGATCCAAGAGATCGCGGTACTGAATGATACAGTGTTTTGGGCATCTATTGTAAGTCATACCGCGTGCCGACCATCTGACACAAAAAATAGTTTTAAATATATCAGTTATAAACAATAATTAATAAAGTGGAATAGTAAAGTGAACTAATTAATATTAAACAATTAACTTACTTTTGAGCATACGGGAATGAGAAGGCATTTTCGTTGACCATGGCAATGGATGGCAATCTAGACCAACTCCATGCTTAGAGCAAAACGACCCATCCAGAAAATATAGATGTGCCTTTCATTGCATTTTTACATAAAGAGCTATATAAATATGAAAAACATGCGGAACCCCAACTATACTCCCTAGTCCTTTTTATGTTTGTTAGTAATGGTAAATACATAACATGCATAGAAGAACCAGTGCCTTCGGGAAATAAAAATGAACCAAATAAAATCATAAGATAACACCTAGTTTTAAATCTTTTTTGCTCTTCAGTAGAGTCTTCATTTAAAATTAAAGTATGGTAATATCCCTTGAGATGTGAAAGTAAGATACCTTGGCCTCTGTGATTTTCTTCCAACAAGTCGGTACCCAAAAGTTCCACACAAATTGAATTTGCGAGGTTTGTTGGTCCATTGATTGCCTTATCATCAATAGGCAACCCAAGAAACATGTACACATCTTTTAAAGTGTCAATACATTCACCCGTTGGAAAAAAGAAAGTGTGTGTTGTAACTGCCATCGCAGTCTCTCTTACTCCGAAAGTCACTATCAGGTCAACATACCCCCAAAGGCCTAGATACTGATCCATTGAACCCATGTAGGTCAGACCCCACATAGGGCGTTAGATGTGTTTCATTGAGCTGTAGGGTTGCGAAGAGATGAGAGTACATAATATCCATTGAGCTTCCCTGGTCGACCAAGATTCGTCTGACATCAAAATTGGCCATTTGCACTCGGATAAGCAAGGGAATACTAGCGTTGGACGCGCCACCGAGGAGTTCCTCCTTGTAAAAGGAGATGGGTGTGATCCTCTCCAGGGAGGATCAATAGTGGAATTCTGGTTAGAGCCTGTGTTGATCAGCTGGTCAAACCGTCACTTCACCGAGCCCATGGTGACTTTGTTGTAACCCCTCATGAGATCACCATAGTTGATGGGAAGAACTCCCATGGATTGTAGGCATCAAAGTAAGTGGGGCCAATGAATGGTTTATGGGCATAAAAGTCCTCTGGCTGGGTGATATTAAGTGTGTAAACACCCCAAATTTTCCCTCACCCATTCACACCATGGCTTGTGATCTCTTCATGTGCATAAGTTCAATTATAGCATCTCATACCACATTTTTGCTTCACTGCATTGTTTCTAAGTCATCTGCATCTAGGGTTTGTGATCTAAGCCATCCCTGAACCATTTGAGCCACTCCAAAGGTCTTCAATCACTTCAAGGGGGTCCATGTGTGTTCAAGCATCATATTACATCCCCACAAGGTCAAGGAAATCAAAGAATCACAAGAACTGAGAAAGGCATGGAAGCAGAGCCAGGTTTAACTGCACAGATGACCTGAAATTAGGGTTTTGGTTTCAGAGGCCATAACTCCAAATTTTTTGGTCATTATTGTTTCTATGGGTCTCTATATGTTATGAGGATCATGCATATCAATTTTCATGAAGAAATTCCATGGGGAAGGCATCTGATCAAGGGATGACTTCTTGAGCAAGTCAGTGCAAAATCAGGGCATCTGAGGCCCCCAATGACCCAACCAAAGGGAATTCTTCATCATTTTGAATGTGTGTGATCTTTATTTGATCATAGAAGATGTTAGAAGTTCACAAAATTGAAGAATTTCAAGCCATTTGCAAAGTTGCCTTTTTGGGAAAGTGACTTGTAATGGAAACTTGCCATTTTGGGAAAGTTTTTCAACCTCCTCTTTTTGATTCAAAAATGCTTCAAATGAGAAAACTTTGGTCATGAAATTTGTAGAATGGATCCTCCCATTTTCAAAAAGTACAAGAACTCATTCTAATTCATCTTGGATCAAAAGTTATGGCTTGTCAAAGTTGGACAAAATCACATAATTTCAAGTTTTGTACCAAAGAGGCAAAGTTGCAAAACCTCATGCCAAGCCTTTATGTGACCTCTAATTGATTTCTATGCATTACACAAACATGAACCATGACCTAAAAATCAAAATGCACCAAAGAACCTCCCATTTTCATGACTTATGCTTCAAGTAATCACAAAAGGGCAAAACTTTGTGAAATTTGCAAAACATCACATAAACCCTAATCCACTTGCTGCATTGCCTAAATTTCATTTCCATGGTTCTCCTTGAAGCATGCTGAGCCAAGCCATGCCCTTGTACCTTGACTGAACCAGCCCATACCTCTTCTTACACAAAAGTTGACTTTATGCAAAATGGCTCATACCAATCAAGCTAGGCCAGCAACAACTCTCTGACCAATCACAGCTTCACATACATGCCTCATGGATTACATTTCACATAATCTTGGAAGCTGAAGCCTCTCATAAGCCATAGTTCCCAAAACTCACCTCTTATGCATTTTGTTTCGAAACTCAGTACACAGGCTTAAAACATCAAAACAAACTTCACAAAACCACTCACCATGATCCTCTGATCATTTCCCAACCATTGTTTTGGCCTGAAACCTCCCACATCAAAAACAAGATTTCCCTCCTCCATTGACCTGAGCTTCTGCAAACTTCATCTAGAGACCATATAAACTCCAGCTAAGCATCACAAACTTCTGGGGAGGATCATTGGAGCTTGTTTGGACCAAAGAAGCAGCCAGAAAGTCTCTGTTTCGAAAGCTCCAGTTATGGTGAGCTCAAGAACATTTTTTCCAGAACTTTAATTTCTTGTTATAAAATGATTCTATGAGTTGCACTGATCATCTGGATGTGTTTGGTTTTGGAAATGGTTAAGAAACAAGCATGTATTGATTGTCTGAAAGTTTGCCCGTAAAAAATGATTTCGTTTGTTTATCTTGATTCATGAAAAATAAATGATTTTTGTTGTGGGGTTTATGTTTAATGATGTTCATAGATTGATTCTGGAGAGTTTGGTGAGGTTTTGATGCGTATTGAGTGAGATTGGGAAAATGGTTGGCCGGAGAAGATGACCGGAACACTGTTCCGGTCATCTGAAAGTGATTAGGGCTCGGGATTAGGGCTAATGACATAATTAGGCAAGTTTGAATTTTGGCCGTTCGTTTGCGCGCCAGGTCAATTCCCGCATCCCCAAGTTTGAACCACAGTCCTTGGATTTGCATACTTTCTCATTTTTCTTTTAAAATTCATTTAATTTCATTTGTTTCATATTTAATTTCCACGAATTATTTAAAATTGCAAAACACCTTTAAAAATTCTGAAAATTTTTGTCAAACATTTCATTAAGTTTCAGAACCCAAAAATATTTTTATTTTTATTTTTTGAATTAAAAATTACTTTTAAATCATTTAAATGTTTATTTTTAATTAGTTAATGGAAATTAATTAATTAAAAATGCATTTAGGTATTTAAAAATCACCAAAAAATTCACATTGCATTTTAAAACATTTAGAAACATTATCAAACTCTCAAAACAAATTTCTTTTTGGTTCTTGATGCATTTTGACCATTTTCATTGGAATTAAATTCATTTGAAGGCAATATTTTTGTTAAAACTTAGAAAAATTCATTATGCCTAACCATGAGGAGTTTGATGATGGTTCTTCTTGCATTGCATCCTTCATAGCATGTAGTTTCTAGGTTTAAATTGGTTTGAATTTATCTTCCATTTTCAATTTGTTTTGCATTTTTCATGATGAGGTACCTTAAAACCCTAATTGACTTAAGAAAATCATAACTTGCACTAGGTTAAGAGTTAGACCCCCTCCTTTGGGCAGTGAACTTGTGTAGGGTTAGGGTTCCCTTGATCCTATTTTCAATTTTTTATCATGTCATTTGCTTCTGATTTTGAATTTTGCTTTGTGTGTTGTGTATAAACCCTAATTTTGTCTTCCTTTGCATCCATCTTTCATTTGTTTGCATTCATGAACTTGTCATCACATTTTGTGCATCCATATGACACATAAGACATATTAAGACATATTTTAATCATGTTTGATCATTGCATCCTTCATTTGCCATGTTTTTGCTTTCATTTCATGTCATATGTATCCATGAACTTTCATGCTTACTTTCATACCTCATTTGCATCCTTATCCTTGTATGATCACCCACACCTCTTGACATGTGTTTGCATCATCTCTTAGTATCATTAACATCATGTTCATGCTTCTGACTTTGTCTTGCATCATGGCATTTCATCTCATCTTCATTGCATTTCATTTCTTTTGCTAACTTTTCAGGTGGTAAGTTGTTTTGAGAAGTGAGTTTGCCTTCACTTCTCACAATCTCTTCTCATATCTTTTATGCATCATTGCTGCATTTTATCTTGTGTATTAGAGTGAGCTTTCTCATTCATGCTCTTTCCCCACTTTCTTTCTTCAGGCAACTTGTCTTCTTAAGTGAAGCAAGTTGTCTTGCTTCTCTCTGCTTCTTTCTCCTTTCATCTGCTTCTTTCCTGGTGGCTTTTCTCCTGAAGATCTTTTGCAAGCTTCATAAACCCTAGGAACACCCAAGCATGATCACAATTAGGATTTGATTAGTCCCCCTTTAGTTTTACTTTTGTGTCATCTTTGAGTCTTCTCTTCTCATCTCATAATCAAGGACTAAACCCTAAAGGTTTTAAGGCTTTGTGATTAAGCTTATACCTGCATCCTTCTATTAGGATGGAGTGTATAACTTTAATCCTAAGTGTTAAGCCCTTAATGTGTTTAAATCCTTTAATCAATCCATCTAATAATCACTAAGACATCAAGCTTGTAACTTGGGCCTTGCATTAGGGTTCTAATTCTTCCTTAATTGGTTAAGAAGGACTAACCCTAGTGTTAATGGACAAGTCCCCCTCAAGTTGTCTTACAAACCATAAAAATCGCTTCTTAATCTCATCCATTAACTAAAATTCACTTTAATAAAGGCTTTGTTTTGTCATGAGGTTAATCCCTAACCATGGATTAAGTTGAGGAGCTTTCCTCAGCTTAAATGTTCTCATCTATTATCCTTCTATTAGGATGGTGTAATGAGTCCATTAAATCCTTGATTATGGCTTAATCTCATTACTTAACACTAAACAAAAATACCAAAAACATCTAAATAAATGCAAGTAGGTTAATGATCTTAATCCTACATCATGGTGACTAAGTGTGAGGTGTTTACTTCATACTTAAGGTATTCTCATTACCCCTAATCAGAGGGAGGATGTGATGAGTTTACTAACCCTTGATTTAGGCTTAAGCTCATTAACTTATGACAAACCTCAAAAAGCAATAAAAGACTGAAAACACAAAAACAAACAATAATCGTCTCCTCCGGGATTCTTTTCTCATCTTATTCACTCACAAACGAGAACTCGCATCTTCCGTCTAATGCAAGACAGTTTGCACCTGAGCCAGACAGGTCATACACTTGAGCATAGATAAGTAAGCAGTTCACAAGTCAATTTATCTTTCATTCTCTCTGAGTCGAACTACGGTGTTCTGACTTCCTCATTGCACGAGAGGATACGTAGGCATAACTTAACAAGTTATCGAACAAAAGTCTCTGTATATTCCCCTCCTCCAGTATTATTCTTTTAGCCTCATTATCTTGAGCATTTCATTCCTGTTCTTACACTGACACTTCTCTTATACACCTCACACTTCTTTTACACTGACACTTGCATTCTTTCCAGCTTTGATACACAGATTGCACTGACACTACCCCTTTAAAACACAAATCTTTTAAGCGTGGATCCCGTCGAGTACGACGGACAATCTGAGTGCTAATACCTTCCCAGGTTGTAACCAACCCCCTTTCTCAGTCTCTCTGGTTCGCAACCGTCTTATCCATCTTTTTCCTAGGTTTATGCAGCATTACCTTTCCTTCGGGATAAAAATGCCTAGCTGGCGACTCTATTCATTTCCTTCTCTTTCGCCGACCGTTCGCGTCTGTACCCCATTTGACTTAGTCTCATTTGGTGGGAGCGACAACTTGGCGACTCTGCTGGGGACCCTTATACTGTAACCAGGGCTTCTGGTTCTTTTTGTGGGTTCCTCCTAGCGCTTGTTTGATTTGTGTTTACTGGGGTGTTATGTGCTAATTGTGTTTATATAGTTGTTTTATTTATTGCTTTATGTATAGCTTTATTTACTGCTTTCTTTACAGTTTTTTATATTTCATACTGTCATTATCATTGCTGGATCTGTTCTTCTGTCTTGGTGGGTGTGGGTTCTATTGAGAGTTTAAGGTCCTATACCTGGGACCTGAGTGACACCTAGGCTAGAGTGGTTCATGTTCTTTCCCATTCCATTTCGGTCTGGTGCGGGAATATGAAACACGGTTCAGATGTGGGTTTCTTCTTGAGAACTCTGTGCTACAGATTTCCTGTAGTGCTAGGGCTATCTGGGAAGCCTGCTAAGTCTGGATGACCTTTATTATGACCTTCAGAAACTGAGGTGAATTAGAGGAGGATCTTTTATGGTTATTGTAAACACTGTACCTCCGGGTTAGAAGTGTTTACACTTCTCATAACTGATCCAAGTCTGAGGATCCTTGTTTTAGAACACTACCTGTGAGGGGGTTGGGCTGTTTACAGGTTTGCAGGTGCCTTTGGCCACATCATACCATGTTACTATAGTGTTTAAGAGTACCTCACTTTGGATAGATCTTGTGATTTAACCCTGGATATGTGACTCTTTATTTGAGTCCCCCACCTTGGTTACTGGTTTTATAAACCTCCATCTGGACTTCTTGAACATACATGGACTTTATATCAAGACAGATAATCAGATCCAGCTTGATCACAAACCCTTGCATATCATTTGCATACATCATCATTACATCATTTAACATTTGTTTATTTGTTTTTCAGGGTATCCACATTATATCTGGCTTGGTTTTGACCCCTTCATCTGCATAGACCTCTGTTTCATCAGTTATCTGCTTCAGTTATCTTCATCAGTTGTCTTCCTCAGCTGCCTTCATCATCACCAGCACTAGCATATCAGTGACTCATCTCCAGTATCAGTCTTGACCTTCAGCAGCAGCTATCTTCATCACCTTCAGCAGCATTCATGGCTACACCTAGGAAAAACAACATTTCATACCATTTCTTTGAACCTGTGTTGACTGGTATCAGGCAGGTCCAGTCACTTATCACCCCTGACCATATCCCATTATTCAGAGAGCATTATGGAGGCATCCTTGATATGGTTATGGACCTGGATCCTTCTCAGAGGAGTATGATCCACACCTGCCTACAGTTTTATGACCCTCCTTTGAGATGTTTCACATTCCAAAACTTGCAGCTAGGACCTCTGCTGGAGGAGTTTTCATCATTGATTGGAGTACCTGTCAGGGGTGGTGTCCCCTTCAACCCAGAGATGACTTCTCCCAGCAATGGAGAAGTAGCAAAAGCCCTATACTTGGAGCCTGCTTTGGTTGAGCAAAACATGACAACAAAAGCTGGGATCCCTGGCTTACACTTAGACTTCTTGATTTCTCAGGCCATCCTGAAGGCCTCCTTGGGAGAATGGACGGCAGTTTGTGCATTGTTAGCTCTCAGCATATATGGGATTATACTGTTTGCAGATGAGCCCAAGTTTATCAGCAAGAATGCCATTCATCTTTTTCTTCTGAGGAACCCAGTACCCACATTGCTGGGGGATTTCTATTATTCTGTCCATCAGAGGAATGAGAAACAAAGGGGAAAGTTGGTGAGATGCTGTGCTCCTCTGTTTCATACTTGGCTGCTCAAGCACTTACCGAAGACAGATGCCTTCCTGAATCCTCACCAACAAAAGAATTGGGCCAAGAGGCTCATTGCTTTGACTCCAGATGACATCAGATGGTGCACCCAGAGCACCAAAGGCAAGGACATCATCACTAGCTGCGGGCAGTACCCAAATGTACCTCTGATAGGAGTAAAGGGTTGCATCAATTACAATCATTTGCTATTTAAGAGACAATTGGGATACGCTTTGGTTCACCCTCCTAGAGTGCAAGATTTAGCTGAGACCCTGTATTGTGAGATAAAGCCTAATCTAGCTGTTGTCAGGCAAGCATCCTGGGCTTGGGACAACATCCAGACAAAGGGGGTGGCTATTCTTGGGAAGTGTAATAATGTTGCTTCAGCCCAGTACTATGAATGGTCCCATGCTAGAGCTCAGATTACTGGAATGCCCTTTACCATTGAGGACACACCTGGACCCTCCACAGTACAGCCAGCAGCAACTGTCAGCCTGGAAGAATTTGAGAAGCTGAAGGAGAGGAATGAGAATCTGTCTCAAGCTTTGAAGAAGACCCTCTGGGAAAGGAGTGATGGTCGTCTAGACATTGAGAGGTTGGAGAAGCTTAGGGTGGAGCATCTGGCCAAGATTGAGAAAACAGAGGACTACATCAAGAAATCAAGAGCTGGGGAGCAAATATTGAAGAATGCCTGTAAAGAGGCCAAGCTTCAGAAGGCTAGGACTGAACTCTATCTACAAGAAAGTCAGGCTAGGTGGGTCAGGATCACTGAATCCCGAACACAAGAAGATAAGAGAACTCAAGCCAAAATTGAGCAGTTAGAGGCTAATGAAAAGAAGCAGCAGGAAGCTTTGTTGGCTGCCCAAAAGGAGATTTCAGAGTTGAAGCTTAGGGCTGGTTTGAAAAGGTCAAAGGACCAGGACAGGCACAAGAAGCTGACCACTGCTATTGCCACCAGGAACCTTCTCATCAGGACCATTATAGAGCATCCAGCTGGTCCGGTGACTGAGGCACTTTTGAAGGAGGTTAAGGAGGATGAGTTTGGATTAGATGTTTGACTCTTTTGCTTGTTGTTCATTTCCATTTTATGTACTTTTCTTTTTGTTGTATTTTGACCCCCCAGGGGCATGTGATGTAAAACAAACTATGTATGATTCACCATTTGTAATATATATGTTAGTTTGTTTCCATTTGGGTTTTCTTTTCTCAAGCAACATCAAAGCATCTTCCTCGAGGTCTGGAAAGGTCAAAACCAAGAACCGAGCCGGATGCCTCGGAAAATAAATAAGCATACTGCATTGCATACTAACTTTTGTTTTGTTTTGTAGGTTTTTGTCATTTGTTTGTTTCTAACTTTGCTTTCACCTTAGGAAATATTGCTCGCAGAAGAGTGTTCCCTGTCAACCGTGCACACCGGTATCCTACTCGCAACAACCTTTCGGGTATTATAATGGAGCAAGTACAGCAAGACCTGACCGAGGTCAGAACCCAGATGGCTAACGAAAGAGTGGAGATGAGGAACCAAATGGCCCAATTCATGACTGTGATGACTGGTTTGGCTCAGAGCCAAGAAAGATTAAGGGCATTGGTAGAAAGACAAACTCCTGAGGAACCTCATCCTGGGACTGGAGGAACAAGTAACAATGAGAGGGGTCAGCCTCATGTTAATCCACCAGTATTTGGACCTCATCTAGATCCGGAAGTCAACATTCAGGGAAATGTGCAAGGAAATACTACTGGGGGGGAGGATCTTACAAGAAGACCACCAAGAGGAGCAATTCACTGTCATGGGAGCTGGGGATGAAGTCTATGATAGGAGGTTTGATGAAATTGCTGAGAAGTTGAGATCTCTGGAGTCTCAAAACTCCTTGGGCTTCGATGTAATGGATATGGGGTTAGTGGATGGGGTAAGAATTCCCCACAAGTTCAAACCTCCGTGCTTCGAGAAATACAATGGAACCTCTTGTCCACGAACTCACCTGCAGTCTTTCCTGGGAAGACTTAAAGCATATACCATGGATGAAAAGCTGTGGATGTTCTATTTTGAAGACAGTTTGACTGGGGCTTCAAGGGAGTGGTATTCACACTTAACCAGAGCTACTATCAGGTGCTGGAAGGACTTAGCTGAAGCCTTCATCAGGCAGTACCAATACAATCTGGACATGGCTCCTAACAGGACCCTCTTGATGGGAATGTCTCAATCTTCCAGAGAAAGCTTCAGAGAATATGCCCAAAGGTGGAGACAGCTTGTTGCTGCTGTCCAACCACCCATGTCGGAAAGAGAAATGGCCGACATGTTCATGAATACTTTGCAAGGAACATACATTGATAGACTGGCTGCCTTTTCTTCTACCAGCTTCGCAGACGTAGTTATAGCCGGTGAAAGAATTGAAAGCCTATTGAAAATGGGCAAAATTTCTGATAATGGTGCAAGTTCGTCCAATAATCCCAGGAAGCCTTTTGTGGGACCTAGAAGAACCGGTGAGACAAATGCCATTCATGCCAGCAGGGGCAGACCTCAGTATGTCCATAGATCAGTAGCAGCTGTCACTATTCCAGCTCTGATTCCTTAGCAACCAACATATCAACAACCCCAACAACCACATTACCAACAGCAGGTTCAGTATCCGCCACAAAGGACCTACAACAACAATAACAGCAATCAACAACAAAGACCCTCTCAGCAAAGACCATCACAGGCAAATAGGGTGATTGATCCTATCCCTATGCCTTATGCTGCCTTATTGCCACAACTCCTGAAGCTTAACTTGGTTGAGTTAAGGACATTGGCACCCCCAGATCCCTCCAATCTCCCGAAGAATTACGATGTCAACGCCAGGTGTGCTTTCCATTCCAATGCACCAGGCCACAATACGGAAAAATGCAGGGCTTTGCAAATGAAAGTTCAAGATCTGGTGGATTCTAAAGCCCTCAACTTCGCACCTCCTCCAAATGTCAATAGATATCCTATGCCTAATCATGGTGGGCCGAGGATTAATGCCATTGAGGAAGATAAACCGTCTACTTTGATCACCAGTGTTGCACAAATTCGAACACCTCTGGTCGAAATTAAAGCACAGCTTCTAGAGTGCCAGGTGTTCCCCGGGTGTGAGCTCGGTTGTGGGTATTGCAACATTGCAGTCAACGGGTGTGATAATTTGAGAAGCGGCATAGATGGTCTTATCAAGGATGGTATCCTTCAGATCTCAACAACGGCGCCTACAAATCCAGCAATTCCTTTGACAACAATTCTCGATTCTTCTACAACAGCAGCAACAATCATTCCAACCGATTCATCAATATCATCAACAATGGCTCCACCCATCACCTCAACAAATCAAATGTCAACAACCATTTCTTCTACAACATCAGCATCCTTTTTATCAGCAGAATCTTCTACAACGCCAACAGAAATTAATGAAGATGTCTCAGCAGTCACCATCTACTACGACCTATCAGATGTTCCTCCAAGCAACAATTTCCAACAACAAGCAGTGGCACCTCCTGCCAGATCACCAGTTACAATTTACTACGATCCGCACACCATTACGGTACCCTCCGCTGCAGCAGTAAGTCCAGTTACCATCACGGTGCCTGGACCAGTTCCCTATGAAAGCAGTAATGTCATACCTTGGCATTATGGCTCTGATCTCTACTGCAACGGGGAGAAAATCACTTTGGATTCTTCAACTTCTTCTCCAAAGATTGATAATGTTGGGGGAGGCGGAGGCTTCACCAGAAGCGGACGCCTTTTTGCCTCACAAACACAGAGACCTAATGTTGAAGCAGAAGTTGCTGCCAAAGCAAAAGGAAAGAGTGTGGTACCTGTAGAGCCAATTGTCAGAGAAACTCAGAAGACATCTTTTGAGCAAGATGTAGACGAGTTTATGAGAATCATCAAAAGAAGTGATTACAAGGTGGTGGACCAGCTTCACCAAACTCCCTCAAAAATCTCCATATTATCACTGTTAATGTGTTCTGAAGCTCACAGGAATGCATTATTGAAAGTCCTGCACGCAACATACGTGCCGGAGGAGATTACCGTTAATCAGCTAGAAACTGTGGTGGCAAATGTCAATACCAGTCATGGACTGGGCTTCACCAATGCTGACTTAACAACAGAGGGACGTAACCACAACAAGGCTTTACATATCACCTTGGAATGCAAGGGTGCTGTTCTATCTCATGTACTGGTGGACACTGGATCTTCACTCAATGTTCTACCAAAGAAAACCTTAGTGAAGCTGGAGTATAATGGTTTGGCGTTGCGTCTGAGTAATTTGGTGGTGAGAGCATTTGATGGCTCTAAAAGATCAGTGCTTGGAGAGATTGATCTGCCTGTGATGATTGGCCCACAAACTTTCAAAATTACCTTCTATGTGATGGACATTCAGCCGACCTACAGCTGTTTGTTGGGTAGACCCTGGATCCATGTCGTTGGCGCTGTTACGTCTACCCTTCACCAGAAGCTGAAATTCGAGTGGGAAGGCCAGATCATCACCATCTGTGGGGAAGAAGACATCTTTGTTAGCCATCTGGCTACGTATAAATACATTGAAATGGATGGAGAGATCCATGAAACTATGAGCCAGGGGTTTGAGGCCCTGAACATTAATGAAGCATCTGCTGTACTGGGGACCTCCATAACGTCATATCAGCAAGCCCGGAAGGTTGTTGAAGAGGGTACTGCCCAAGGCTGGGGCAAGTTGCTGCCCGTGGAAAAGAAAGAAGACAGATTTGGGTTGGGTTACAGACCAACTCAACAAGATCAATCAGAGGCTGCCAAGAAGCCCAATTTTGTCAGCGGGGGGATGCTCACCCCGGATGTTGTGAACAATTTGGAAGACGAGGAGGAAAGCGACCGCAACCTGGAGAGCTGGATACGTCCAAGGATCCCGGGGAGCCAAGTCCTTAACTGGTCTTCCCAGGAAATTATAAGGGTTACTCCTGCAGAGTAATTATTATTTCCTGTATTTTTAAAGCATGCATCAAGTCTTGCATCTTGCCCAAGATGTCAAGACTCATTTTGTAATCGGGCCATCTTGTAATTTTGTGCAAATGGATTAATCAATGAATATCGGACATCTTTTGCAAATGAGTCTTTTCCTTTTCCGCTCATTGTTTTTCATTTTTTTTCTTTTTGTACAAAAATAAAATGGCAATGTTTTCCAAAATGAAAACTTCATTTCACTTTTTCTAAACAAGATTAAAATTGATCACTAAAATAAACCAATTTTAAACCCTTGCAGAAAGTGCCCTCCAGATTGCACCGACAACAACACTGCTATGACTTCGTATGACTTTGACAATCCAATCAATCAAGCTGATGAAGGGGTTGAAGAAGATTATGAGCTACCTGAAGAGCTAGCCAGGTTGTTAAGGCAAGAGGAGAAGGTTATCACTCCTCATCAGGAGGAGGTCGAAACGGTTAATCTTGGTACGGAAGAAGATGTGAAAGAAGTTAAGATCGGGGCCTGCCTACAAGATTCAGTGAAAGAACAACTGATTGATATGCTTCGGGAGTATGTGGATGTTTTCGCTTGGTCTTGTCAGGATATGCCAGGGTTGGACACCGATATTGTCATGCACAAGCTGCCTCTGAAGGAAGACTGCCCGCCGATAAAACAGAAGTTGCGCCGTACTCGCCCAGATATGGCAATGAAGATAAAGGAAGAGGTACAAAAACAGTGGGACGCCGGGTTCCTTGCTGTGACCAGCTATCCGCCGTGGGTTGCTAATATTGTACCGGTACCTAAGAAAGACGGCAAAGTGAGGATGTGTGTGGACTACCGGGATCTGAACAGAGTCAGCCCAAAAGATGACTTCCCGTTACCTCACATTGACGTATTGGTTGATAATACGGCTCAGTTCTCGGTGTTCTCCTTCATGGATGGATTTTCAGGATACAATCAGATCAAGATGTCACCTGAAGACATGGAGAAGACAACTTTCATCACACCCTGGGGCACGTTCTGTTACAAGGTGATGCCATTCGGACTGAAGAATGTTGGTGCAACGTATCAACGGGCTATGGTAACATTATTCCACGACATGATCCATAAAGAAATTGAATGCTATGTAGACGACATGATTGCCAAGTCCCTCACAGAAGAAGACCACCTGGTAAATCTGTTGAAGCTATTCAAGCGTCTGAGGAAGTACCAATTGAAGTTAAACCCCAACAAATGCACATTCGGGGTGCGATCCGGTAAGCTGTTGGGATTTATCGTAAGTGAAAAAGGGATTGAAGTTGACCCTGATAAAGTTAAAGCCATTCAAGAAATGCCTGCACCGAAAACTGAGAAAGAAGTTCGGGGTTTCTTAGGTAGATTGAATTACATTTCAAGGTTCATATCTCACCTTACAGCAACCTGTGAGCCTTTGTTCAAGCTGTTAAGAAAATAACAAACGGTCAGGTGGAACGAAGACTGCCAGAGGGCTTTTGACAAAATCAAGGAATACTTACAAGAGCCTCCGATCCTTATGCCTCCAGTTGAAGGAAGACCTCTGATAATGTACTTGACAGTATTAGAAGAGTCAATGGGGTGTGTGCTGGGCCAGCATGACGAGTCTGGTCGAAAAGAGTATGCAATTTACTACCTAAGCAAAAAGTTTACCGACTGTGAACAACGTTATTCACTGCTCGAGAAAACTTGATGTGCTTTAGCGTGGGCTGCTCGCCGACTAAGACAGTATATGTTGACCCACACTACTTTATTGATATCAAAGATGGACCCAGTTAAGTACATTTTTGAGAAGCCAGCACTCACCGGACGGGTTGCAAGATGGCAAATGATCCTCACAGAATATGACATCCAGTACACATCTCAGAAAGCCATCAAGGGCAGTGTATTGTCTGATTATCTGGCTGAGCAACCCATTGATGATTACCATCCTATGAGATTTGACTTCCCTGATGAAGACATCATGTTCATAAAAGCAAAAGATCATGAAGAGCTTGTTCACACTGAAGGGCCTGACCCGGAAGAAGAATGGACTATGATGTTTGACGGGGCTGTTAACATGAATGGTCGTGGTGTTGGTGCAGTACTCATTACACCTAAGGGAGTTCACATGTCTTTCTCGGCAAAACTCACCTTCAACTGTACTAACAACGAAGCTGAATACGAAGCCTGTATTATGGGTCTTGAGGAAGCCATTGACCTCAGGATCAAGACTTTGACTATGTTCGGAGATTCAGCTCTGGTAATTAATCAAACCAACGGCAAATGGTACACACACCAGGATCATCTGATACCTTATAGGGACTATACAAGAAGGTTATTGACTTTCTTCACAACGGTCAAGCTTGAGTATATCCCTCGAGACGAGAATCAGTTTGCAGATGCTCTGGCTACCATTTCATCCATGATCAAAGTTCAAGCTTCCAACTTTGTGCCTCGGATTCCAGTATCCAGACTTGACAGACCAGCATACGTGTTCTCAGCAGACATTGTTAAAGATGATAAGCCTTGGTTCCATGACATCAAGTGCTTCTTGGAGGATCAAACATACCCATCTGGGGCATCTTCCAATGACAAGAAGACATTAAGAAGGCTAGCTGGTAGTTTCTTTCTGAATACTGATGGTTCCCTGTACAAGAGAAACTTTGATATGGTACTCCTCAGATGCGTTGATAGGACAGAAGCAGACTTGTTAATGCATGAAGTGCACGAAGGATCATTTGGTACCCATGCAGGAGGTAATGCCATGGCTAAAAAGTTATTAAGATCAGGATATTACTGGATCACAATGGATGCAGACTGTTGTGCCTATGCCAGAAAATGCCATAAATGCCAGATTTATGCGGACAAAGTGCATGTGCCTCCCAATCCTTTGAATGTGATGTCTTCACCTTGGCCCTTTGCCATGTGGGGCATTGATATGATTGGCAAGATTTAACCGACTGCTTCAAATGGCCACAGATTCATCCTGGTTGCCATTGACTATTTTACCAAGTGGGTTGAAGCAGCGTCTTACGCAAATGTCACAAGGCAAGTGGTAGCCCGATTTCTGAAGAGAGATATCATCTGTCGGTATGGAGTGCCCGAGCGAATCATTACTGATAATGGTTCCAACTTGAACAACAAAATGATGGCAGAACTATGCCGGGACTTCAAGATCCAACACCATAATTCTTCTCCTTACAGGCCAAAGATGAATGGCGTTGTAGAGGCAGCTAACAAGAATATCAAAAAGATTGTGCAGAAGATGGTAGTTACCTACAAAGACTGGCATGAAATGCTACCATTTGCCTTACATGGGTACCGTACGTCAATCAGAACATCCACTGGGGCAACACCGTATCAACTTGTGTATGGTATGGAGGCAGTCCTACCTGTTCAAGTTGAATTACCCTCCCTGCGGGTACTGATGGATATTAAGCTGAACGAAGCAGAATGGGTCCGGTCCCGATACGAACAACTGAGTCTGATTGAAGAGAAGAGATTGGCTGCAATTTGTCATGGGCAGCTATATCAAAAAAGAATGAAGAAAGCCTTCGATCAGAAAGTCAGGCTTCGGGAGTACCAAGTAGGAGATCTGGTGCTGAAAAGACTCCTCCCTCCTCATACAGACCACAGGGGAAAGTGGACTCCGAACTATGAAGGGCCATTCGTAGTAAAGAAAGTTTTCTCCGGTGGAGCACTGATGCTCAGTACTATGGATGGTGAAGACTTCCTGTCCCCTGTGAATTCAGATGCAGTTAAAAAATACTTCGCATAAAATGACCCACTGGACATAAAAACAGAATGTAAGTCCAGGCAAAAATAGGGCATCCCGGCGAGTCAAAAACAGAATAAAAGACTCGGGCAAAAATAAGGGAAATTAAAATAAAAAAATGTACACCCGCTGAGTCGAAAGGCCGCATTGGACGACTCAGGCAAAAAAGGGTATCCCGATGGATTGAAAACCCGAAAGGGCGATCCATGCAAAATAAGGGAATAAGCGAACAACTGCATTCTGAATTCATCTGTATCACCTACAACATGGTAAGCTTCGAAAGGTTCGAGCGTAGGTCAGAATCAGCCTTCTTCAGAAAGCAAGACGAGAAGAACGTCAATGTCATACGAGTCATAGCAAAAAGGGAAGCTCCTTGAAGCGTCATCAACATTGCCAACATCTTTTTGTTTCTCAATTTGTAATGATTTCCTCATTTCAGGAGATCCGTTTCTTTGATTGTACTTGCCAATTCAGGGCACTCGAATTAATAAAATCAGATTTTCAGTCATATTTCGTCTCGTACTCTTTTATTTGCAAAACTGTTCGATGTCATTAATATATTGATTACATAAATACAGATGCTACCCTTCTAAAAATACATGCTTGCAGGAAATATATTGACTCCCAGGAGTGTCTAAACTCTTATGATGGAATCCAGTAAGGGATACCTCGGGATACTTGTACTCTTCTTTGTCTTTACAGGATTGCAGGTATCCAAAGCGCAACATGGGGCATGAAAGCTTCTCCCCAGTAGGTTGCCAAATCATTGTTTCCTCCGCACACCTTCCAAACAGCACCAGAGGTGCTTTCTCCCCATCAGAACCGCCAATCATCACTTCTCCAACACTTCCTTCAAAGAGCAGCACCCGAAGATGTTCATATCCCCTATCTGAGAGTATTGTCGAGTATCATCCTCAGCAGGATCCCCACAAAAATCTCTAGGAAGATCTTTCAGTGATCTTTCTTCTTCCCCAGCCAAGTGTTAGACAGGGAACCATCTCCCCACAGAGTTTCAGCCTCTATCCAGAAGAGCAACGCCTGAAGATCTCACAACAGAGTAAAGAAAGCCTCTACAGGCCCCAGCTGGGTCCCTCATTACCAAGATAGGTTTATCAATGACTTACTTCCCCATGCAGGGTCATATATGTCAGATCTATCAATGATCTTATCCCCAGCTGGGATATCCATTTCAAGCAGATCAACCAGAGATCTTTACAGCAACGGGATCCGAATCCCGGATCGGTATCTTTGCATAATCATAGCATTCGCATCATATTTTCCCCACAGAGCATAGCATTCCGTCTAATACGGAGCATTACGGCAAAAATCAAACATATTGCATGATCGTAAGCCATGTTCTGAATCAAACACTTGTAAATACTGGCAATCCATCAACAATATACAGAACTTTCCCCAATTCCTCACCAGAGAGCCAAAGCATTTTCCTTAAAGATACAGATACACACTCCCTTCGGCACTCGTCCGTGTCATCATTCCCCAGTAAGTTGTCCGAAGCAAGCAGATGCATATACAGTACAGATACTTCTTGACACCCATCCATGTCGTATCCCCCGTAGAAAGCCAAAGCGTCCCCTTTGCACTCACAGATGCATATATACAGAATTCCTTGGCACTCGTCTGTGTCGCATCCCCCAGCATAGTTACCCAAACACTTTGGAAACTGTATACTTGTTTATAATACACTTTTTTCCGACACCCGTCCGTGTCGCACCTCTCCCCAGCAAGTTAAACACTCGTCGGTGTCTTACTCATACTTGTCACTCATACTCTTTACTAATACAGATACTCGTCCGTATCTTGTTCGCCACTTAAATCCCCTCAGATTCGACACTCGTCCGTGTTCTTTGTTAACCAGTTGGTACTCGTCCGTATCATCATCTCTGAACATGCGTCAAGCGTTTGTTTCTACCTGATACCCGTCCGTATCATAGTTTTAAGGATGCTCGTCCGCATCTTTAATCTATACACCGTGTCAAAACACTTATGCCTTCTTGAATTTAGACACTCGTCCGTGTCTACCCTTCCCCAGAAGAACCCCCAACAAAACTTGTTAAACTATTTTCTTTCTATCTGGCATTCGTCCTATGTCATGATACCCTTCGGCAGCCGTACCCTGCCAGGTGATCGTCCTTCACCTTTTTGATGATCGTCCTTCATCACCCCCCAGTGGAGTCTCTATTTTTTTAGAACCCCTTCCTATCCGACATTCGTCCTATGTCGTGATATTTTAGCAGCCGTACCCTGCTAGGTGATCGTCCTTCACCTCTTGATGATCTTCCTTCATCATGCTTATCCGATGGCCGTCCCCATCGTTGATCTTGTTATCTGACATTCGTCCTATGTCATGATAAACCCCAAGAGCAGTCGTACCCTGCTAGGTGATCGTCCTTCACCGCTTGATGATTGTCCTTCATCATGCTTATCCGATGGCCGTCCCCATCGTCGACCTTTTCATCCGACATTCGCCCTATGTCGTGATATTTTTCGGCAGCCGTACCCTGCCAGGTGATCGTCCTTCACCTTAGATGACCGTCCCTCATCTTACCCCCAACGGAGCAGCCATCCCCTGCTAGGTGATCGTCCTTCACCTCTGATGACCGTACCTCATCATTTATTTCATTCATACCTTGATCCTGATGGTCGTCCCCATCATTCACTTTACTTATAATCCCCAGAGAGCCTTATAGCTTTACCTGATGGCCGTCCCCATCATGATCTCTTATATCCCCAGCTTGTCGGCCGTCCCCGTCATTGCCTTATTTCCCGCATTTTCCCCAGCATGTCGGTCGTCCCAGTCGTTGCTCTCATCCCCAGCAGTCGTCCTCTGCTCGACGGTCGTCCTCCGTCACCCGCACATTATAATTATACTTTACTCCATTTTACAATCTATATCCCTTTTCTTCTTCATTCAGTGAGTGCAAATTTTGGACTGTCTTTGGTATTCAACCACAAGTTATCTTGTTTGCCTGTTAAGCCGTCGCTTACATCCTGCACAGCTAACTCATGCTTGAATAGGGGCAGCTGTAAACACCCCAAATTTGCCCTCACCCATTCACACCATGGCTTGTGATCTCTTCATGTGCATAAGTTCAATCATAGCATTTCATACCACATTTTTGCTTCACTGCATTGTTTCTAAGTCATCTGCATCTAGGGTTTGTGATCTGAGCCATCCCTGAACCATTTGAGCCACTCCAAAGGTCTTTAATCACTTCAAGGGGGTCCATGTGTGTTCAAGCATCATATTACATCCCCACAAGGTCAAGGAAATCAAAGAATCACAAGAACTGAGAAAGGCATGGAAGCAGAGCCAGGTTTAACTGCACAGATGACCTGAAATTAGGGTTTTGGTTTCAGAGGCCATAACTCCAAATTTTTTGGTCATTCTTGTTTCTATGGGTCTCTATATGTTATGAGGATCATGCATATCAATTTTCATGAAGAAATTCCATGGGGAAGGCATCTGATCAAGGGATGACTTCTTGAGCAAGTCAGTACAAAATCAGGGCATCTGAGGCCCCCAATGACCCAACCAAAGGGCATTCTTCATCATTTTGAATGCGTGTGATCTTTATTTGATCATAGAAGATGTTATAAGTTCACAAAATTGAAGAATTTCAAGCCATTTGCAAAGTTGCCTTTTGGGGAAAGTGACTTGTAATGGAAACTTGCCATTTTGGGAAAGTTTTTCAACCTCCTCTTTTTGATTCAAAAATGCTTCAAATGAGAAAAC
The DNA here is from genome assembly GCA_963966055.1 of Lathyrus aphaca. Classification (NCBI taxonomy): domain Eukaryota; kingdom Viridiplantae; phylum Streptophyta; class Magnoliopsida; order Fabales; family Fabaceae; genus Lathyrus; species Lathyrus aphaca. The sequence continues at coordinate 497,237,752 of OZ014522.1, forward strand.
TTTGGTCATGAAAGTTGTAGAATGGATCCTCCTATTTTCAAAAAGTACAAGAACTCATTCTAATTCATCTTGGATCAAAAGTTATGGCTTGTCAAAGTTGGACAAAATCACATAATTTCAAGTTTTGTACCAAAGAGGCAAAGTTGCAAAACCTCATGCCAAGCCTTTATGTGACCTCTAATTGATTTCTATGCATTACACAAACATGAACCATGACCTAAAAATCAGAATGCACCAAAGAACCTCCCATTTTCATGACTTATGCTTCAAGTAATCACAAAAGGGCAAAACTTTGTGAAATTTGCAAAACATCACATAAACCCTAATCCACTTGCTGCATTGCCTAAATTTCATTTCCATGGTTCTCCTTGAAGCATGCTGAGCCAAGCCATGCCCTTGTACCTTGACTGAACCAGCCCATACCTCTTCTTACACAAAAGTTGACTTTATGCAAAATGACCCATACCAATCAAGCTAGGCCAGCAACAACTCTCTGACCAATCACAGCTTCACATACATGCCTCATGGATTACATTTCACATAATCTTGGAAGCTGAAGCCTCTCATAAGACATAGTTCCCAAAACTCACCTCTTATGCATTTTGTTTCGAAACTCAGTACACAGGCTTAAAACATCAAAACAAACTTCACAAAACCACTCACCATGATCCTCTGATCATTTCCCAACCATTGTTTTGGCCTGAAACCTCCCACATCAAAAACACGATTTCCCTCCTCCATTGACCTGAGCTTCTGCAAACTTCATCTAGAGACCATATAAACTCCAGCTAAGCATCACAAACTTCTAGGGAGGATCATTGGAGCTTGTTTGGACCAAAGAAGCAGCCAGAAAGTCCCTGTTTCGAAAACTCCAGTTCAGGTGAGCTCAAGAACATTTTTTCCAGAACTTTAATTTCTTGTTATAAAATGATTCTATGAGTTGCACTGATCATCTGGATGTGTTTGGTTTTGGAAATGGTTAAGAAACAAGCATGTATTGACTGTCTGAAAGTTTGCCCGTAAAAAATGATTTCGTTTGTTTCTCTTGATTCATGAAAAATAAATGATTTTTGTTATGGGGTTTATGTTTAATGATGTTCATAGATTGATTCTGGAGAGTTTGGTGAGGTTTTGATGCGTATTGAGTGAGATTGGGAAAATGGTTGGCCGGAGAAGATGACCGGAACACTGTTCCGGTCATCTGAAAGTGATTAGGGCTCGGGATTAGGGCTAATGACATAATTGGGCAAGTTTGAATTTTGGTCGTTCGTTTGCGCGCCAGGTCAATTCCCGCGTCCCCAAGTTTGAACCACAGCCCTTGGATTTGCATACTTTCTCATTTTTCTTTTAAAATTCATTTAATTTCATTTGTTTCATATTTAATTTCCATGAATTATTTAAAATTGCAAAACACCTTTAAAAATTCTGAAAATTTTTGTCAAACATTTCATTAAGTTTCAGAACCCAAAAATATTTTTATTTTTATTTTTTGCATTAAAAATTACTTTTAAATCATTTAAATGTTTATTTTTAATTAGTTAATGGAAATTAATTAATTAAAAATGCATTTAGGTATTTAAAAATCACCAAAAAATTCACATTGCATTTTAAAACATTTAGAAACATTATCAAACTCTCAAAACAAATTTCTTTTTGGTTCTTGATGCATTTTGACCATTTTCATTGGAATTAAATTCATTTGAAGGCAATATTTTTGTTAAAACTTAGAAAAATTCATTCTGCCTAACTATGAGGAGTTTGATGATGGTTCTTCTTGCATTGCATCCTTCATAGCATGTAGTTTCTAGGTTTAAATTGGTTTGAATTTATCTTCCATTTTCAATTTGTTTTGCATTTTTCATGATGAGGTACCTTAAAACCCTAATTGACTTAAGAAAATCATAACTTGCACTAGGTTAAGAGTTAGGCCCCCTCCTTTGGGCAGTGAACTTGTGTAGGGTTAGGGTTCCCTTGATCCCATTTTCAATTTTTTATCATGTCATTTGCTTCTGATTTTGAATTTTGCTTTGTGTGTTGTGTATAAACCCTAATTTTGTCTTCCTTTGCATCCATCTTTCATTTGTTTGCATTTATGAACTTGTCATGACATTTTGTGCATCCATATGACACATAAGACATATTAAGACATATTTTAATCATGTTTGATCATTGCATCCTTCATTTGCAATGTTTTTGCTTTCATTTCATGTCATATGTATCCATGAACTTTCATGCTTACTTTCATACCTCATTTGCATCCTTATCCTTGTATGATCACCCACACCTCTTGACATGTGTTTGCATCATCTCTTAGTATCATTAACATCATGTTCATGCTTCTGACTTTGTCTTGCATCATGGCATTTCATCTCATCTTCATTGCATTTCATTTCTTTTGCTAACTTTTCAGGTGGTAAGTTGTTTTGAGAAGTGAGTTTGCCTTCACTTCTCACAATCTCTTCTCATCTCTTTTATGCATCATTGCTGCATTTTATCCTGTGTATTAGAGTGAGCTTTCTCATTCATGCTCTTTCCCCACTTTCTTTCTTCAGGCAACTTGTCTTCTTAAGTGAAGCAAGTTGTCTTGCTTCTCTCTGCTTCTTTCTCCTTTCATCTGCTTCTTTCCTGGTGGCTTTTCTCCTGAAGATCTTTTGCAAGCTTCATAAACCCTAGGAACACCCAAGCATGATCACAATTAGGATTTGATTAGTCCCCCTTTAGTTTTACCTTTGTGTCATCTTTGAGTCTTCTCTTCTCATCTCATAATCAAGGACTAAACCCTAAAGGTTTTAAGGCTTTGTGATTAAGCTTATACCTGCATCCTTCTATTAGGATAGAGTGTATAACTTTAATCCTAAGTGTTAAGCCCTTAATGTGTTTAAATCCTTTAATCAATCCATCTAATAATCACTAAGACATCAAGCTTGTAACTTGGGCCTTGCATTAGGGTTCTAATTCTTCCTTAATTAGTTAAGAAGGACTAACCCTAGTGTTAATGGACAAGTCCCCCTCAAGTTGTCTTACAAACCATAAAAATCGCTTCTTAATCTCATCCATTAACTAAAATCCACTTTAATAAAGGCTTTGTTTTGTCATGAGGTTAATCCCTAACCATGGATTAAGTTGAGGAGCTTTCCTCAGCTTAAATGTTCTCATCTATTATCCTTCTATTAGGATGGTGTAATGAGTCCATTAAATCCTTGATTATGGCTTAATCTCATTACTTAACACTAAACAAAAATACCAAAAACATCTAAATAAATGCAAGTAGGTTAATGATCTTAATCCTACATCATGGTGACTAAGTGTGAGGTGTTTACTTCATACTTAAGGTATTCTCATTACCCCTAATCAGAGGGAGGATGTGATGAGTTTACTAACCCTTGATTTAGGCTTAAGCTCATTAACTTATGACAAACCTCAAAAAGCAATAAAAGACTGAAAACACAAAAACAAACAATAATCGTCTCCTCCGGGATTCTTTTCTCATCTTATTCACTCACAAACGAGAACTCGCATCTTCCGTCTAATGCAAGACAGTTTGCACCTGAGCCAGACAGGTCATACACTTGAGCATAGATAAGTAAGCAGTTCACAAGTCAATTTATCTTTCAGTCTCTCTGAGTCGAACTACGGTGTTCTGACTTCCTCATTGCACGAGAGGATACGTAGGCATAACTTAACAAGTTATCGAACAAAAGTCTCTGTATATTCCCCTCCTCCAGTATTATTCTTTTAGCCTCATTATCTTGAGCATTTCATTCCTGTTCTTACACTGACACTTCTCTTATACACCTCACACTTCTTTTACACTGACACTTGCATTCTTTCCAGCTTTGATACACAGATTGCACTGACACTACCCCTTTAAAACACAAATCTTTTAAGCGTGGATCCCGTCGAGTACGACTGACAATCTGGGTGCTAATACCTTCCCAGGTTGTAACCAACCCCCTTTCTCAGTCTCTCTGGTTCGCAACCGTCTTATCCATCTTTTTCCTAGGTTTATGCAGCATTACCTTTCCTTCGGTATAAAAATGCCCAGCTGGCGACTCTATTCATTTCCTTCTCTTACGCCGACCGTTCGCGTCTGTATCCCATTTGACTTAGTCTCATTTGGTGGGAGCGACAAAGTGCAACCGGGAGGTTGGTATCTGCAGCTGGGGGAGCAGTTTCCTCGACCTTTCGAGATTCTTGTACCTCACATCAGGGAGGCTCATTCCCCTTAGTGAACTGCTTCAGGTGACCGTCCCTGACGAGTATTTCGATCGCATCCTTCTGGTGAATGAAATCATCAGTATTGTGTCCATGGGATTTGTGAAATTTGCAGTACTTTGTGTTATCCGTATTGGCTTTGGTCGTTAACTGCTTGGGGAACCTGACGCCCACCTGGAGGAATTCGGAGTTGGCACATTCATATTAGATATGTTCCCTTGATATAGTGAGGGGAGTGTATTCATGGAACCTCCCTGAGGGGCCTCTGTGCTCCTGCGGTTCACGGGAGCGGTCTTCCTTTCTTTTTTCACCTCCCTGGCGTAATGTTGAGTGGTCTTCGTTTTTAGAGGATTTGGAATCCTCTCGTTTCCTGGTATCACTGGCAGCATCAAGTGTGGTCAGTCTTTCAATGCCCACGACCTTGGCAAAATCACTACGGGGACGGAGCCCGCGTTCAAGAAGGTATTTCTCCATGTCGTCGATGGTCGAGACCTGGACAACTTCTTTATTAAACCTTTTGATATATGTCCACAAGGACTCATCCTTGCTCTGAATTATTGCCTCAAGAGAGCCCTTGGTTTTAGGATGTCGACTCGATGCAGTGAAATTTTGGAGAAGGTCCTCCTGAGTTGTATCCACGAGTTGATGGACTCATAGGGGAGGCTTTTGTACCAAGTCATGGATCCCATTCTGAGCGTTGTTGGGAAAAGGCAGCATTTGATGGCTCCCCGAACACCTCGATAGTCGAGGAGAGCATCAATGTTTTCTATATGCTCGTCCAGATCCGTTGTCCCATTATAGGACCCCAAAGGAGGAGGCTTCTCCAATCCCTTCGACAGTTTCGTGGACATAATCTCATGGGATAGTGGTCCACGAGGCTCATCTTCATTGTTGGAGTCGTAGGAGATGGAGCGGTAGCGATTGTCTTTGTGCAAGATCAGAAGGTTGATGTTGTTCGTAGTCTCGACCAGTGCAGCGAGGGTCACATTGGTCCCCTCGGGAATGGGGATGAGAGGAATATCAGCAGGGGTGATCTCTAGTTGGATGGTTTGCTCTGGTGACGAGGAGGTGGTGAGTTCGTCCTGAAAACGGTTGGGCTCCCCGAGCGGGGGATTGGTTCTTTCATTTTCCAGTTGTTTGACGGGGATGTTGGTGACAATTCGGGCATCAGCTGAGTCGGTTAGCCATTGAGAGAGTTTGAATTGCGATGTTTTAGTCTTCCCGATCCGAGGATGTAAGACGAGGTAACACGTTTCCCACGGACGACGCCACTGATCGTTCCTCGAGATCAGAATCTGAGGTGGGCCACTGACGTTGGTGATGATGATGCTCGGTCGTTGAGGAGAGAAGGGGGTGTACCTGCAAGACACTTCGATGCCAAAGTAAGACAAGGCAAAAGAGTGGACAAGTACGAGTAAAGAGAGTTAAAAGAGTGAATATTGGATCATTGGCCCTCTCAAGTGAGAGGGTTTATATAGAGCCTGGATCGTGGATCCCCCGAAAATAGGTACCTTCTAGAAACTAGTCGTTACTCTGAGCATACCTGGTTGGATGAATGCACATCGGGCAAAGGGATATCCGATCAGGAGCTACCTTTGGCTGAATATGAATGACTTCATCGTATGTCGGGCAGAAGTCCAAAAAAGAGAAGAGGAATCTGACCACGGGTAACCGTGGTCGACACATCATATTGGAAGCAGGATTGGATCTGGTCATGCCTAGTCATTGGGCCAGTCCGAAATAGTTTCCTTGCGAATCGAGCTGCAATCTTTTCACCTAAAATGCTACAAAAATACACAAACACATCAAAATACCGAATATTCACAAAAATGTAAGAATCACTTAATAAATAAGTCATTTCCCGATTAAAGAGATTAAAAGAGCTTAAAGGCATCAAAATAAATTATGAAATTAAGCATTTATTGACACCTAACATTTACAAGATTCACATGGAAAACAAGGGGTTGCACGTTATGGGTGCAAACATGGTCTTAATCTTTAAAGCTTTTATGGGTGCCAATAGAACCTTCAAGGTTGAGTTGAAGGTTATGGAACTAAGATGTCTTGCTACAATGGCAAGTCAAGAAGACTGGATATGGCACTATTGTCGGGAATCTCAATTTTTGAGCTCTCAAAGACTTACAAAAGAACATAATGGTAACGGGGTTCCCATTGATCAATATATCGACTTAAATTTGTGAAGATTGTATGCAAGTGAAACAACATAACGATAAATTTAGTAAGGTGTGGGTTTTAGAACCAAGTATCACCTTGAGATGGTCACTTTGGATGTGTATGGACTGATGCAAGTAGATTTTGTTGGTGGAAATATATAATTTTTCACATTCATCGACAATCATAGTAGAAAGCTATGGACATACCTAATCAAGATAAATGATGATGTATTTGAAGTGTTTAAGAAGTTCAAGTCCATGGTTGAAAGGCAACGCGATTACAAACTCCAAGTGCTCAAAACAGATAGTGGGGGTGAATATGTCTCAAAAGACTTTGAGGGGTTTTGTGATCAAGAAGGGATTGTACATGAGGTAATACCACCTTATACATCGCAACAAAACATTGTTTTCGGAAGGAAGAATCAATAAAACATGAACATGCTGAGAAACATGTAAAGGGGGAATAACTTGTTGAAAGAGTTATGGGGATAAATGGTATCCACAACTTCCTATTTGTTGAATAGGTATCCAACGAAGAAGCTTGAGAAGGTAACACAAAATGAAGCATTGTTGTGATTCAAACCGAGTCTGAACCATTTGAGTTTTTGAATCAGTAGCGTATCGACATATTACAGGACAACTTAGAAAGAAATTGGATGATAAGGGAGAGTTGATGATACTTGTAGGGTATCATTCTACCAGTGGTTACAAGTTTTTTAATGAAACAAAGATGAGGGTTATGATCAGCCAAGACGTCATTGTCGACGAAATCAAGGAGTTGCACTAGTCTGTAATTGGGTACATTAAAGTTGTAACCGATTACAACTTTGAAAATTCAGATTCGGCAAAAATGGAAAGAGTAAAAACTCTTGTAGCCGAAGCCCGAATTGAAGAAAATGTAAGCAGATCAACAAGGAAAATAGGTTTGCCTTAAAGACTCCAAGACTGTGAGTTGTTCATAGACAACGAAGTCAATAATGATGGTGATTTCGTCCATTTTGCACTTATGACTGAATCTGAACCTGTTAAAATGAAAGAGACTTTAAGTAATCTAAATTAGATTTGTGCTATGAAATAGGACCTGAAATAAATTTATAAGAACAATACTTAGGAGTTAGTTGATTTACCACATGTAAATAAGCCAATTAGTGGGAAACGGGTGTTCAAGTGAAGGAAAATCCCAAGGGTGAAATAATGAAGCACACAACTCGATTAGTTGCAAAGGGATTCTTGCAGAGAGAAAGCATAAACTTTGGAGTGGAATTTGAACCATTTTCTAGAATCGAAAGCATAAGTCTAGTTATTGATATTGCAAATAACAACAATTGGCCCTTATACCAAATGGACGTCAAATCTACATTTTTGAACTGACCGCTTGAAGAAGAGGTATATGTAGAATAGCCCCCTGCTTTTTATTGTGAGAAACTAAGAACTAAAGTTATACAAGTAAAAGAAAGTGTTATATGTTTTGAAGTAAGCTTCAAGAGATTGGAACAAAAGAATAAATGGTATTCTAAAGGAGGTTGGCTTCAAAAAATGTGTATCCGAGCATGGAGTGTATGTGAAGACGAAAATAAACGAAGGAAAGTTTATCCTTTGTCTATATTTAGCTGATTTAATGATAACATGAAGCTACAAAACGTGAATTTCTAAGTTCAAGAGTGAACTTATAAAAGAGTTTGATATGACCGATCTTGGTCTCATGACATACTTCCTTGGCATTGAGTTCCACACGTCCAAAATGGAACTGCTCATGGACCAACGAAGATATGCGTTTTAGATATTGAAAAGGTTTGAAATGGAGAATCGTAATATTGTCATTACTCTGGCTAAACCAAGGTTGCAGTTGTTGAAGAATGAGAATGAGTATGATGTTGATCAGGCTAAGTATAGGAGGCTGATTGGATCCTTGCAATATTTGTGCAATATGCGACCAGACTAGACATAATGTCAGTATTTTGAGTAGATTCATGGGGAAACCGAAGGTGTCTCACTTGGAAGTAGTCAAAAGGCTCATAAGATATGTTAAAGGTTCTGTTGGCTATGGAATTCTCTTTACCATAGCAGATACGGGTAGAAAAATGCAATTTGATCAATTTTACCGATTCCAATTGGTGCAAAGATAAAGATGATGGAAAGTCTACAACTGGATACATCTTTATGTTCGATGGAACACCAATGTCATGGTGTTCGAAGAAGGAATAAGTAATTTTGCTCTCATCTTGTGAGATCGAGTATATTGTCGCTTCATTATGTACGTGACAAACTGTGTGGCATATGCATCTATTTGAGGAATTGGGTAGTAGTGAGGGTAAGGCTATTACACTCCTAGTTAATAACGTTTTCGCGATTAATCTTGCTAAGAGCCTAATTGCACTTGGGAGGAGCAAACATATTGAGATTAGGTTTCACTACTTGAGGTAGCTTGTTAGTGAAAAAGGTTAAGATTGAGATATTCCATAAGTGAAGATAAAATGGTTGATTTGTTGACTAAGGGAGTCACAAATGATGTGTTCAAGAGGTTAAAGATGAACATGAGCATAGAAGACTTGGAGCACTTGAATAAATGTGGTGTGTTAAAAGCATTTTAAGTAATTCAGGTGTTGTAATCGGTTAACACGGGGGTGTAACTAGTTACACCAAAAGTAAAAATACTTATGGTGAAAAACTGACTGTGAGGAGTCTGAGTGAAAAACTGTATGTGAGGAAAAATGTAATGACTGCTGCATTGTAATTTTGACTTAGTAACTTTGGCCCCAAATTTATGTCTAACAAGGGGGAGAACAACAACAACAATGTATGATGATGTTTAGTTATTAATGAAAAACTTTTGTTTGCTTCTGAACTGAATCAGTGATGTTAATGAAAATTTCTGTTGCAACAAGTCTGAATACATGTATGTTTGAGGGGGAGTAAACTCACACATGACTCAACAGAAAAGAACTGCTATACTCTGATAAAAGAACTTCTGCTGCACTCTGATAACCAGAAAAATATGTTAGCCAAAAATTAGCCAAAGGGGGAGTTTGTAGATGTTTAGAATTGGCAGATTTTTTGACCAACAAGAATTGTTGAATTCAGTTCAGGATGTCCTATCAGATGTTGGGACATTATCAAATAGAGTATAAGAACTTAATTCAGGATGTCACACCAGATGTTGGGACATTGTGTTAATGATTTAAGTTCAGTTTTTCAGGATGTCCCAACAGATGTTGTGACATCTCAAACCTGCTACCAGGATTAATTAATGACTAACTGATCTGAGTAATTTAAGGAAAGTTATCTGGAATTAATTATGGATGGACAAAAACAGAATAAGGCGCATCTGTAGGGAGTGTTGTTATAAGACTTCAGCATAATCAGAAGAACTAAATCACCTAGAATCTAGGAAGTAACAAACCCTAATTCAAGGTGGAAGCTGCATGCGTTTTAGGACTGGATTAACCTACAGAAAGCCCAAAATACAAACACCTATTTAAGCAACAGAAACTCTCATAATAGAGCACGAATTTAAGAAGACCAAATAGGGTGTTTTGTGTTTTAATAGCAGGTTGTTTTTATTGTACCACTTTATGAGCTTTTAAGCAAAAGTGTATTTTTGTCTTGATTGAAACTGTGAAGTAAGATCAAGCTGTTTTGTTTGAAGTATGGCTTCAATTTTATTAAACTTGTAAACAAGATCACTGTGTGATTGAGGGGGAGTGAGTTGGTACTCATATCTAAGTTGTGTCTTAGGTAGAAATTGCATTGGGTAGATATTAAGTGAAAGATTAAACTGGGTGGTTTAAGTCTAGAATTAATATTACTTATAGTGGATTTCCTCCTGGCTTGGTAGCCTCCAGATGTAAGTGTGGTTATACACTGAACTGGGTTAACAAACTACTGTGTTGTTTAATTTTCTTGCACTTTAAGTTTTGGTTAAATTTGTCAAGTGTTGGAACATCTCATTCGACATCTCATACCTGATCACAGAATTTCAATTGGCATCAGAGCAGGCACCCTGCCTGTTTATACTGGGTGAGATCTAGGGAATACAAATTCTGGAAACATGGATAGAGATATAGGATCAGTAAATAGACCACCTATACTAGATGGATCTAATTATGACTACTGGAAGCCAAGAATGATTGCATTCTTAAGATCACTTGACAACAGGGCCTGGAGAGCAGTCAACATTGGATGGGAACATCCTGTCCAAGACACCAAAGATGGAGCAAAAGTGTTGAAACCTGAAGAAGAATGGAGTAAGGAGGAAGAAGATTCAGCACTAGGCAACTCCAAGGCCTTAAATGCTTTATTCAATGGCATTGATATGAACATCTTTAGACTTGTGCATCACTGTGAGCTGGCCAAAGATGTTTGGGACACTCTCAAAACAACTCATGAAGGAACATCAAAGGTAAAGATGTCAAGACTTCAACTTCTCACCACCAAGTTTGAAAACTTGAGAATGAAGGAAGATGAGACAATTCATGAATTCTACATGAACATCTTAGAAATAGCCAATACTTCTGGAGCCTTGGGAGAAAAGATGACTGATGAAAAGCTTGTAAGAAAGATTCTCAGATCTTTGCCAAAAAGATTTGACATGAAAGTCACAACAATAGAAGAAGCTCAAGACATATGCACAATGAAAGTTGAAGAGCTCATTGGTTCCCTTCAAACATTTGAGATGGGAATGAATGACACAAATGTAAAGAAGAACAAAAGCATAGCCTTGGTGACAAATACTGATGAAGAAGAAGATGATGAATCAGAAACTGGTGAAAGCTTATCAGACAACATTGCTATGCTTGGAAGACAATTCAAAAAGATTCTCAGAAGGATGGAAGACAAATCCAAACCCAGTGGAAGATACACAAACTCTTCTGAGAACAAAAGACCTTATGATACTAATAGAAGGTCAAATTATGATGAAAAGACCAGTCAAGAAAAAGGAATTAAATGCCATGGATGTGAAGGATATGGACACATCAGGAATGAATGTCCTACCTACTTAAAAAGGCAAAAGAAAGGACTCTCTGTAACCTGGTCTGATGAAGACTCAGGAGGTGATTCAGAAGAAGAATCAGCTAAGCATATCACTGCTCTAGCTGGATTATGTGAATCTGAAAGTGAATCCAGTGATGGGGAGCTTACTTTTGAAGAACTTGAGCAATCATACAGAGAACTATTCAAAAGAAGCACTGAAATATGCAGTGAGAGTATAAAGCTAAAGAAGCAGATTGAGGCACTAAAGGATGAAAAAGCAAGTGATCTAGAGATCATTGACACCTTGAAAAGTGAAGTAAGTCTTCTCAACTCCAAGTTGGAACATATGTCTAAATCTGTTAGAATGCTGAACAGTAGCTCAAGCACACTGGATGTTATTCTCAACAATAATAAGCATTCAGGGGATAAAAGTGGACTGGGATTTAACAAAGTTCATAAGATTGAAGCTAGCTCTAGCAAAACTACTTCAAAGTCCATACAGTCAAACAAGATGTCCCAACAGATGCTTCAACATCATGAAAAGAACACAAAGCCAAACATAATGTTCAAACAGATGTCTCAACATCCTGAAAAGAACACAATGAAGAAGAAGTATCAAAGATGGAGATGTAATCATTGTGGAAGATTTGGACATATCAAACCTCATTGTTATAAGTTGCATGGATATCCAAATCAGATGTATCAGTAACCTCCTAAGCAGAAGATAGAAGTCACTAAGAAAGTGCTGCATAGACATCAAAGAGATCAGCAACCCCCTAAGCAGAAGACAGAGGTCATCAAGAAGGTATGGAGACCAAAATCTAGTCTTCATGCTGATCAAAGCTACATGCCCAAGAACAATATCAACAAACAACCTTGGAGCTCTACTGATGAACAATACACATGGCAGAGGTATCAAAAGAAATCTCAACTCAAATGGTCAAATAAAGGTGTTGCATATATAGCTCATACATCACTAAGAGTATCAGCTAAAGAAGACTGGTACTTTGACAGTGGATGTTCAAGACACATGACTGGATTGAAGAATCTGCTAGTAGACTTAAAGTCATATTCATCCAGATATGTAACCTTTGGAGATGGAGCTAAAGGAGAAATCAAGGGAGTTGGGACCTTGGACTGTCCAGATGTACCAAGACTAGATGATGTGTTGTTGGTAAAAGGTTTAACTGCTAACCTGATCAGCATAAGTCAATTATGTGATCAAGGGTACAGTGTAAACTTTACCAAAACTGAATGCATAATGTCTAACAAAGAACAAAAGGTTGTCATGAGAGGTGCCAGATCTAAAGACAGTATTCTCAGGAGGTGCCATGATACTCACTACTATGGAGGGTGAAGACTTTCCACAGCCCGTAAACGCAGACATAGTTAAAAAATACTACGCATAAAAAGAGACCCGCTAGGTTGACAGGCCTAGGCAAAAATAAGGGCATCCCGGCAAACCAAAAGGGTTTGGGCAAAAATTAGGGATATATATAAAAAGATGTACACCCGGCAAGTCGAAAACCTGAAAAGGCGGCTTGGGCAAAAAAGGGTATCCCGGTGGATTGAAAACCTGAAAGGGCAATCCAGGAAAAAGTTAGGGATTAAAGCGTATGACTATGTCTCGTTTGGATCACCCATGAAACTGCAACCAGCTGTGCTACTTAATCAAGCTCGAACAGATAAAGCTCAATCCGATCGTTTTCGTTTCAACAGCAGAAGATGAGATACTTGAAGATAATGGCAATAGTAGAATTGAAACTCAATAGGATTATTTCCCACATAGCTGATTTTCTTCGCTTTGTAAAATCTTTATGACAAAGTCCTCTTACTAGGGTTTATGTCTCCTTGTACAAACCTACCTATGTATAGGTCACTCTTTGATATAAATAAAATTCCATTTTTGAATCCAGATTTACTTTTACCCTATTTACATAAGCGAAACGTCCATTTGTTGTGTTTGAATGTATGTATGCTTTTGAATATGATTGATGTTTACCAGAAATGCATGTATGCTTAATATGATTGATGTTTACCAGAAATGCATGAAAATGCAGTAATAGTATTTACTAAGGACGAACGAGGGAAGGATTTCAACGAAGCTTCACCGGTTCATCCCTACAAGACAGTTACAAATCCCCAGTAGGGCAAATCCATCTTCATGAAGTACTTCAAGTCACATCTCCCCTGGAATTTATATCCATCTCTTTTATCCTCATACAGATATTCGGGAATTTACTTTCCAATAAGAGTACGACGAACGAAGACGGGAGGTTATGTATACCTTGCTATCCCCAGCAGACGGGAGGTTGTATATACCCTACTATCGAACGAAGACGGGAGGTTAGGTATACCTTGCTATCCCCAGCAGACGAAAGATTATGTATATCCTACTATCAAACGAAGACGGGAGGTTATGTATAATATATTATCAAACAAGACGGGAATGAGTTCCTCATATTCTTCAAGCAACGAATTGGGATTTATTTTCCCTGGCCAGCAGTTGTTATACGAAGATATCCAGATGCTTCAGGCAACATCATATCATACATACATCATTTACATCATACCATACATATACATAAATACATAATACATCACTTAAGTGCATCATATTATACATGCATACATAATGCATAAACTAATATTACCATACAAGATGCTACCTTGTTTTCAGGTTAATTCTCCAGCAGACAAATTTCATCAACACAATTGTGACTATTGGGCCGTTGTTTATCTTCCCAAAAGTTATCATTTCCTCAGGACGTTGTTTATCCTCCTGAAAGCTTCTTATACCTCAGGACGTTGTTTATCCTCCTGAAAGCATATTATCTCCTCGGGACGTTGTTTATCTTCCTGAAAGCTATCATCACTTCCTCAGGATGTTGTTTATACTCCTGAAAGCATATTATTACCTTGGGCCGTTGTTATCTTCCCAAAGGTTACCACTTCCTCAGGATGTTGTTTACATTCCTGAAAGCTATCACCCCTACCTCAGGACATTGTTTATCCTCCTGAAAGCATATTATTTCCTCAGAACGTTGGTTATCCTTCTGAAAGCATATCATTCCCTCAGGACGTTGTTATCTTCCTGAAAGCATATTATTACCTCAGAACGTTGTTTATCTTTCTGAAAGCATATCATTCCCTTAGGACGTTGTTATCCTCCTGAAAGCATATTATTACCTCAGAACGTTGGTTATCCTTCTGAAAGCATATCATTACCTTGGGACGTTGGTTATCTTCCTGAAAGCTATCATTATACCTTCATATTTTAGACTGCTTTATCCTCCAAGAAATGTACCTGAAGAATTTTTCTCCAAGTGGCATCTTTAAGCCCACTCAAGCATATTCAACAAATCATCTGTATCACTCTATGCACTGGTGAGTGCAAATTTTTGGGCTTTTGTGTTCAATCCCCTTCAACCTTCCAGGTCACGACTGGCAAATATACCAATCTAACCCCTCAGGTTTCAGAAAATTGAACAGGGGCAGCTGTTGCACCCCAAAATTTGCCCTCACAATACAAGACTTTGTGTGCTAAGAGGTTCACAAGGTTCACAAGACCTTTCATGAGGTTCATGAAGTTTACCAGACACTTTATGAGGTTCACAAGGTTCACAAGATTCACAATACTTACAAGACCTTTCATGAGGTTCATGAAGTCTACAAGACACTTTATGAGGTTCACAAGGGTCACAAGACCTTCCATGAGGTTCACAAGGTTCACAAGACATTTTATGATGGTTCACAAGGTTCACAAATAGTCAGAAGAGTTGACAATTCCCTCAGACAATGCACCTCCTAAGCAGTGCATCCAAAACTAGGGTTTTGACTTTAATCAGGCTAGATGAATTTCCAAGACTTCAAGTGAGCTTCATAACATCTTATATGTGTGTAAGAACCCCCATGACAAGTTTCAAGACCTTTCTCAAAGGTTTGCTCAGTCAGATGATCAGATAAGTCAAAATCAGTCAAAGTAGTTAAAAAGTCAAACTGAGGTCAACTGTGGTCAAACCAAAGTCAAACTTCATGATTTTTCGCCAACATCAAGTATATGAAGTAAAATTCATCATTTGATCAAGGGTTGATCATGATTCATCAAGGAGGTTTCAGATCATCAAGAATCAGGGGTTTCTAAATTAGGGTTTCCTCAGTAAAAGTCAACTGAACTTTGACCAGCCATAACTTTCACATGCTTCATCACCAAGTCTCCATACAAAGCTAATTTTGAAGGAAATTTAATTCTCTACAACTTTGTGTCTCACAAGCCAAACCCTAAAATGCTTCATTTGGGAGGTATGAGCTAAGACATTATAGGTCCTTTTAAAAGTCAACAAAAAGTCAACAACTTCAAAAGGGCATAACTTGAGAATGGTAAATGATATGAACATGAAACCAGTGGGGTTGGTTAGAGGACTCTTCAAGCTTTCCAAAATGTCCAAGAACACCCTCATAGCATTAAAATTGAAGGATGTGTGCCCTTGCAAAGTTGGGAAATTTTAGGGAAGTTTATGAAGCAAATGGAGGTTTAAAACCAAGTTTTGCTAAGTGGGCTGAACTTTTAATGACCCAAAGCAATCCATGACATCATGCACGAAAATTATTTGATATTTTCATAATTTTTATTTTATTTAATTTATTTATTATGATTTTTTATATTAAAAATCATTTTAAATTTAAATAAAATATTAAGTGTGAAGATTTAAAACTATTTTTGGTTCTAGAAGGTCATGAATTCAATATGGATCAAATTGATACAAAAATAAAGTTGATTGGCTTGAAATAGAAAGTGTTTATGCAAAAATATTTGAATTTCAAAGCTTATCTTTCTCAATCTTTTTGGATCAAATCTTTCACACAAACATCAAGTTTTCTGACCTAAATTCATCACACTATAAGTACATGACATAACCCTAATCATAGAAGACGAATTTCTCAGCCTCTAAGCATAAGAACAAGCTTCAAAATTTTGAAAGAAAACTCAAATTCGGTTTGCTATTTCCAGCCACTCTCAAAGGATTTTGAAGGTTGCATTGTGTTCCTTAGGACTTGTAGAACATGAATACATCATCATCATACTCAAAAGCACACAGAATCGCATAAACCGCATCCATGTTGTTGCTTGTTTTAAAAAATTTCGATTTCACTTATTTATGTGTTATAAATAACAATTGATCATATATTCTTGTTTGTAGTAACCTTCTGAATGTTTCTGGGTGATTTGATTTGAGTTTTGATGCAGGAATGAGGTTTCACCATTATTAGGGTTTTTTCGGCCAAATTGGGATTCAATGATTGAGCCAATATAAATAATTTCTAAAGACGTAGATTAGTTGTAAACATCCTCAGGAATTCAATGATGGTTTCAATTTTGTGAAATTTTGCTGTTTTGTTAATGTTTGAGTTTTATAGGGTTTGCTGCAACTTAGATTTCGCAGGAAATATTGTAGAAAGATTCGCAGCAAAATTCGCAGGGCTGGAGGAAGAAGATGATCTCCTGCGCGCGAATTTCATATTTTGAAAATTGAATATAATATTTGTTTGTTTTGTTTGGATATTATTTCACAGATGTTGGCTGGCTCAGTTGGTTGTGTATACACGTGTATTGCTGAAAGGTCTGGGTTCGATTCCTGGACCAAACCATCTTTTTCTTGTTTTTTTCATTTAATTAGCAGGTTTATTATATTATGAATTGTGATGAGATTATGGGCAGACGCGCTCTCCCAGCTGGAATGGTTAACGTATTTGTGTGATGTTTGAAGGTCCTGGGTTCGATCCCCCCAGGCCTTTTGGTTTTGTTTATTTTTCATAATTTTTTCAGGAACAAGGCACAAAACAAATTCCTCTCCTTTCTTTGTCACATGCGCGCCTGTAGCCCAGTGGAGAGTCTTGTTGGCTGGAGTTCTTGGAGGCAAAGGGGCTGGGTTCAATCCCCAGCCCAGGTAAGTTTTTTTTAATTCTGTTTTATTTATTTTATTAATTGTTTATTATTGAATATTATTTATATGATTAATATGCAAATATATTTAAATGAATATGTAAATATTATATGTTATAAAAGATAATTTCTAAAATAATGATAATAATATTTTCTAAAACTAATTTCTTTTTATTAATATGTATATATAATTTATTTGTATAATTAGATTAATATTTAATATTTAACATTTTTTTTTATATAAAACCTAATTTATTTTTAAAAACCCTAAAAAATATATTTTTCTCAAACCCTAATTTTTCTTCTCCTTGCTTAATATCATTATTTGTATACATTATATTCATGACTTAATTAAAATACTTAATTTTTGTTAATGTAATAATATAAATTGTTTATAATTTTTGTATATAAATATGTTTAAAAATTAAAATTCTTAATTTATTTTTATAATATGTAAATATGACATAAATTGTTTATTTTTGCATGTAAATAATTTTTCATAGTTAAAAGTTGTTAATTTAATTTTATAATTATAATATGTTCATAATTAATTTAATTTTATAATGTGCATATAATTTAAAATTCTATAATAATTGTTCATATTTTCTTATTAACTTTAAAAAATTTGTTTATTATAATATTCTTGTTTATTTCATTATTATTATTAATTATGTTTATATGATTATTACTAACCCCATTTAATTTAGTATTATTTTTATTATTTTCACTAACCCAATTATTATTATTATTATTTTGCTTATTTATTTAAATTGCTTTTATTATTATTATGTAATTGCTCCTTGGTGTAATATTTATTAATAATGCTTATTATTTATATTTTATGCTATGGTTAGTAAATAGGGAGTGTAAACATACTTGTAATTTAAAATTAATTTAGATCATTTAAATTTAAAGATAAATATTAAAAATTGTACACTCACACACGTAAGTCGATCTTTGATCGCCATCTCACTTCCTTAGGGATACCTCTCATGTTGCCTAATCAAAAAGGTCAAGTAGGGTGTATAAAGCAAAAGTCCCTCAAAATAAAGTCATCTAGTCCCTTAACAAATAAAAGATCAAGTCCCTTTCGAATGTTGCCTTCGTAATGATCTTGTCCCTTTCGAATAAAGATGATAGTCCCTCCAAAATTGCTTATACACCCCACAATTGCCTACATAAACAGATGTCCCTTCACTTGTCCCTCACATCCAAGGTAATGACTACCTATTCCTTAATAATAGGGATAGTCTTACCATTTAAAGGATTCAAGAACAGAAAAGACTTAAACTTAGGGTAGGTTCCTCATAGTTACTTGCTCATTCTTCAAAACTTTTCAAACACTTCACAATTTCAAACAAAAATTTTCAAAACAAAGGTTTATACGCATCCGTACATGGGCCATTATAAACTCTTAAGAAAATTTTTATTCACACACTTCACATTTCAAAAACATTTTAAAGTGAGCTAAGTAACTAAGAGCCCATGGATAACCATGGATGTAAAGGGTGCTAGCACCTTCCCTTTACATAACCTACCCCCCGGACCCTAACATCTTTTAAAAGGTCTTTCCTGTTCTTTTATGCCTTTCCTTTGGATAAAATAAAAGTCGGTGGCGACTCTTGCTATCCGCAACATAACTAAAGTCAGTTCTCCCACCGTGTTACAAAACTGGCGACTCTGCTGGGGACTTAATAAAAGAGGGGTACCCTTAGGAATTAGATCACTTTAAACTTGTTTGCCTTGTTTGCTTTATACTTATCTGTTGGGGTGCTCTTATGTGTGAAAGATCCTAACCCGGATCTAGTGTACCTTAGGTAAATGGCAATAGACCAAGGAAACTGTACGGCGTATACCGATATGGTTGATCTGGTGGCCATAGTTAGTGTGGCTTCTTGGTTGGTGCTTATGTTCCTTAAGTCAAGTTGAGGATAATATGAGGCTGCCATATGTTGTCAATACACTAACTGACTTTTAGAACCCTAGTCATCCCATCTTGGCCTTTAGAAAAGTAGTGAGATAACCGGCTTTGGTGAAGACTGAAGTTGGTTGATACTCGATACTACACTCATTGAGATCCTAAATTTGGATGGTTTTGGTTGGCAAGTAAGTTGCCTACTGAACAACCACCCTTGTGAAGGATCAATGATATTGAGATCCCTTAGAACCTGGTTACTTTTATAGGACAGGATGAACCACCTAACTTCAGGGGAGGGTACTTACCTTTGAACCTCATGCAAGCCTTTAAACCTAGGGCTATTGTGTGACTTGTTTGTGTGTGCCACATGTTTGTGATTGAACATAACATCATGACATCATCATGCATCATAAGCATAGCATTTTCACTAACCATTTCAAGGACCAAAGGATTTATCTTTGTTCTTTGTCGCAGGTTATGGCTTCTGTTCGTAGAAACACTATCCGGATCAACTTTGTAGGCATACCTCCTAAGCTTAAGGAATTGGTTTCTCAAGTTTCTGAAAACTCTCAGTTCATCAAGAGACATGGTCACCTATTGGATCTAGTCACTTCAGGGTTCAATGAAGACATGATGAGTGTCCTGTTTCAGTTCTTTGATCCTAAACACCATTGCTTCACATTCCCCGACTATCAGCTGGTTCCTACAATGGAAGAGTTCTCTAAACTTCTGGGTATACCTGTACTTGATCAGAAACCATTCTCAGGCTTGGAGAAAGAGCCTAAACCTGAAGTTATTGCTGCAGCTCTACATCTGAAGAAGTCTGACATTGTTCTAGAAACGAGAAGCGGAGTTAAAGGTATTCTTGCTAAGGTATTAATGGATAAAGCTCAAGTGTTCTTGAAGGCTATGAGCTATGATGCTTTTGAGGAGATCTTAGCCTTGTTGATTTATGGCTTAGTGTTGTTCCCCAATCCTGATCAGTTCATAGACGTGCATGCCATCAACATATTTCTGAGTCACAATCCAGTGCCTACATTGCTTGGAGACATCCTACATTCTCTTCATACCCGTACTACAAAGGCAAGAGGAACTCTGATGTGCTGCATACCTTTGCTATCTAGGTGGTTTATTTGTCACCTTCCTCGCTCAGTGATGAAGAATGAGCAAGGGTTCAGGTGGTCCAAGAGGATTATGTCACTCTCTCATTCAGATATCCATTGGTGCTCCAGATCTATGGAGAATGTCACTATCATTGACCGTTGTGGAGAGTTTCCTAATGTGCCACTTCTAGGAATAAGAGGAGGCATTACCTACAACCCTTCTCTAGCTTTACGACAGTTTGGTTACGCTCGGAGTGATGGTCCTCATGACATGTTGATTCAGGGCATTGTGTTTGACTACGACAACGATCTTCAAGGTTACCGTCAGAGGTTCATACGAGCCTGGGGGAAAGTGAACAAGGTTGACAGCAAGACTCTGGAGCCTAAGTACACTATTCCTATGGAGGCTTATCTCAGATGGGTGCGATCTCGTGCTCAGACTCTCATGATGCCATATCCTGCTATCCTGCCAGTTACCATGGAACCTGTTGCTGAAGGAGATACTGCTTATACCATCCTTCACCCAGACATGCCTACTGACATAGAAGACTTACAGAGATCCTGGATCCAGTTGAAAGAGCAAAGGGATACTTTCGAGGCTCATTATAAAGTAAGCCAAGAAAGAATCCTGGAACTAACAAAGCAACTTCACGAGGAACGGAATCTCAACTCATACCTCAACACAAAGAGGAAACGTCCATGGGAGACTTAAAACCCCATCTTTTGTATTTATTTCATTTCATTTCTTGTAAGCCCAAGAGGCAAAACAAATTTATTACTAATAAAAGTTTACTTTCTTGTTTGTTTAAGCAAATTTAAATCATGCGGTCCTTGAAAACATTGCATATGCATTCACATATCATTTCATTGCATCACAGGTTTATAATTGTGCACAGGTTTCTTATCTTCTCGCTGTTTATTTCAGCAATGGCTCTTGAACAAACAGTTAAGGATCTCCAGGCACAAAATGCACAGTTCCAAGAGCTGATCCTGAACCTGACCAAGGGGCAGGATGAATTGAAGACGCTGCTGGCCAAGAAGACTAAGAAGACTAGAAGGTCAGGTGGCCTGATCAACATGGGAAGAAGGTTCAAACGTCTTGCCAAGACCAAAGAACCAGTTGAAGATTATGAGTCTGAAGAGTCTGAAAAAGAGGGAGGCAGTCTCCACAACGCTATGGGGGACTCTGATTCTGAGGCTAATTACTACCATGAGCCTAATGAAGACAAATTCAAAATGCTGGTGGATAGAATGGATGCTATGGAGTTGCAGAAGTCTTCTGGACTGGATTTTGAAGATTTGAGTCTGATATCTGGGGTAGTCATACCCATTGGTTTCAAGGTTCCTACCTTTGTTGTTTATGATGGGGTCTCTTGTCCCAAGCTGCATCTGAGGTCTTATGTCAGAAGAATCCAACCTCACACTGCTGATAAGAAGTTGTGGATCCATTTTTTCCAAGAGAGCTTATCTGGAGCTCAATTGGAGTGGTATTATCAATTGGAGAGTGTCAACATCAGGGATTGGAATGATCTTCCTGAAGCTTTCTATAAGCAGTATCAATACAATGCTGATTTAGCTCCCACTCGCATGCAGCTGCAAAGCATGTCCATGGGTGCCAAAGAAAGTTTCAAGGAGTATGCTCAGAAGTGGAGAGACTTGGCTGGAAGAGTGCAACCCCCTTTAACTGACAGGGAATTGGTTGATATGTTCATGTGTACATTGAATGGTCCTTTTTACAGTCATCTCATTGGAAGCTCATCATCTGGCTTCACTGAGTTGATAATGACAGGAGAGCGCGTGGAAAATGGTATAAAGAGTGGCAAGATTCAGGTGGGTACTTCTTCATCAGGTACTGCTAAGAAGCCTCCCAGTGGTAAGAAAGAATCCAATGCTGTTTATGGTCAACCTGATCGTAATAGAAGGCATCAGTCTGTGAGTGCAGTTCATATTTCAAATCCAACTCCTGCAACAACAGAGCAGCCACAGGGCAACCAACAGAGGGCTAGAAGGCAGTTCACTAAGATCAACATGTCAATGGCTCAGGCATTGCAACACTTGTTGAAGGCTGAACTTATTACTCTGAAAGAGGCTCCTCAGAATCCCAATGTTACCTCTCCCAGGTACAACCCCAATGCACGATGTGCATATCATTCAAACTGTCAGGGACATGATACTAATAGCTGCTGGGTCTTGAAGAACAAAATTCAAGATATGATTGAGGCTGGAGAAATTGAGTTTGACCCTCTGGGTACTCCAAATGTGATTACTGCTCCCATGCCAAATCATGAGAAGACTGTCAATGTCATTGATGAAGATTTACATATCTATTCAGTTGCAGAGTTGACCACACCATTGTCTGTTATCAAGAAAAAGCTAGTACAAGCTGGGTTCTTTCCAGGTTGTCGTGAAGATTGTTTG
This sequence comes from Lathyrus aphaca, assembly GCA_963966055.1. Lineage (NCBI taxonomy): Eukaryota > Viridiplantae > Streptophyta > Magnoliopsida > Fabales > Fabaceae > Lathyrus > Lathyrus aphaca. Next base: position 497,260,495 of record OZ014522.1, read on the forward strand.
TATTGTACCTATAAGCCGGATAGTTGCTGGAGATTGAGAGATGGAATTCAACGTCTCATGGATAAATATACCATAGTGTTTGAGAGGACTCCATCGTCTGTGGAGAGTATGGTGGATCATATTACTAAAGGTAGGAAGACTGAAGAGGTTGACATGGTTGATAGAGTGCCGGTAAGGATCACTTCCAAGGGACCTGTTAAAATCACTCATAAGGGTCTAATTAAGATTACTACTGAAGGCCCTGTGAAGATTGTTGCTGAAGCTAGAGTGGCTCCTATGGTCATTACCACTCCTGGTCCTATTCCTTATACGTCTGATAAAGTTGTGCCTTGGCACTATGGGTCTGATGTTTATATCCATGGTGTTAAGCAGGAACCCTTAGCTGATGTGCCTGTTGATGTTGATAATATTGCTGGGTCTAGTAAGATCACACGAAGTGGAAGAGTCTTCTCTCCTCCAGTTACTTCCAAGAATGCAGTTACTCCTGCTGCTACCTCCACCACTGATGCTCGGGGCAAAGGTCCTGTTATTGAACCTATACCTACTGATGTGCCAGCTGCTGATGATCTTGCTAAGCAGATGGAAGAAGTATTGAAAATCATTCGCAAGAGTGATTATGACATTGTTGATCAGTTGGGGCATACTCCCTCCAAGATTTCCATGTTGTCTTTGTTGTTATGTTCTGAAGCTCATGCCAAAGCTTTGATTAAGTTTCTGAAGACTGCTCATGTACCCAATGCAATTTCTGTTGACCAGTTTGAGAATTGTGTTGCCCACCTGACCTATGATAATGGGTTAGGGTTTTCTGATGCTGATTTGACTCCTGCCAAGAGGGATCATAACAGGGCCCTGCATATCTCAGTTGAATGCAGGGGCACTACCCTGTCACATGTATTGATAGACAATGGTTCCTCTCTGAATGTGTTGCCCAAAGAAGTCCTGAATAAGTTGAGTCCTGAAGATGCTGTGTTGAAACCCAGTAACATAGTAGTGAAGGCTTTTGATGGTTCGAGAAGAGTGGTGCATGGAGAAATTGATCTTCCAATCAAAGTTGGTTCTCAGGTTTTTAATGCTACATTTTATGTGATGGATATTCGTCCTTTGTACTCTTGTTTGCTTGGTCGTCCCTGGTGTCGCTCCCGGGATTTTCATCCTAGTACAAACGCGAAAGTGGCGCGGAAAGGTTAGAGTCGCCAGCCAGACATTTTTATCCCGAATGAATGGGAAAGGTAATGTTGCACAAACCTGAGGAAGAAGGAAAGGACAAGGCCTTGCGAACCAAAGATCGGGGTTCGGGAGTCGGTTACGAATTGAGAAGGTATTAGCACCCCAATCCGTCCGTCGTACCCGACGGGATCCACGCTTGCTTGCTTGTTTCAAAGGGTGAGAAATAAAGAATGCTGCTGAATAAAACTGCTACTGGAACTGGAATGAGAAATGAGAAAGGAACTGGAAAAAGAGAATGGAAAAAAGGGGAAATGTAGGGAAAATAAATAATGTGCTCGAACGGGCCCTACCCCACTGCCTACGTACCTCATCGGGATAATGAGGATCAGAGTCGACGTAGTTCGCCTAACCTAGGCGAGAACTATTTGTTTGTGTTTTTTATGCTGGAACTGCGTATGTCTATGCTCAGGTGTTGCAGGCTCGTCTGGTACGAGTGCGTTTACCGTCTTGCATGTGTGACAAGTCGCCGCGAGTTCGCGTTGTGAGTGAATGAGATGAGAAGAGAAGTTCCCGCAGGATAGTCGATTGTTATTTGTTTTTGGCTTTTATGAGAAGTGTTTTGAATTTGTTTGTGAACGGTCTTGTACTAAGACCTATCCATCGCGGTGAGTATTTACACCTCGCTCCGAAACAGGACGCGTATAAACACTCCGCAACAAAGTCTCGTGTCGTACAAGATTGTTCGGTTTTTATTAAGTGTTTTATTGTTTTTCTTTATGAGATGAGAAAGAATGACTCAAGTTGATAAAAGGACAAACTAAGGGGACTAAGACACAACCCTAATTTTATTTTTTTATTTACAAGAGAGGTCCTATGGTTAGTGAGGTATTCTAATCCTAAGGAAGAAAAGGAAAAGAAGAAAAAAGGAGTTAGAAACTAACTTACTTCCTAAGGAAGTTAAGTTGTCTCTAAAGAACAAAAAGGGAACCTATGAACAAAGCACAAAATGCTAAGGCAAAGACAATTAAAATGCATAAGAGATGGGAATGAAGTAATGCTTACCTCAATCTTCCCCCCTACAAAACAAAAGTTAGCATGACAATGCATATTGAAAGTAAAATCAAAGCATGAAAGCGATTAAGTACCATAAACGTCCTAGAATGGAACTAGGGTTCAAAATAAGACCTAAGTCTAAAGGTGAAGGTACCTAAAGGTTACATGACTTCTAAAGTCAGTAGCTACATGTTATAGGTCCCTAAGTATGCTAGGATACCTCACAAGATCAAACTATGTCAAACTATGTACAAAACATTCACCTAAGTTCACATAAATGCAAATTAGGGTTTATGGATGAAGTATGAATGCATATGGCTTACAAACATGAATTAATACATGAAATGAACATTAAAGTTAGTAGTGAATGCTTATGAATGAGGATTCGTGAATATACAATCATGGATGCAATGGATTAGGCATATGGAGCAATGAGAAGAAGATGTGAGATGAAATGGAACAAACATCGCATAAGATCGCACATGATGCAAACTAAGGAAGAATGGCATGTGAATATGCATGAAATGATTATGGGTAAGTAGCATACAAGGTATGAGATGCAATTAGAATTCATGAATAGGCATTGATGATTTCCACATAATTAATGTTATTATTTAGAGGAGAAGAGAAACTAGTTTAGGTTGAGATTAGTTCACATAAGTATGCACTTTAAAGCACCAAAACAAACCAAATGAGTATGGTTCAAAAAGTGGCCTATAATTAGAATTAAGGACCTAAAAGTGACCTATAAATAACTCCTAAAAGTTACCAAAAATCCCTTCAAGAAAATGGCATGAATGCCTTCTTAAATCCTAGGATATGGAGCAAATACACACATGAATCAACCTAGGATCTATGTGACATGGAAAAATAGAAAAAATCCTTTAAAAATTATGAAATTAAATACCTGGAATAATAAAGTCATTATCTTAGATGGTCCAAAAGGATTCCTCAAAATTATGCACCAAAGTGCCAAAACAATTCCTTGATTAGCAAGGTACCAAAACATGATCACCAAAAACAACTCCACAAAGTGGATCAAAAAGGGCACTAAAAATTATGGAAAAAATGCCTAATGAGCATCAAAATGTCACAAATTACAGTGATTAATTACACACAAAAAATAGGTTTCACACCTATGGGGAAAAATTGATTTTGGTCCCTTGTGCCAAAACCTTCCTTTTTGGGACAGCTTATGATCAAAAATCCAAATAAAATATTAAAACCACCCAAATCTGGAAACAAAAAATATGAAAAATTAATTAAGAGGATGAGGATCACTCATGAATTTTTCCAGAATTTTATCCCACCTAAAACTATTTTTAATAAATGCGATGAAACGGGCAAAAAAGTGGATTTTAAGGGGAAGTGAAAGGAAGCGATCCTAATGGTTCGTAACCTAATCCCTAAGTTCCGAAATCGATACATATCATCAAAAATCACAAATATAACCAATGCCTCAGGTGGGAGGGCTCAGTATGCATCTTAAATTATATGGTCCTAAGCCGCATACGACTAGAATGATGCTTAAAAGCCGAAAAAAGCTCGAAATCACTTACTTGAATGACGTACCGATTCTTCACATAAAAGAAATCCGAAAAATTCATGAAAGCTCTTGTAGTCTCCTATAAGTAAAATAAATGCTTATCTTCCATAGTCACTTTGTGAAGATCCATGGTAGCCGAAATCGATACAAATCGATCAAAAAACATCATGAGGACTTTAATTCCAAATTAGCACTAACCATAATTAAAACTAATGCAAAAAATTCTAATTAAAATTTACAAGAATTCAATCAATGGATAAATCCACAAAAAATAATTAACAAGAAATTTAATTAAGAAATCTACAAGAAAATCAATTAACCAAATACTAAAAAAAAAGTAAAAAAAAAAGGAACACAAGAGGGTGCAAAGAAAATCCAGTTGCTGCAAACAGCAAAGAAAATTGGCCCAAAGCCCATTTTCCCTCTTAACATGGCGCGGGGAGGTGAAAACATAAAATGAGTGGTGCGAATAATGCTTATGTGGTGATAAGCCCAATTTTTCACTTGAAGCCCATGTGAAGGGGTGATATGATAGGAATTGGGAGGTATGAATAGCAATCCATGGGAAGCCCAAATCAACATCCTAAAAAATATAACCGAAACCCTAATTTGCTTTGTACAACACAAAGAAGCAATTCCTCTTCTTCTTCATCAGCCGCGACCTGTTCTTCTTCCCTAGGCCGCCGTCGCGAATCAAACTTTACCACTCGCCGGTGGCGTCAAGCTATATCTGATCCTCATCTATTTTCATCGCCGCGATCTCGTCCCCTCATCTCACGGCCTCCCTCGACTCCCGCACCGAACGAACGTGGGTCAAAACATCACCGGCAGCGATGTCTCCCCTTAATAGCAATCAAGACGAACTCGTGGATGAACATGGTGCTGCTAAGGTGATGATGGCGCACACGGACGGATGATTTGTTAATAGGATTAGGTTCCATTGAAGAAGCATAGATCGAAGAGATTTGAGTGCTTTCGGTTGAAGCTGAATGAGTGGTGTGAGTTGTGGTAGTCGATGAGCGATGAATCCGACTCAGGTATGTACACCCCCTTCGTCGTTCTTGCTCGACTTTATTTCAACCCCGATTCTCATACTCCGCGTGATTTCTTCATTTTTTTGCGGTTCTGGGTTTGCTGTGTGATGGTAAAGGTGAAGGTTGTTGGCGAAAATCGATGAAGGGTTTCTTCTATGTTGCTGTTAACGGTTTCTTGAGGAACCGAAATCAGAGAGGATTTGTGTGGTCGCTTTGAGTTGAAGACAGTTCGTTGGAGTTTGATGACGATGGATTTGTTCGACTGAAGATTGATGAAGGTTTGTGATGTTAATTGAAGAGTGCAGATTGGTCTTGTGTGATGTGAGAAGGCAGAAGATGGAGATTATGATGTAGGTTCTTGAAGTTTTGTTGAGGAGGATAATGGTGATTCAATATTTTAAGGTAAATGCTCTTATCTGAAATTACTCCTTCTGAACTGATTATGAGTTATTGTTGATGATGATGATTTGTGATGCAGGTTTATGATAAAATAAAAAAAAATTGATGAGAGGTTGAAGGGGAAGAAGAGTTATGGTTCTAAAGAAAAGTTTTTGAAGGTTTCAGAATATTGAAAATTGATGAAGATATGAATAAAAGAGGGTTTGTTGAAGTGAGAATCTTGATGAAGCTTTTCGGTGATTGGTATCAATTCTTTGTGAACTGCAGCGATAAGTTATTGATGAATCTCTCTGTTATTGTTTTTTTGGTTCTGCAGGATTTTTAAAGGTGATTTGAGGATGATGGTTGAAAATGAATGCAGTTGGTGATTGAAGATTTCCAGGATTGGTGATTGAAGATTTCCAGGATTGGTGAAGATCCATGAAGGTGCAAAAATGAAGAGTTGATGAGAGGGATGAAGATGAAGATGAAGATTGGTGGATGAAGGTTAGAGATGGAGGATGATTATTCGCAGGATCAAAAAGATTTATGAGTTTCTCTGTTTATGTAGATGAAGACTTGGCCAGAATGATGAAAAAGGATCAAGCTTTGATAATCAACTTTTGCTGAGTTAAATTCTGATAAAAAAAATGTATCTAAAATCCCCTCCTACTTCTGTTATATCTGTTACATCTCAGTTACAATTGTAACTGATTTTCTGTTATATCAGTTTTTGATCCTAACTGATTTTGTAATGAATCCAAAATTTCAAACTGAATTCTGGATTTTTGTTATATAATCCATTTTTACTTTGAAAATATGTGATGTAATTATATTGAGAAATGGTCTAAAAAAGGCTACCATTGGTACGATTGAAAACAAAAGTGGAATTAAAAAAAATGGAATCTGGAAAAAGTGGTTCAGGTATAATGATGGCTTGAAATTTACAATTGATATTGGAATTTGGATAATGAAGTTAAAATGGATTAATGAAACAAAGTTTATGGTTGGGAAAAGAAATTGGCCTAAAATAGATAGAAATAGGGAATTGATTAAGAAAAATAATATTTGGAAAAATGGAAAAATGAAAGAATTTTGGTTGGAAGAAAAATTGGATAATTAGTTACATGGTTTAGAATGGTTACATGTAGATGTGGATATTGGTTTTGGATGGTAATTCAAAAGTGGATGTTCAACTTTGGATATAATTATGATTAATAGAACTAAGACTTGGTTAGAAACAAAAACAATATGAATTCGGTTAAAGATAGAATTTAAAGAAATGGACAAACAAAAGTGGTCAATTGGATATTTGGATATGGGCCTAAACTGTGATTGGATTAAAGTAAGTGGGAATTGGTTATTGAAGAAAGTGTGGAATTATATAAAAGATACGGATTGAGACCGAATGTTGGGAATCGAATATGGATTTTTTAATGAATGGTTTAAATTGGACAATAAGAAAAACAAATGGTAACGGCTCATATCCCATATAGGCATTGCGTATTTGAGTTCGAACTTGAATGATGCCTTCCAAATAGACCAAAAATTGTGCATTCTCCTTTATTGAATCCTTCAACATAATCCACTCTTGATGCCATAATAAACTCCACACAATCTCGAATTATTGCCCCATAAACAAATGGATCCCCGCCACTCTTTAATATACTGGACCTCAACTGGTGAAGTGTCCTCAAATCAAATCATGAGCAAGACTTCCCAAATCCCCTTGAGATGTTCAATGAAGAAGAATTCCACTTGAGACGTTAAGGGGAACCGAAAATCTTGTTCCAAGCCAAATTTGATTAGCCACCTCAATAATATATTAGATGCACCAGTGAATAACCTTCGTCATTTCAAACCATGATGAATACAGACAAAGTACGAAACCCCAACTTCCAAGATCCTTGATCATATGCCTTATGAATTCAATGCAAATGCAGGGTTATGAATATTATGACCTAGTGAAAAATGCAGATGAATGCGAAGCGTAAGCCAGTTAAGGTAAAAAGAATGAGGGCAAATTTTGAGGTATTACACCTGGATCCATGGGGCAGGTTCTGTAACCTCTACATTATATCAGAAGTTGAGATATCCGGTAGAAGGAAAGGTTGTTACTGTCTATGGAGAGGAAGAATATTTTGTTAGCCATGTGAACACCTTCAAGTATCTGGAAGTGGAAGGTGAATATGTTGAAACTCCGTGTCAGACGTTTGAAGTGGTTCCTTGGATTGTTAATGATTATGAAGCTCCTCCTGTCGTCAAGAAAGTCCCTGTGGTCACCAGAATACCTCCAACAATGGCCTCCCTTAAAGATGCTAGAGTTGTGGTAGATGAAGGTGGTTGTACTATTTGGGGTCAGCTCCCTGATATCCCTTACAAGTCTGACAAATTTGGTTTGGGTTTCACTGCAGAGTCCCAGAAGGATGTTCGTCGTGCTCGTGCTGTTCGTATTACCAATCAAGGGGTTATGAAAGGTCAGATCAATGTTGTGGGTGACTATGATGAAGACTACAACTTGGATGCTTGGATTTTTCCTACTGTGGGTGCTGGACTCAATAATTGGAAAGCTGAAGATGTTATTCCTATCTCCTTTAGTCAGGAGTAAATACTATTACTGTGTTGTTGCTTTTAAGTTTGTAATTTCTTGAACAATTGAACTTTCAAGCCTTGTGCCTTACCCGGGGCACAATGGTGTGCTTGTTACGGGTTGTCATTTCATTTGCATACTTCATTCAATAAAAATCAGTGGACGTTTCGTTTTCGTAAATATTGTGTTCCTTGTCTTTCTTTTATTTTATTTTGTACCTTATCAGCTATGTGTCCTTACACACACCCACATCACTAAAATGCAGATCCTCATCCACTCTGGATCCTGTTGATAACAGTTCTACTATTGCCAATTATAATTTCGAGAATCCGATCTATCAAACTGAAGACGGAAATGAGGACGATTGTGAAGTACCTGTAGAGCTTGCTAGGTTGTTACAACAAGAAGAGAAATCCATACAGCCACATGAAGAGCCAGTCGAAGTTGTGAATCTGGGAACTGAAGAAAACAGGAAAGAAGTCAAGATAGGGGCTGAATTAGAGGATAGTGTCAAGAGCAGATTGATTCAGATGCTACGTGACTATGTGGAGATCTTTGCTTGGTCTTATGAAGATATGCCAGGGTTGGATACAGACATTGTGGTTCACCGTTTACCAGTGAAAGAAGATTGTCGTCCAAAGAAGCAGAAAGTTCGTCGTATGCGTCCTGAGATGTCAGAGAAGATCAAAGCAGAGGTAATGAAACAGTTCAATGCAGGGTTCTTAGCTGTGACTTCTTATCCTCAGTGGGTTGCAAATGTGGTACCAGTTCCTAAGAAAGACGGTAAGGTACGTATGTGTGTAGACTACAGGGATTTGAACAAGGCCAGCCCCAAAGATGACTTTCCACTTCCTCATATTGATGTTCTGGTAGACAACACTGCTCAGCACAAGGTATTCTCTTTTATGGATGGTTTCTCTGGTTACAATCAGATCAAGATGGCACCTGAAGATATGGAGAAGACAACATTTGTTACACAGTGGGGCACTTTTTGCTATAAGGTGATGCCATTTGGTTTGAAGAATGCAGGGGCAACATATCAGCATGCTATGGTGGCTTTGTTTCATGATATGATTCATCATGAGATAGAGGTATATGTGGACGATATGATAGCCAGGTCCCAGAATGAAGAACAACATCTTGATCATTTGCATAAATTGTTTGAGAGATTGAAGAAATACAAGTTGAGACTGAACCCAAACAAGTGTACTTTTGGAGTTAGGTCTGGTAAACTCCTGGGTTTCATAGTCAGTGGAAAAGGTATTGAAGTGGATCCTGCAAAAGTGAAAGCTATACGAGAGATGCCAGCTCCCCGTACTGAGAAGGAGGTTAGAGGTTTCTTGGGACGATTTAATTACATTGCAAGATTTATTTCCCAATTAACTGCCATCTGTGAGCCAATCTTTAAGTTGCTGAAGAAAGACCAGGTAATGGAATGGAATGATGAATGCCAGACTGCCTTTGATGAAATCAAGAGATATCTGCTGGAACCACCAATTTTGATGCCACCAGTTGATGGAAGACCCTTGATTATGTACTTAACAGTGTTAGACAACTCAATGGGGTGTGTATTGGGGCAACATGACGAGTCTGGTCGAAAAGAGCAGGCAATATACTACCTTAGCAAAACGTTTACCGACTGTGAAACAAGATACTCACTGCTCGAGAAAACTTGCTGCGCTTTGGCATGGGCTGCTCGCCGACTAAGACATTATATGTTGACTCATACTACCTTATTGATTTCAAAGATGGATCCAATCAAGTACATATTCGAGAAACCTGCTCTCTCCGGAAGAATTGCAAGATGGCAAATGATCTTGACAGAATATGATATACAATACACTACTCAGAAGGCCATTAAAGGAAGTGTCGTAGCTGATCATTTGGCTCATCAAGCAGTGGATGATTACCAATTAATGAGTTTTGAGTTCCCTGATGAAGACATCATGATTATTACCAAAGAACCTGGACAATATGACGGACCTGAACAAGGATCCCGATGGACTATGGTTTTTGATGGTGCCTCTAATGCACTTGGTAATGGTGTTGGTGTTATGATTAGTTCCCCTGAAGGTTGTCATACCCCGATTACTGCCAGACTTTGTTTCTATTGTACCAATAACATGGCTGAGTATGAGGCGTGTATCCTGGGTATTAAAGCTGCCATTGATATGAAGATTCAGTTCCTTGATGTGTATGGAGATTCAGCCCTGGTAGTAAGTCAGATTAAAGGAGATTGGGATACCAAACATGATAACCTCATTCCTTATAGAGAGCATGTATTGTCTTTGATCCCACATTTCAAAGAGATTACCTTTGGACATATTCCACGGAGAGAGAATCAGTTGGCAGATGCATTAGCCACCATGGCATCCATGTTTGAGATCAGCTGGGATGATGAAGCTCCCAAGATTACTATTGATAGATTTGAAAAGCCTGCATACTGCAATGAGATTGACACTGAAGAAACAGAAGAGAAGCCTTGGTTCTATGAGGTGAAAAGGTATCTTGAAGCTCAGGAGTTCCCTGAAGGGGCATCTGTCAAAGATAGGAAGTTTCTGAGGAGGTTCTCTGCTAAGTTCTTTTTGAGTAATGGCATTTTGTACAAGCGCAATCATGATTCAACTATGCTTCGTTGTGTGGATAAGAAGGAAGCAACAAAGATTATGGAAGATATACATGATGGGATCTTTGGCACTCATTCTAGTGGTCATACCATGGCAAAGAAGATATTGAGAGCAGGATACTATTGGTCTACCATGGAAGCTGATTGCTATCAACACTCCAGAACATGTCACAAGTGTCAAATTTATGCTGATAAAGTACATATACCTCCATCACCACTGAATGTGTTGACTACTCCTTGGCCTTTTGCCATGTGGGGCATTGATATGATTGGTGAGATCAAACCTACTGCTTCTAACGGGCATCGTTTCATCCTGGTTGCTATTGATTACTTCACAAAATGGGTAGAGGCAACTTCATTTGCATCTGTTACTAAGAATGTGGTGGCTCGATTCATTAAGAATAATCTCATATGTAGGTATGGTATCCCTGAAAGGATTATTACTGACAATGGCTCTAATCTGAACAACACTATGATTACTGATCTTTGCACGCAGTTCAAGATTAAGCATCATAACTCTTCTCCGTATCGTCCAAAGATGAATGGGGCAGTTGAAGCTTCTAATAAGAACATTAAGAAGATTATACAGAAAATGACTGTTACTTACAAGGATTGGCATGAGATGTTACCATTTGCTCTTCATGGTTATCGTACTACAATACGTACTTCAACAGGGGCAACCCCATTCTCCTTAGTCTATGGTATGGAAGCAGTTCTGCCCATTGAAGTTCAGATTCCCTCCTTAAGAATTATGAAGGATGCAGGCTTGGATGAAGATGAGTGGATTCAGACTCGACTTGACCAGATAAATTTGATTGATGAGAAGAGGTTAGCAGCAGTTTGTCATGGCCAGATGTATCAGAAACGAATGATCAAGGCTTTCAACAAGAAGGTTAAGCCAAAGGTATATCAGGCTGGTGACTTGGTAATCAAGCGTATCATATTACCACAGGGTGATCCTAGAGGCAAGTGGACTCCTACATATGAAGGACCATTTGTAGTCAAAACAGTATTCTCAGGAGGTGCCATGATACTCACTACTATGGAGGGTGAAGACTTTCCACAGCCCGTAAACGCAGACATAGTTAAAAAATACTACGCATAAAAAGAGACCCGCTAGGTTGACAGGCCTAGGAAAAAATAAGGGCATCCCGGCAAACCAAAAGGGTTTGGGCAAAAATTAGGGATATATATAAAAAGATGTACACCCGGCAAGTCGAAAACCTGAAAAGGCGGCTTGGGCAAAAAAGGGTATCCCGGTGGATTGAAAACCTGAAAGGGCAATCCAGGCAAAAGTTAGGGATTAAAGCGTATGACTATGTCTCGTTTGGATCACCCATGAAACTGCAACCAGTTGTGTTACTTAATCAAGCTCGAACAGATAAAGCTCAATCCGATCATTTTCGTTTCAACATCAGAAGATGAGATACTTGAAGATAATGGCAATAGTAGAATTGAAACTTAATAGGATTATTTCCCACATAGCTGATTTTCTTCGTTTTGTAAAATCTTTATGACAAAGTCCTCTTACTAGGGTTTATGTCTCCTTGTACAAACCTACCTATGTATAGGTCACTCTTTGATATAAATAAAATTCCATTTTTGAATCCAGATTTACTTTTACCCTATTTACATAAGCGAAACGTCCATTTGTTGTGTTTGAATGTATGTATGCTTTTGAATATGATTGATGTTTACCAGAAATGCATGTATGCTTAATATGATTTATGTTTACCAGAAATGCATGAAAATGCAGTAATAGTATTTACTAAGGACGAACGAGGGAAGGATTTCAACGAAGCTTCACCGGTTCATCCCTACAAGACAATTACAAATCCCCAGTAGGGCAAATCCATCTTCATGAAGTACTTCAAGTCACATCTCCCCTGGAATTTATATCCATCTCTTTTATCCTCATACGGATATTCGGGAATTTACTTTCCAATAAGAGTACGACGAACGAAGACGGGAGGTTATGTATACCTTGCTATCCCCAGCAGACGGGAGGTTGTATATACCCTACTATCGAACGAAGACGGGAGGTTAGGTATACCTTGCTATCCCCAGCAGACGAAAGATTATGTATATCCTACTATCAAACGAAGACGGGAGGTTATGTATAATATATTATCAAACAAGACGGGAACGAGTTCCTCATATTCTTCAAGCAACGAATTGGGATTTATTTTCCCTGGCCAGCAGTTGTTATACGAAGATATTCAGACGCTTCAGGCAGCATCATATCATACATACATCATTTACATCATACCATACATATACATAAATACATAATACATCACTTAAGTGCATCATATTATACATGCATACATAATGCATAAACTAATATTACCATACAAGATGCTACCTTGTTTTCAGGTTAATTCTCCAGCAGACAAATTTCATCAACAAAATTGTGACTATTTGGCCGTTGTTTATCTTCCCAAAAGTTATCATTTCCTCAGGACGTTGTTTATCCTCCTGAAAGCTTCTTATACCTCAGGACGTTGTTTATCCTCCTGAAAGCATATTATCTCCTCGGGACGTTGTTTATCTTCCTGAAAGCTATCATCACTTCCTTAGGATGTTGTTTATACTCCTGAAAGCATATTATTACCTTGGGCCGTTGTTATCTTCCCAAAGGTTACCACTTCCTCAGGATGTTGTTTACATTCCTGAAAGCTATCACCCCTACCTCAGGACGTTGTTTATCCTCCTGAAAGCATATTATTTCCTCAGAACGTTGGTTATCCTTCTGAAAGCATATCATTCCCTCAGGACGTTGTTATCTTCCTGAAAGCATATTATTACCTCAGAACGTTGTTTATCTTTCTGAAAGCATATCATTCCCTTAGGACGTTGTTATCCTCCTGAAAGCATATTATTACCTCAGAACGTTGGTTATCCTTCTGAAAGCATATCATTACCTCGGGACGTTGGTTATCTTCCTGAAAGCTATCATTATACCTTCATATTTTGGACTGCTTTATCCTCCAAGAAATGTACCTGAAGAATTTTTCTCCAAGTGGCATCTTTAAGCCCACTCAAGCATATTCAACAAATCATCTGTATCACTCTATGCACTGGTGAGTGCAAATTTTTGGGCTTTTGTGTTCAATCCCCTTCAACCTTCCAGGTCACGACTGGCAAATATACCAATCTAACCCCTCAGGTTTCAGAAAATTGAACAGGGGCAGCTGTTGCACCCCAAAATTTGCCCTCACAATACAAGACTTTGTGTGCTAAGAGGTTCACAAGGTTCACAAGACCTTTCATGAGGTTCATGAAGTTTACCAGACACTTTATGAGGTTCACAAGGTTCACAAGATTCACAATACTTACAAGACCTTTCATGAGGTTCATGAAGTCTACAAGACACTTTATGAGGTTCACAAGGGTCACAAGACCTTCCATGAGGTTCACAAGGTTCACAAGACATTTTATGATGGTTCACAAGGTTCACAAATAGTCAGAAGAGTTGACAATTCCCTCAGACAATGCACCTCCTAAGCAGTGCATCCAAAACTAGGGTTTTGACTTTAATCAGGCTAGATGAATTTCCAAGACTTCAAGTGAGCTTCATAACATCTTATATGTGTGTAAGAACCCCCATGACAAGTTTCAAGACATTTCTCAAAGGTTTGCTCAGTCAGATGATCAGATAAGTCAAAATCAGTCAAAGTAGTTAAAAAGTCAAACTGAGGTCAACTGTGGTCAAACCAAAGTCAAACTTCATGATTTTTTGCCAACATCATGTATATGAAGTAAAATTCATCATTTGATCAAGGGTTGATCATGATTCATCAAGGAGGTTTCAGATCATCAAGAATCAGGGGTTTCTAAATTAGGGTTTCCTCAGTAAAAGTCAACTGAACTTTGACCAGCCATAACTTTCACATGCTTCATCACCAAGTCTCCATCCAAAGCTAATTTTGAAGGAAATTGAATTCTCTACAACTTTGTGTCTCACAAGCCAAGCCCAAAAATGCTTCATTTGGGAGGTATGAGCTAAGACATTATAGGTCCTTTTAAAAGTCAACAACTTCAAAAGGGCATAACTTGAGAATGGTAAATGATATGAACATGAAACCAGTGGGGTTGGTTAGAGGACTCTTCAAGATTTCCAAAATGTCCAAGAACACCCTCATAGCATTAAAATTGAAGGATGTGTTCCCTTGCAAAGTTGGGAAATTTTAGGGAAGTTTATGAAGCAAATGGAGGTTTAAAACCAAGTTTTGCTAAGTGGGCTGAACTTTTAATGACCCAAAGCAATCCATGACATCATGCACGAAAATTATTTGATATTTTCATAATTTTTATTTTATTTAATTTATTTATTATGATTTTTTATATTAAAAATCATTTTAAATTTAAATAAAATATTAAGTGTGAAGATTTATAACTCTTTTTGGTTCTAGAAGGTCATGAATTCAATATGGATCAAATTGATAGAAAAATAAAGTTGATTGGCTTGAAATAGAAAGTGTTTATGCAAAAATATTTGAATTTCAAAGCTTATCTTTCTCAATCTTTTTGGATCAAATCTTTCACACAAACATCAAGTTTTCTGACCTAAACTCATCACACTATAAGTACATGACATAACCCTAATCATAGAAGACGAATTTCTCAGCCTCCAAGCATAAGAACAAGCTTCAAAATTTTGAAAGAAAACTCAAATTCGGTTTGCTATTTCCAGCCACTCTCAAAGGATTTTGAAGGTTGCATTGTGTTCCTTAGGACTTGTAGAACATGAATACATCATCATCATACTCAAAAGCACACAGAATCGCATAAACCGCATCCATGTTGTTGCTTGTTTTAAAATTTTTTGATTTCACTTATTTATGTGTTATAAATAACAATTGATCATATATTCTTGTTTGTAGTAACCTTCTGAATGTTTCTGGGTGATTTGATTTGAGTTTTGATGCAGGAATGAGGTTTCACCATTATTAGGGTTTTTTCGGCCAAATTGGGATTCAATGATTGAGCCAATATAAATAATTTCTAAAGACGTAGATTAGTTGTAAACATCCTCAGGAATTCAATGATGGTTTCAATTTTGTGAAATTTTGCTGTTTTGTTGATGTTTGAGTTTTATAGGGTTTGCTGCAACTTAGATTTCGCAGGAAATATTGTAGAAAGATTCGCAGCAAAATTCGCAGGGCTGGAGGAAGAAGATGATCTCCTGCGCGCGAATTTCATATTTTAAAAATTGAATATAATATTTGTTTGTTTTGTTTGGATATTATTTCACAGATGTTGGCTGGCTCAGTTGGTTGTGTATACGCGTGTATTGCTGAAGGGTCTGGGTTCGATTCCTGGACCAAACCATCTTTTTCTTGTTTTTTTCATTTAATTAGCAGGTTTATTATATTATGAATTGTGATGAGATTATGGGCAGACGCGCTCTCCCAGCTGGAATGGTTAACGTATTTGTGTGATGTTTGAAGGTCCTGGGTTCGATCCCCCCAGGCCTTTTGGTTTTGTTTATTTTTCATAATTTTTTCAGGAACAAGGCACAAAACAAATTCCTCTCCTTTCTTTGTCACATGCGCGCCTGTAGCCCAGTGGAGAGTCTTGTTGGCTGGAGTTCTTGGAGGCAAAGGGGTTGGGTTCAATCCCCAGCCCAGGTAAGTTTTTTTTAATTCTGTTTTATTTATTTTATTAATTGTTTATTATTGAATATTATTTATATGATTAATATGCAAATATATTTAAATGAATATGTAAATATTATATGTTATAAAAGATAATTTCTAAAATAATGATAATAATATTTTCTAAAACTAATTTCTTTTTATTAATATGTATATATAATTTATTTGTATAATTAGATTAATATTTAATATTTAACATTTTTTTTATATAAAACCTAATTTATTTTTAAAAACCCTAAAAAATATATTTTTCTCAAACCCTAATTTTTCTTCTCCTATTTGCTTAATATCATTATTTGTATACATTATATTCATGACTTAATTAAAATACTTAATTTTTGTTAATGTAATAATATAAATTGTTTATAATTTTTGTATATAAATATGTTTAAAAATTAAAATTCTTAATTTATTTTTATAATATGTAAATATGACATAAATTGTTTATTTTTGCATGTAAATAATTTTTCATAGTTAAAAGTTGTTAATTTAATTTTATAATTATAATATGTTCATAATTAATTTAATTTTATAATGTGCATATAATTTAAAATTCTATAATAATTGTTCATATTTTCTTATTAACTTTAAAAATTTTGTTTATTATAATATTCTTGTTTATTTCATTATTATTATTAATTATGTTTATATGATTATTACTAACCCCATTTAATTTAGTATTATTTTTATTATTTTCACTAACCCAATTATTATTATTATTATTATTTTGCTTATTTATTTAAATTGCTTTTATTATTATTATGTAATTGCTCCTTGGTGTAATATTTATTAATAATGCTTATTATTTATATTTTATGCTATGGTTAGTAAATAGGGAGTGTAAACATACTTGTAATTTAAAATTAATTTAGATCATTTAAATTTAAAGATAAATATTAAAAATTGTACACTCACACACGTAAGTCGATCTTTGATCGCCATCTCACTTCCTTAGGGATACCTCTCATGTTGCCTAATCAAAAAGGTCAAGTAGGGTGTATAAAGCAAAAGTCCCTCAAAATAAAGTCATCTAGTCCCTTAACAAATAAAAGATCAAGTCCCTTTCGAATGTTGCCTTCGTAATGATCTTGTCCCTTTCGAATAAAGATGATAGTCCCTCCAAAATTGCTTATACACCCCACAGTTGCCTACATAAACAGATGTCCCTTCACTTGTCCCTCACATCTAAGGTAATGACTACCTATTCCTTAATAATAGGGATAGTCTTACCATTTAAAGGATTCAAGAACAGAAAAGACTTAAACTTAGGGTAGGTTCCTCATAGTTACTTGCTCATTCTTCAAAACTTTTCAAACACTTCACAATTTCAAACAAAAATTTTCAAAACAAAGGTTTATACGCATCCGTACATGGGCCATTATAAACTCTTAAGAAAATTTTTATTCACACACTTCCCATTTCAAAAACATTTTAAAGTGAGCTAAGTAACTAAGAGCCCATGGATAACCATGGATGTAAAGGGTGCTAGCACCTTCCCTTTACATAACCTACCCCCCGGACCCTAACATCTTTTAAAAGGTCTTTCCTGTTCTTTTATGCCTTTCCTTTGGATAAAATAAAAGTCGGTGGCGACTCTTGCTATCCGCAACATAACTAAAGTCAGTTCTCCCACCGTGTTACAGTGGGAACTTCAAGACTTCAGTCTCACTTCAACTTGCTCTTTAGCTAAAGAAGAAGAAGTGAAACTATGGCACCAAAGACTAGGTCATCTTCATTTCAGAGGCATAAAGAAAATCATATCTATGGATGCTGTGAGAGGTATTCCTAAACTGAAGATTGATGATGGCAAAATATGTGGTGAATGTCAAATAGGCAAGCAAACCAAGATGTCCCATCCAAAGCTCCAACATCTGACAACTTCCAAAGTTTTGGAACTATTGCATATGGATCTTATGGGACCTATGCAGGTTGAGAGCCTTGGTGGTAAGAGGTATGCCTATGTGGTGGTTGATGACTTTTCAAGGTATACATGGATAAATTTCATCAAAGAAAAGTCTGATGTATTTGATGTATTCAAAGACTTATGCCAAAGAATACAAAGGGAAAAAGCCAGCTGTGTGATCAGAATAAGAAGTGATCATGGAAAAGAATTTGAGAACCAAAAATTCTTAGATTTTTGTTCTTCAGAAGGAATCAATCATGAATACTCTTCACCAATCACTCCTCAACAGAATGAGATTGTTGAGAGGAAGAATAGAACTATTCAAGAATCAGCAAAAGCTATGATCCATGCTAAAAAGTTACCTTTGTACTTCTGGGCTGAAGCTATGAACACAGCTTGTTACATCCATAACAGAGTTACTCTAAGGAAAGGAACTTTGTCCACAATCTATGAAGTCTGGAAGGGCAGAAAACCCACAGTTAAGTACTTCCATGTGTTTGGAAGTAACTGTTATATTCTGGCAGATAGGGAGCAAAGAAGAAAAATGGATCCTAAAAGTGATGAAGGGATTTTTCTTGGATACTCTATAAACAGCAGAGCATATAGAGTATTTAATTCTAGAACCAAGGTTATCATGGAATCCATAAATGTGATAATTGATGATGCTCCTACAGATGTTCCAGAAGATGTTGGAACATCTGCTGATATCAAAACTGAAGCTGAAGAAAAGAGTGATCATTCTGACTTCACTCAAACTGATGCAAGGACAGAACAATCCAGCAAACCTCCCTCCATCAGAATCCAGAAGGATCATCCCAAAGATTTGATAATTGGTGATCCCAACAGAGGTGTAAGCACTAGATCAAGAGAAGTAATTTCAGGTTCCTGTTTTGTTTCTAAAATAGAACCTAAAAACATCAAGGAAGCTCTTACTGATGAATACTGGATTTGTGCTATGCAAGAGGAATTAGGTCAATTCACAAGGAATGAAGTGTGGAACCTTGTTCCTAGACCTGATGACATAAATGTGATTGGAACTAAATGGGTGTATAAGAACAAGTCAAATGAGCAAGGAGTTGTTACAAAGAACAAAGCTAGACTTGTAGCTCAAGGATACACACAAATTGAAGGAGTAGACTTTGATGAAACCTTTGCACCAGTAGCAAGGCTTGAATCAATCAGACTACTTTTGGGAATTGCTTGTATCTTAAAGTTCAAGCTATTTCAAATGGATGTGAAAAGTGCCTTTTTAAATGGATATCTTAATGAAGAAGTATATATAGAACAACCTAAAGGATTTGTTGATCCAAGCTGTCCAAATCATGTATACAAACTAAAGAAGGCTCTTTATGGTCTGAAGCAAGCTCCAAGAGCATGGTATGAAAGGCTGACTACTTTTCTTATCAAGCAAGGGTACATGAAAGGTGGAATTGACAAAACCTTGTTTGTGAAAGATGAAGAAGGAAATGTCATGATTGCTCAAATATATGTAGATGACATTGTCTTTGGTGGGATGTCAGACAGGATGGTTAAACATTTTGTCAATCAGATGGAATCTGAATTTGAAATGAGCCTAGTAGGAGAATTAACCTATTTTCTTGGATTACAAATAAAGCAAATGGAGGACTCCATGTTCATTTCCCAAAGCAAGTATGCTAAGAACATAGTCAAGAAATTTGGGATGGACAGTGCTACTCATAAGAGAACTCCTGCCCCCACACATTTAAAACTGACTAAAGATGACAAGGGTGAGAATGTAGATCAAAGCCTGTACAGAAGTATGATTGGAAGCTTGTTATATCTGACTGCTAGCAGACCAGACATAGCATTTGCAGTAGGTGTATGTGCAAGATATCAAGCTGATCCAAAAGTTAGTCATCTTAACCAAGTCAAGAGAATTCTAAAATATGTTAATGGTACTTGTGACTATGGCATAATGTACTTTCATGGATGCAAACCAATTCTCACTGGCTTCTATGATGCTGATTGGGCTGGAAGTGCTGATGACAGAAAAAGCACTTCAGGAGGATGCTTCTTTCTAGGAAACAATTTGATTTCTTGGTTCAGTAAGAAACAAAATTGTGTATCCTTATCTACTGCTGAAGCTGAATATATAGCAGCTGGAAACAGTTGTTCACAGTTGGTTTGGATGAAGCAAATGCTCACTGAGTACAATGTCCCACAAGATGTCATGACATTGTACTGTGACAACTTAAGTGCAATTAACATATCAAAGAATCCTATCCAACATAGCAGGACCAAGCATATTGATATCAGACATCATTTCATCAGAGATCTTGTAGAAGAGAAAGTGATTTCATTGGAACATGTAGCTACAAATCTGCAGTTGGCTGATATATTTACCAAAGCCTTGGATGCTACTCAATTTGAAAACTTAAGGGGTAAATTGGGAATCTGCTTATGTGAAATTTAGCAGTTATGGAGATGTGCCAACATGTCATATGACATTGTGTGGCATAAGCACCAGATGGCAACACCAGTCTGGTCAAGCACCTTGGGTATTCCACTCCTAAAAATTCTCCAAGTAACGGCTACTTATAAAATATCAGCTTGCTTTCAGCTATCCAAATTCTCATCACACTCTCAAAAACGAATTGCATTCTCTAACTGTTTTTCAGAACTCATCAAACCTAAAACTCTTCATCCACCTCCTTCGAAAATGTCTCAAAACCCTAACATTTCTGAAGAAATCCTCAACAAGGAAGATGTGGTGCATGCAACCCCCATTTCTGTGGTACCCATGGATTCAACTCCCATGGATGAAATCAGAGGAAGTGTTCCTCTTACTCAAAAGCCAAGAACTCCAAAAAGAACAAAAGATCAAGTTTTCAGCAAGACCAAAGGCATACCTTCACCATCAAACATCACTCCAAAAGCTTCTGAATACGTGGATGATTCCATAAAGGAGTTGGTAACCAGGATCCTATCTGAGCAAAGAGTGGTAAGTGGCATATCTATCCCTCTGAACACCATGCCAGCTCCACAAGAAGATCAACAAACTCAAGCTGAAAAGGACACTCCTGCTCAACAGGATGTCCCAATAGATGTTGAAACATCTGAGGACCAGCAAAAGGCCTCATCTGATGCTGCTGTTGAAACATCTGAGGACCAGAAAAAGGCCTCCACTGATAGTGATGAAGAAATATCTGAGGACCAGCACAAGGCCTCCACTGAAGATCAAATCTCTGTTGAACCAGCTGCTGAAGAGGAGACTGCTCAACCTCCTCCTGTTGTGAACCTAGAGCATGATTCTGATACAGAAATCATTGCCTCTGTAAACCCTAGCATAGCCAAAAGGCTTAGGACTAGGAAAGAAAAGATGCATGCAGGACATGCAATTCCTGAGAAGAAGCAAGCTACACCAAAGAAGGACAAAGCTAAAGTTGTCTTTGGTCCTACAAAACAATGGAGCAAAGTCCAAACACAAAAGAGGAAAGCTGTCACTCCTCCAGATTCAGATGTTGAAGAAGATGTCCCAACATCTCCTCCAAAGAAGAAACCAGCACCCTCAAGGTCATCAACTGTTGTTCCAGAAGCTCCTTTGGACAACATCTCCTTTCATCATGTTTCAAGTGTGAATAGATGGAAGTTTGTTTATCAAAGAAGGGTAGCACTTGAAAGAGAGCTGAGCAGTAATGCACTTGAGTGCACAAAGTTAATTGATCTCATCTCTTCTGCTGGTCTTTTCAAAACTGTATCCAACTTCTCTCCTTGCTATGAGCTGCTTGTCAAGGAATTCATAGTCAACCTCCAAGAAGATTGTGCTAATGGTAAGTCTCCTGACTTTAGAAAAGTATATGTAAGAGGAAGGTGTGTAGAATTCTCTCCTAGGGTTATCAACCACTACCTTGGAAGAGAATCTGATGGCCCAAATGAGTTAGGGAAGACTGATAACCAGGTTTGCAAGGTTATTACTGCTAACCAGGTCAAGGCTTGGCCAGTTAAAGGGAAGCTCTCAGTTAGCATGCTGACAAGGAAATATGCCATGCTGAATAGGATTGGCACAGCAAATTGGCTTCCTACCAATCATACATCCTCAATATCAACTGGATTGGGCAGGTTCATATATGTTGTAGGCACCCAAACAAAGCTGGATTATGGAGCCTATATCTTTGATCAAACATTGAAGCATGCTGGATCATCTGCAACAAAGCTGCCAATTGCCTTCCCTTCCTTGTTGTGTGGAATAGTGCTAAGTCAGTATCCTGGTATCCTCACTGAAAAGGACACAATTTGCAAAAGAGAAAGCCCTCTGGCCTTCCACTACAAGTTGTTCCTGAGTCATCATGCAGCTGATGTTGAAGCACCCTCTGGGACATCTGCTGGTCCTTCAGAGGCAAAGTCTCCAATCTCCAAAGCTGCATTGATTGCTGAACTGAAGAGCACTTGCAAAGAACTGGATGCAAGGAAGCAGAAGCTTGAGGAGATTATACAAAGGCTGGAGATTGAAGAAAGTGCTCAGAAAGATGCTACTTCTGATGAGGAGACTGAGGAAGAGGAAGAAACTGACTGTGAGGAGTCTGAGTGAAAAACTGTATGTGAGGAAAAATGTAATGACTGCTGCATTGTAATTTTGACTTAGTAACTTTGGCCCCAAATTTATGTCTAACAAGGGGGAGAACAACAACAACAATGTATGATGATGTTTAGTTATTAATGAAAAACTTATGTTTGCTTCTGAACTGAATCAGTGATGTTAATGAAAATTTCTGTTGCAACAAGTCTGAATACATGTATGTTTGAGGGGGAGTAAACTCACACATGACTCAACAGAAAAGAACTGCTATACTCTGATAAAAGAACTTCTGCTGCACTCTGATAACCAGAAAAACATGTTAGCCAAAAATTAGCCAAAGGGGGAGTTTGTAGATGTTTAGAATTGGCAGATTTTTTGACCAACAAGAATTGTTGAATTCAGTTCAGGATGTCCTATCAGATGTTGGGACATTATCAAACAGAGTATAAGAACTTAATTCAGGATGTCACACCAGATGTTGGGACATTGTGTTAATGATTTAAGTTCAGTTTTTCAGGATGTCCCAACAGATGTTGTGACATCTCAAACCTGCTACCAGAATTAATTAATGACTAACTGATCTGAGTAATTTAAGGAAAGTTATCTGGAATTAATTATGGATGGACAAAAACAGAATAAGGCGCATCTGTAGGGAGTGTTGTTATAAGACTTCAGCATAATCAGAAGAACTAAATCACCTAGAATCTAGGAAGTAACAAACCCTAATTCAAGGTGGAAGCTGCATGCGTTTTAGGACTGGATTAACCTACAGAAAGCCCAAAATACAAACACCTATTTAAGCAACAGAAACTCTCAGAATAGAGCACGAATTTAAGAAGACCAAATAGGGTGTTTTGTGTTTTAATAGCAGGTTGTTTTTATTGTACCACTTTATGAGCTTTTAAGCAAAAGTGTATTTTTGTCTTGATTGAAACTGTGAAGTAAGATCAAGCTGTTTTGTTTGAAGTATGACTTCAATTTTATTAAACTTGTAAACAAGATCACTGTGTGATTGAGGGGGAGTGAGTTGGTACTCATATCTAAGTTGTGTCTTAGGTAGAAATTGCATTGGGTAGATATTAAGTGAAAGATTAAACTGGGTGATTTAAGTCTAGAATTAATATTACTTATAGTGGATTTTCTCCTGGCTTGGTAGCCTCCAGATGTAAGTGTGGTTATACACTGAACTGGGTTAACAAACTACTGTGTTGTTTAATTTTCTTGCACTTTAAGTTTTGGTTAAATTTGTCAAGTGTTGGAACATCTCATTCGACATCTCATACCTGATCACAGAATTTCACTTCTTTTAGAAAAAAGAAAAAGAAATATAATTGTGGAATGGTGATAAATATTGCACAAGAAAAAGTTGAAAAGAGAGACCTAACTTATCATAATTCCGATTGATTTATATATAACTTTATTTTAATTAATTTAATAGTCTACTTTTAAGTGTTATCAATAATTAAAAGATACATGACTACTTTTGTTGTAAGTAGTTTGATTTTGACTACTTTTGTAACTTTTCAAACATAATTAAAGATAAAAATATCGTCACAACTAACACCGCATTGCTTCAACAATAGAGACACAACCACAATCCAAAGTCTCCTCACGTCACAACCGTTAATTTTATTTATATCATTCAAAACATCTCAAACTGTTAACTTTATTATTCACCATTACATTTAACACAGCTAGAATTTTTCTATTTTTAACAAACTCTATTAGAACTTTTCCATCTAATATCTATCTATGAAAATATATTATTGATTTTTCTTTGGGGATATCTTCAACCAATTACCTATCATTATTGATTTTTATTCATTTAATTATTTATAAAATAATATAATTGTTTAGAGATTAATTATTATACACTGTCAGTGTAAATCTTTTACAAAGTCAGTGCATCACAACCACTCAAAAAGATTATTTTTTAAATAATTAAAATTAAAGGTAAATTGTAATTAAAATTTAATTTAATTTAATTATTTATTATTTTCTATGTATTTTACATTAAAAATAATTTTACCAAATTTTTTGAGTTAGGTAAATAAGAATTCAACTTTTTCTTTACCATTCTTTTAAAATTTGTTTCCATTATTTACTAATCATGATTAATTTTAACTAAACACTCTTAAATTAATTAATTGTTAGCTTTCACTCGCTTACATGTGTTTACCATGCTTATTTATCATCCAACCATTTTCACATTTTCTATGTAAATATTAACATTCACAATTCACTTTTCTAAAAAATTTCAATTTTTCACTTTGCTCAATCCAAAAACTCACTCTTTCACATTTTTTATTTGAAGAATGAATATATATATATATATATATATATATATATATATATATATATATATATATATATATATATATATATATATATATATATATATATATATATATATATATATATATATATATATATTAATTCTCTTTCTTTCTGCTCCTCGTTTGAATAATTTAAAACTAATAGAGTAGAACGGAGCGAAAGATAATGGAATGAAGCGGATTATAACTGACAAAGGCGGATCTACATAATAGTCAGAGGGTGCAACTCCACCCTCTCAACTTTTTAAATTTACACTAATAATCTACATTTTACTTTATTTGCACCCCGTGAATTTTGTAGGTTTGCACTTTGCACCCACTGTAGTCACTTAAGCCTTTTTAAAATTATTTTGTCAAAGAATAGAAATTATTTAAATATAATACTTATATTTAAACGTAATACTTATATTTAGTTTTTATTTTTTAATTAATATAATATTAATGATGTTTTATAAATAATACCCTTAATTATTTATTGTAAATAAATTGAATTAAATAACAAATAATTAGATATCAAAAGATTAATATAAAAAATTGCATTCTCAATTTAAGTTTTCAATTCTCTCTCTAATTCTCTCTCTAATTCTCTCACTAACCCTAGTTTTTCTCATCTTTTTCATTGACAATTCCAACGGTGTATCAAACTTGCTCATGATCTCACTAGCAATTTTTTTATCGATTTCGGATGTGTTTTTAGCTATTATGTTAAATCATAGTCTATTTAGAAGCATTTATCTTCAACATTGAAGTTATTAAGGTAGGATATATTGATTTTAAGGTTTTGTTAATTTAGGGTTTTTTGAAATTAGAAATTAGGGTTTGATGATTTTGTTGTTAAATTAGAACTGTGTTAATTTTGAAATCAGACGAAATTAACGATGTTGTTTGATTGAGTGTTTGAAGTTGTTGTTGAGTATGCCTCTTTGTTGAGTGTTTGATTGATGAGAATCTTTATTGGATGAACTAAATTTATTTTGCAATATGCATGACATTCACATTCCAAACATGGATGATATATATTTTTCGGAAAAATCAAAGCGTGGAAGTAATGCTGAGTCTATCACAGTAGAGAAACATTATTACATTGAATTATTTTATATTGTCGTGGACATGCAACTTCAAGAACTTAAGAATCGTTTTAATGAGACAAATAGTAGGTTGCTCATTTGCATGTCTTGTTTGAATCCAACAAATTTGTTCTCTTCTTTTGACATGGAAAAATTAGTTGAATTTGTAAAGTTTTATCCAGGAGAATTTTGTCAAACTAGTTTGATGTTGCTTGATAATCAACTTGAGACTTATATCATTGATATGCGCAGTAGTATTGAATTTGCATCCTTGAAAGGAATTGACGATCTTTAAAAAAAGTTGGTTGAAACTAGAAGAAATGTTGTTTATCCATTGGTTTATCAACTTTTGAAGTTAGCAATGATTTTTCCTGTTTCCATGATAACCGTCAAACGATCCTTTTCTGCTATATATGAAGATTGTGAAAATTAGATTGCGTAATCGAATGTGGGATGAATGGATGCACGATTTTTTGGTGACTTATATTGAGAGTGATATATTGAAGGATATTGATAATGAGTCGATTATTCAACGATTTCAAAATATGAAATCGCAAAAAGGACAATTATAGAACACATATGTAATTTTTTGAATAAGTTATAATTTGGGTACTATTTTTTTTGTTAAGTATTTTACTTTTATAGATATAATTATAATAATTTATCAGTATGAAATATTTTGCACCCCCTGAGTCAAGGTCTTGGATCCGCCACTGATAATAGAACATAAATTTCATTTTACTGTTTGGATATTTTACAATGAAGCGAAACTAATATCTTATTCCACTGTTTGGAAATTGAACGGAACGGAAAGACATTATAATTTTTTATTTCATTTTTACCATTAAACACTTAACACTTATAAGATAAAGAATACTACAATATTAATAGATCCAGCATTCACACAATAAAATATTGTATATAATCATACAAAAATATCAACTTAACATTTGAAAGAAAGTGAAACATATTGTCATAAATTTGAAATTTCATAAATGTAACATAGTTATTATAATCTGAAATTGCAAAGACCAAGTGCACAAGTTTTTCTCAACACCATACTTGATAATCATGGTAATTAATAAACAAAATCAAGTCTTATTAAAATTAAAAGATAAATATGAGTCTATTGAAGATAATCATATCAAATCTCGCTAGAACAAATGAAAAATATAGACCCATCATAAATAATGACTCTCTTTTTTAAGTATCCCATAGAACCTGTAAAAATACATAAAAAATTACCCTAAATTTCATTCGTTAAAGATTAAAAAACGCATAAAATTGATAAATAAATATGTTACCATTAACAAAAAGGATAATCCGGAATAATGAGATGTAACATTTCCTTGCGCTTATCGATCAGAATTCCATTAAAATCTTTCAATGCGCCAACATTCTTAACAAGGTACATGTATATTGTTAGAACAAGATCTGGTTCTGACATTATTCTACTTGGTTTTGATGATAATAAAATATTTTAATAACAATGGTTTATTTGATGTGTGTTTTATTTATGCAGGTTTTACATGTACATATATAATCAAAATATGTTTTACATGAACACACTTGGGAGTTGCTTCATTGCTAGCTTATGGTGGCAGAATCATGAAGAACCTTTACTAATGTGGATTAGCATAGACTTTGAGTTGAAGGTCTTAGCATCCAAACGAGTTACTACACTTGGTAATGGTATATCAACTTTTGGTACCATTCAGAGTTGGTGGTAAAGCCGTGGTTATCCATACTACAAGAAACAAGTTGTATTGTCTTATCAGCCCGTCAACTAGAGTCTACATATGTGCAAGGTAGGGGTGGACATAAAACAACCACTCGACCGTAACCGACCATTTCGATCCAAACTTTGAGACGCAGTTCGGGTTTAGTCGGTTGGCGGGTTAACTCGGAAAGCAGCAAGGGGTTTTTGCGGGTTTGTGCGGTCGGATTCGAAGATTGATTTTGGGTCCGTCGGAACCCGAATCCGACCGAATCTAAGATTTTCTATATGTCTTGGCCTAATCTGATTCTAACCCAGTCCAATTCATTCTTTGTTATAATCCATTCCAATCCTAATTCTATATATTTGTATCTTTTGTCTCTGATGTTTCAACCCTAATTTTCTATAAGCCTACTGCGCCTTCATCTCACCAATTTTTGGATCTTATTTAGGTTTTCGTTTATATCTCTTTTAAGTTTTTTATGTACTTTATATTTTTGTTTCTATTTGTTGTCATTTTCGATATAGATCTACTTTAGGTTTTTCTTCATTGCCGAAATTTGTGTTTATTTTTTCAGATTTATCTCTGTTCTGATTATTTTTTTCTCTATTTTGGTTTTGTTTTTTCATCTATCTATTTTCGATTTGCTTGTGTTTTTTTTGATCCAATTTCATATGTTTTTTTTTATCCACTTTCATTTTTCTTTGTTATCTGCTTCGATGCTTGTTGTTTTTTCTCTGTTTTGGTTCTCTTTTGTGCATGCATTACTATTGATGAGGAACCTCTGCACTAATTTAATAATATCATGTAAGTTTAATTTATATGTTTGTTATATTTTATTCTGCCATTTTTTTAATATATAAAAATTTCATAATAATATCTTAAAAATTTTCTACTAGTTTATACCAGTATCAATGGTTTATAGTAGTATCAATGTTTTCTACTTTTAATTTGTTTGAACTTTTTATATTTGGCATTAGAAATTAAAAGTAAGTTATATTTTTCTATTTCTTTAATTTCTAACTTCAGTTTTTTTTTATGTGGGAAGAATCTTTTTGTTGTGATTGGATTATATCATCAATGTTAAAGATACAGAAGTTTCTGATGAGAGAAACATCTTGATGCCTATATGGTTTATATAATTGATGGTTGAAGGAAGCTAAAACTGGACATGAATATGGACCTAAAATTGGAGAATAAATATGATTTAGACTAGATGATGAAAAATAATGGCCCAATAGCTGGCCCAGAGTCTCGTGTACTTAAAAGGATTAAAATTGATCATTTATGATAAATGTACTCTTAATTTTGATGGATTAAAAATAATTATGTTTTTTTATAATAAAATTTAATTTGTTTTGAATAGTTTTAAAGAAAAATTGTGTGATATATTTATGGTAAAAAATAACAAATAAAAAAAATAGTGTTTTGGGTTTTATGTCAAACAAGCTTAAAGTTCAAAACAAAAATTAAGAAATCTGAGTAGTTTTTAAATTGGGCTTAAATTCTCAGCTGATTCAACAATCCGAAAAAAACCGAGTTTACTATCCAAATCCGAATAAAACCGAACCTGAATAAAACTGAAATGAATCGCTCAGTTTTTGGGCCTGTGTTTTTCACTTGAGGTTAAGATCGAATTGGGGTTTTGGGTCCGAACCCGAACCGATGTCCATCCCTAGTGCAAGATTCAAGAAAAGCTGGTATGTTCTAAGGATGTCTACTCCCAATGACTCTATCAGTACAAAACCTCTTGAAGACTCTAAGTTAAGTGTGTTACACATTGGATTCAGAATCTACTAAGTATCAATTTTTAACGTCTCTTGTACTATGGAGCAAAGGCAAAACCACTTGATCGAGTTACCTTCTCAACAACTAGTTTCTGCAGTGGCTATAATTATGGTTGAAGATTCAAATTTGAATTTTTAACAAGGATTCTTGACGCGAAGGAGTAACAAGATCAAGCAATTATTAACTCATTGTAATATGCATAAATTTTTTTGTTAGTTGTAATTGTAAAAGCCTTAAGATTTCTTACCATTGAATATCTTAGAAATCTTAAGAGCTTTAGGTATTTATTATGGCAGTTTCTTATACCTCTGATGCTTGTATCATGTACACCTTGTTCTCTATTATGTTGAATCTTCAATAGTCTAGATTAAGTTGATTGTTATGTGCTTGAGAAAAAGTCTTGTCTCATTAGGATTCAAGCAACAAGTCTCGAGCCAAGATGCTTGAGCTACATAAGTCTTATTGTTATGTGCTTGAGTTGTATAAGTCTTAATCAACAAGGTTGATTGAGCATAAGTATTAAGCCAAGATGTTTAAGACACATAAGTCTCATTACTTAAGTGTTTGAGTTGTGAAAGTCTTATTCAACTAGGCTGATTGAGCAAGGGTAAAGACTTCGTATGAGGGGCGTGAGTAGGAAGTCTCGGGTGAGGTCTGAGAAAGGTAAAAGTATTAGACATGTGATCTAAGAAAGGGTAAGTCTCAACCAGAGGACCTTGGAGCAGGAGGCTGGATCAAAGTGCGTGAGAAAAGATAAGTCTTAGACATGTGCTCTAAGTAAAGGTAAGTCTCAGCCAGAGGAACTTGGAGTAGGAGGCTCAATCAGAGGGCTTGAGCAAGGATAAGTCTTAGACATGTACTCTAAATAAAGGTAAAGTATCATCCAGAGGACCTTGAAGTAAGAGGCTCAATTAGAAGGTGTGAACAAGGGTAAGTCTTAGGCATGTGCTTTAAGCAAGGTAATGTATCAGACAGTGGGTCTGAGCAAGTGTAAATGGGTTGTGCAGAAGCACAAGCGATTGTAGTTAGGTTGATTATAATGAAAAGCTATTGTGAGGCAGGGGGATTAAACTACTCTCATTTAGGGGAGGAAACATGATAAATATTGTGTGTCTTCTATTGTTATTTTATTTACTTCTGCTTTGTATCTGCTGTCAATGAATTAAACATAATCTGAACACCAATTCTGATTCTGAACTCTGATCATAAGCTAAACTAAAAGAAAACACAAAACACAATTCAACCCCCTTCTTGTGTATTTTTCACACCTTCAATTAGAATTAGAGCATGGTCTGTGCTTAACACTTAGCAATGGTGCAAATAATGATCCAATAAGAAAAGTATATTTCCTTTTCAAGAAGGAATCAGGTGCAACATGAAAAATATCATACAACTTTTCCTACCATATTCAAAGGGTGATTCCACTGGATTTAAATGATGAAAAAGTTAAAAAAATATTTTTAACTCATTGGTCCTAGTAAAATGGTTGCTGAAGGTCTGTAAAATATCCTTATGAAATGTATTACTATAGAAGTTGATGGTGTAGAGAGCATCAGCTTAAAAATCTCTTTCACCAACTCAGAAGAAGCATATTGAATATCTTTTGATGTAGTTGCATTTTGGTAGGTGCTCTATATCACTTATGAGTATATCAACACCATTGATTTGTCTGATGCTTGGACTATCTTTGAAATTTTTGTGATCAGATTTGTTGGAATCAGTTTTAAAGCCTGAACAGTTACACTTCATCTAATCTTTTCAAGCAAATTCTGAGAAGATTGCTTCTGACTTAAATCTTAAATCACAATTTTTTCAGGTAGTTTAGTGCTTGAACTTGATGTGCTCTAAAGGTTTGTTTTGAAGTCTTCAAAGAAAAAAAATGGAGTTAGGTGATGAAGTTCTATTAACAAATCACTTCGCTATAAAGCTTAGTTCTTTGGAAAGACTATGATAAGGAACTTATGTTTCTTATCAGAAGGACTTCCTTACTGGCTGAATGGACTGTGTCAACTGTTGATAGTTGAGTGACTCAAAAGCTTCTGAAATACTTGTATTTCCAATGATTTCCTAGATCTGAAAACATTAAGATACACTACCAGTGCCTAATGTCGGATACTCTTCAATGACTAAATCGTTAAAGCTGATATTTGTGCAGGATACAGATGGAGAGAAACATCTGTATTCTAAAATAAATATCATGTATTGAAAAGTAGGAGATGATGTCAAATCTATCTTACTTCAAAATACTTGATAATATGAAGTTTTATCTTTAAGATGATATCTTAAGAGACTCCATTGCTTCTTGATTGAGGGTCATCTTGGAACCTGTGTTAAAAGAAATTTCTACAAGAAATCTTCAGTTTCTCTTTGAGTTTTTGTCAGTTGTATTGTTACAATGCTTTGATTTGCTTTGTGTCAAGTTTTGATAGCTAACACTATCTAGTTTTGAGTCAGTTAATACATTCCGAGTCAAAAGATTTATCTTTAGACAATGAGTTTAGTGACCTTGCTTAGAACAAGATTTTGTTTCTAACATATCTCATCCTAGACTCACACTCTGGAATGATTTATGATGTTGCTGTTAGAATGAGACACAAGGTAAAGAAAAGTCTGTTTGTACCTATATTTATGGTCTTATAGAAATATGAGTATCATAATGTATTTGCTATAGATTTCAAGAAAAGAAGTAGAAACATCTTCCTTAAAGGTTGTTTACAACAATTATTGGAATAAGAGCCAACAATCCAGATTCAAGTATTGGTGGTACTGAGTTTGGTGAAAGTAGTGGAATCAATGGTTAGACAACCATTGAATTAGAATCCACTCAAAGCAGTGTTTAGACTCTATTGGTTAAGTCTGAATACTGAATTGAGTTTGACCAGAGAAAAAAAGGGTATGTTTGTTCTCCTCTGGTTTTTATTTTGATTCAATGAAACATTCGTATAGATAAAAATACAAAGTTTCTGTTAGATTTCTAGATAAGCTCTTTTGAAAAGAAGAACTTCAAAAATCTTTAAGAAGAAACTCTATTGTATTTGTCTATACTGAATGTTATATTAAACCAGATGATGATCATATTTAGGGAAACATTTTCCTCACCTTTGTGTTGATATTGTTGTTTGTCAGTTGTCTAAGAAGACAATTCAATATTCATCTATCACTCATGACTCTTGTTTCAAGATGAAATGCTAGTTTTGAATAAAATCTTAGAGACTTATGACTGACAAATGATATCTCTGTGTAAGTCTAGATGTTCTAGACTATGATGGATATAGGTTCTGAAAGTTGTCAGGTTTTGAGATTCAAAAGGATTCTTTACTTCTGATATAGTAGTTTGAGTAAAAGATTGTCTAAAAACTTTTAAAATACTTAAATTTTCATAAAGATGAAACTTATCTTGTGGAATTGAAATACTTATTGGATAAGAACCTTTGAGTAATGACGTTCTCTCCATTTTTCATAATAGACTTCAAACAAAAGAGATGAACCACAAAAACACGCACAAAAACTCATAAGAGAATGGGACCACAAGAATGCAGAAGAACATATATTTCTAAGTTTGTTGAAATGGTGTAAACTAATATGGTTAATGAAGAATCCTTTATGAATTTTGATTTACTTATTTGATAGAAATATATTATTTTTTAATTATATTAGGCAAGTCAATAACAATTGAGATACAAAAATTAAATCCCCCTGTGGTGCTACATCAACTTCTGTTAGGAGAAATTGATCGGAGAAATCAAATTTAAGGACGAAATAGATTTATAAAATCATAATTCGAAAGAAAAATTTATAGAATTAAAAAGACACTAAACCAATTTTATAATAAAACCTTACATATATAGAAAAGGAAAGTTAATCATTAACCATTCAACTGCCTTTGTGAAAGATCAAAATTTTGAGCCTCATATGATTGTTATTAAAGTTAATCATTAATAGGTTGTGAAGAAACCACCCAACCGCCTTTGTGAAAGTTCCAAATATTGGAACTTACTAATCCCTTACGTTTCTCCCTCTTCTATATAGAGCCAAGATTATTCAAAGCTTTAAGCATCCAACAAACATGAACTATACTCATAATTGTTGCAATTTCTAAAGCATATATAGTCGGCGAAAGAGTTTTTTGTTTTTACATTCTTATCTAGAACCTAAAGATATTCTTGGAACTAATCAAGATTAGAAATGCACGTGGAGCATAAACAGTACTACTGTTTAACTTATTAATATATGGGTGTTTGTTTCATCGATATAAATATTATTTTTTTAAATATGAATTTACATATTCTCTTGTTTATTTTAAGTTTTAATAAATTATTCTTAAATATTTTTTATTCTTAAGAATGTAATTTGTTCATCTATTTTTTTAACTTTTACTTTTATGTTAAAGGACGTGATTCGGGAATACAAAATAAGCAATAGTAACCTTTCACTTTTATATCATTTTAATAAATTTAATTTTTAATTTTTAATTTTAAAATTGAATTAAAATAAAATCTAAAATATTATTTATTTGTCAAACACGAATAATCCGTGTCAATAATATTCTTATAAATACTATTTTCGAAATTATAATTTTAATTCTTCAAACAATAGAAAAGTATTTATCATTAAAATAAATAAAAAATATTGAAATTTAATTTATATATACCGCCAGAAAAAATATTTTTAATTTATATATTCTTCAAACAATAGAAAAGTATTATAAATATTTTTAATTTATATATTCTTCAAACAATAGAAAAGTATTTATCATTAAAATAAATAAAAAATATTTTTAACTTATAAATTAAAATATAAGTTAAATTTCAATATTTTTCATGCTCACTCAGAAGTCTAATCCCCCTTTGTTATGCCTTTTAGGCCGACTGACTAATGCATTGTCCTCTTCTAGGGTCAAATCAAAGTTATCTTTGTTCAAAATCTGAAGCACATGTAAAGCGAAGTGATTTAACCTATGAGACAATGACCTTTTTATAAAGAAGCGACTCTTTTAGACGAAGCTTAGAGGGTGATTTCCTCAAGAATTACTTAGGGTGAGTCTTTCAAGCATTGCTTGGGGGAGAGTTCCTCAAGTGTTGCTAGAGAATAAGTCCCTCAAGTGTTGCTTAATACGGGTCCCTCGAGCACTATTTGGGGCGTGTCTCTTAAGTGTTGTTTGAGGTGAGTCTCTCAAGCATTGCGTAAGATAACATGTTTGATATTTAATGCTTAAGAATGATGAATTTTATCTTGGGAAGGCGCAATTGGGGATTATAGAATGGGTCCGGCTAGTTGGACATGCTTGTTTTGCCCGTATTTTTTTCACGAGGAGAACCAAGGTTTTAAGCCCCCACCTTAAAATGTGCATGCACTGATATTTTGTACACATGAGCACTTATCTAAATCATTTTATTTTTAGACTTAAAAAGTGCAGTACCTGCGGGCCCGTCTTACCCCACCTTCAATTTTTATGCAGCAGACCAATATTTTAGGCTTGCACTCTTAACTATGTATGACCTGCCCCATCCCCTTTTTTGCAAGATTTTTTAGGGCATACATAAACAGGGTGGACATGCATGTTTTCCATCCCTAAGTGCATTCATCAGGGTTCGTTGATTTATCTGCATGCATCTAATTTGGCCCACAAATGTCTTACCACTTACTAGCAGGTGCAATCCTACGATTTGACAATGATATGCCTATTAAACTTAGGTTTTTGGCTTTATAAATAAAGGAATAACAACCTCTTTCCATACTTTTGCATACAAAGTTATCATATTTCATGAGCAAACCATCTTCTCCAACTATCGCATCTCTAAGTTTGATTTTCTACTCACCCCTATTATTGAACCCTAGTCAGTTATTGAACTTTTTTCTTACTACTTGTATTTTTTAAATCTTTTTCTAGGGGATGAAAATTATAAAAGAGTTAGATGTAAGTAACCAATTTGTCAAACCCTTCACTCATGGGGATGTTGTGAAAATGTGGAGACAATGTGTGGTGAGTGTGAGGTGGTTGGACAAAATAGTTGATTACAAACTTGTAGAATTAGGAATATTTGGCAGTGATAACTGTTCTAGTAGTGATGGTGATATAATTTTACCCATTATTTCCCAAGATAGGACAATTTTTTGATGGCGATCGGTTCCTCAAGATGTTTAAGGGTCAAAGAGTTTGAGACTATGTACACAACTGAAGAAAAGTTGTCTCTTTTTGCAAGAGCACAAACCTATCTAGTTAGGGAAATGAAAAAGATATCACCTTGGAACCCTGCTCTGATGAGGAGCGGATTAACACGGTCTCTCATACAAGCTCGTCAAATGATTTTTTTTACATGCACCTCCCTGTTATTTATGACTTGGGGTGCTTATTCCTTTAACACTTTTCGAATATGTGGTGTTTACAACCATAAATGTTGATCCTAATCAGATATCTCCCAACAGACAGGTTTTCATAAGGGCATTGCGAATTATTTATAGACGTCTAGAAGTCACACCTACGATGGGCATTTTCTTTTATTTTTATGGTACCAAAAGGACAACTAAGGAAGGATGGGTGGCCCTATGCGCCTTTCTTGAGAGAACTATTTCTACCCCTAACTTAAGCAACTACAAAAAACCATGAAGGATAGGTTCATGAGAGTAAGGGGAGAGATAATACATCTATGGTAATATTCAGGGAAGACGTTGACTACCAGCTCCCTTTGTACTAGATGGATGGCCCTGTGGCCATTAACAACTTTAATCATGATTACTTGATCATCACAGAGATGGAAGTTATCAATATCTAGGAGGAATTTTCAATTATGAGCTCAAGAGAAATGGTGGAGCTTGACCAATGTGACGACCAGGAGAGGAAAATTGATGAATATTTCTGTAAGTTATGTTTTTGTTTAGGTGTTCCTAGTTTGGTCATTTTCTTTATCTACTATTTATTTTTTCTATTTATAGAGATGATTCCCCCATGAATATTGATGAGAGGAAATATCGCCACACAAGGAAAAAGTCTGAGTGGGTGAAAAGTTGTCCTATGATCCTAAAATCAACTCCAGTGTCCTGCTAACCAAAGGAAAGAAGAGGTATGTTGAAAGGGCTACAATCATTTCTCCCAGGCCTATCAAGATTCTCAATATTGGAGAGGTCAAAGAGTTTTCATTCACTGTTTAGGGTTAGAAATGTAAGGGAGATTACAATGACACCTACAAAGATTACAATGACACCTTCATCTGAAACATGGACTTTTCATGTAAAGATTTTTGTGGAGATCACTTAAATTACTTTGCTAACTTCCCAAATGACCAAAAGATGGCTAGTTAATTTGGGTCGAGGAAGATGTCTAACTTGGTAGAGACCAATTTGCTAATGGGTATTATGCTGAAAGTCTAATTTTCGATGCCCATAAGCAGTAAAATAGGTTTATTTTGGAATAGAATACCAAATTGAACACACTAAGGGAGACACTTACACACACCCAACAATAAGTGAAATCTATTGCTAGGGAGCGTGACGAGGCATAACATTCTTTAAAATAACTAAAGGAAACTTATAAAAGGAAAGAAGAAGACACCAAGAAGCTTGACGAAGATATTTCCCAAGTAAAAAATAAATCTCAACGCCTCAAAGTAATATCTTAAGGTAGAGGTCATCCTTAAGAAAAAGTAAGAGATATAACTATCAGATTGCAATAAGGAGTTGTTCTATGATACTGATAAGTGTTTTGAGAGATCCATGGCGTAAATGGCCTTTCTTTATTCAGACCTATACTTGAGTGAGCTTTACTTGTTTAAATTAATAAATTATTATCAACTTGTGGATGAGGAGGACAAGCCCAATCAGGAGACGAACCCGTACTCAAGAAACACTCTTGTACTAAGGAAGAAAATGCACCTTATTTGAAGGCTACTCATATCAATGAGGAAGGGGACTTTTATAAGAGGGTGAACCACTTATGTCCACCCCTTTAACTCTTAGGATTTTCTTGTTGTAATCATGTCTTTTGTCTTCTTACCTTTGTTTGTGCTTTCACCATTTCGATGAAAAGATGTTCATGCCTTTTGGAGATTTATTTATGAAATTATTAGAATTATGACTCTTATATTATTCATAGTACTATGGCGTAGTTCTAAGGTGTGTTACTTCTTGGGTATTCTTTCTTGGATTTAAGTGAATGGCCTATTGAATAGGCAATGTCTCTTTATCAAAGTTAAGGATAATAACATAATAAGTTGAAAAATATTCCTTCTTAGGACCCATTAAAATAGCCTGATAAGGCATATAAGATCCTTTTGTAATGGTCAAATAAGATAGTCTAATAAGGTGGAAATAATATTTTTGTAAGTTCCACAAAGATAGTTTGATAAGGAGACAAAGATACCTTTATAAGGTTTCAAAATGATAGCCTGATAAGGTAATAAGGATCATTTGTATGAGCCAACGAAATAGCCTAGTATTGTGATAAGGATCCATTTTTAAGGATCCAATAAGATAGCTTGATAAGGCGGAAAATATTCCTTTGTATGGGTCTAACAAGATGGCTTGATAAGGCAATAAATCCCTTTATAAATGTTTAGCAAGATCTGCATCATATTGTCATTCCCCAAATTTGTCCTACATGTATACCATTCAGTTTCGGTTCACTAACCATATTCAAAAATCCAAAAATATGTCATTTCTTCTTGTTGAACTAAATTCAGGTTTGTGCGAAAAATATGGGTTCATTGAAATCGTCAGGTCAAGCAAATATGTGTGCAGCAATGGCTGAAACTCAGTACTTCATGTGTCAATCATCAGGGACCAGTTCATCAGGGTTTTGTGTAGTGCAATTCACATTTTCTATTTCACATCCATATCCATTTCATTTTGTCAATCACTATCCATATTCAAATATTCACATCCATAATTCATATTTCTGATCCATTATTCGTATCCAATCTCTATCCAAATCCTTTTTAGTTCATATTCCAATTATCCACTAAATATTTTTGTTCACTTTTAATCCATTACTAAACCAATTCATATCCATATTCATTTCCATTAGTCCAAAATCCATTCCAAATTAAATCGTTTTTCAATTTAAATCCATTTATCAATATACATTTTTTTGTTACAACACTACAACCAAAAACTACAAAAAGAGTAACCCTTTTTTTAATAACCACGACCTACACGATACAAAATATCACGTTGACCTAGCCACCCCCATACAAGCTACATGCAACTTCAACCATTCCAAACACATTAAGCCACAAACACAACTAATACCCTCAATTAGGGATGGCAAAACGGGCCACCTGCCAAACAATGGCGGGCTGGGCATGGATTTTGGGCCCGCCTACCTATTTTGCCCGCCCCGCCAAAGCAAAATTTCCCGCGGGCGAAATTCATAATGGGGCGGGGTTGGCCCGCCAGCCCGTTAAAAAAAAATTGAAAAATAACTACTTAGATTAAAAAATATCATGGCCCATTTTGAAAGGAAAAAAGTAACCCAATAATTTATTTGACCTAATTTTCTCTCATTCTTCACATTCAGTCGATATTCACGTGTTGCCTCCTCTCTTCTCTGCTTCAAAATCAAACTCGCCAGGAAACTCCTTTCACTTCTCAAATCTCTATCCCTCTATTTGCATCACTCTCTCTTTCTCGAATATCAGTTCTTTTCCTTTCTCTGCTCGCGAAGGTGGTGAGTT
Source organism: Lathyrus aphaca (assembly GCA_963966055.1). Taxonomy (NCBI): domain Eukaryota; kingdom Viridiplantae; phylum Streptophyta; class Magnoliopsida; order Fabales; family Fabaceae; genus Lathyrus; species Lathyrus aphaca. The sequence continues at coordinate 497,299,566 of OZ014522.1, forward strand.
ATTTGTTCGTTCTTTTCCTTTTTATCATTTTTTACAGTACCGACATTGTTTTGAAGAATGAATTAAATTTTTTTTGAAGTTGTTTGTTCGCTATAACAAGTTTAGGTTTGGAAGCTTGTGCGAGATGTTTATTTTTTCAAATGTGGTTTCTCCTCTGGTAAAGCCACTTCTTAAATAACGGTGATACACATATATAATGCTTATAAGAAAATGTTGATTAACGCACATAAATATTTATGGAAGAAGAAGGGACTAGAAGGTTAGGTCACGTCTTTTCTCTCGCGAAACTTCTTTCACGTGGGGATAGTTTAATGGATTTTGAGTTAACATAAAAATACAAAGAAACTTCTACACTTCTTATCACTTCTAAGAAAGCGACAAAATAGAATTGAAAGTGGGTTTATATAGCTTAATAAAGTCATGAAAATTGGAAAAATATCTGACCGATTTGAAAGATTCCTGAAAAAATAAATTTAAAACATGATTTCCTTATATTCTTCTCATATTTCTTGAAAAGGCTGTTAACATTTTCACATCACAACATCAAAATTCTAGAAATTCTATTAGCTTATAAGCTTCTCTTAAAAAATATATTTTAAACGTATTCTATATTAATTTTTAAAACCATTTTTAGGTCACTCAACTATTTCAGTTATAAATAAGTTTAAACTATTTCAAAAAATATCTAACAAATAAAATAAATATAGAATTGTACTTGTCAATGGTAATTAAATAAAATTGTGAGATTATAACTTGGCTTCAGTACTTGATAAAAGTTGTTGTATTACAATCATATATATATATATATATATATATATATATATATATATATATATATATATATATATATATATATATATTTTCTTATATTTTCTTCTTTAAAACGTCATCTTGAAGTTTGTAAGAAAGTTAATTTTGGAGATGTTGGTCAGATGATGTTACACATTCAAGGAAAGTTAAAATCATCAAAGGTTGATAATTTGGCATCTCGTGAAATGTGTGCTCGACTAATTATCAAGCGTGATCTTCCTTTTAAATTTGTTGAGTTTGAAGAGCTTACAACTTGGCTTCAGTACTTGAATCCTGATTACATTCCTTTCACTAGAAATACCACCAAGGCTGATGTTGTGAGAATATACATAAGGGAAAAGGAAAAGGTTAAGATAGAAATGGCCAACACTCCTTGTAGGATTTCTTTAACTTCTGATTTATGGACATCGATTAATATTGAGGACTATATTACTTTAACTGCTCATTATGTTGATAAAAGTTGGAAGTTAAATAGTAAAATCCTCAATTTTTGTCACATGCCTCTTCCTCACACTGGTTTTGAGTTGTGTAAAAGAATATCCGAGTTTTTGACTGATTAGGGAATAGAGAATAAAGTTTTTACCATTACTTTGGATAATGTTTCTGTAAATGGTGTCATGCAACAAACTTTGAAGAGTCAACTAGCCTTGCAAAGTTGGTTACTATGTGAAGGGGAGTTCTTTCATGTTTGTTGTTCTGCACATATCTTAAATCTAATTGTCCAAGGGGGTCTTAAAGTAGCTTACAATGCTTTGCAAAAGATTAGGAAAAGCATAAAGCATGTGAATGGTTCAGAGATTAGAAAGGTAAAGTTTAGGCAATGCATTGATATGGTTGGCAACATTGATGTATCAAGTGGGTTGGTTACAGATGTGTCTACAAGATGGAATTCAACATATCTGATGCTTAAAAGTGCTATTAAATATTCACGTGTGTTTGAAAACCTTCATTGTTGTGATGCAAATTATACAAGTAATCCTTCAAAGGAAGAGTGGGTGAGACTTGAAAAAACGAGTAGGTTCTTGTTGCCATTTTATGAAATTACCACTTTGATGTCCGAAACATGTTATCCCACTTCCAATTTGTACTTCTTGCAAATTTGGAAAATTCAATGTCTTTTGATAGACAATCCAAAAGAGGTAGATGAAGTTATTAAAAAAATGGCTTAAAGCAGGATTTTGAAATTTGAGAAGTATTGGGATGAATATAGTGTTGTTCTTGCATTTGGGGTTGACTTAGATCCAAGAATGAAGTTGGACTTAATGGGTCATTGTTATAAAGTGGTAGATCCATTAAATTGGGAAATAAAGTTGGAAAACATAAAGCTGAAATTGTACAAGTTATTTGCAGAATATTATATTTCTTCTTTTAATGCTTCAAGTACTCCTCTTACTACCTCTTCAACTATGTCAACTGAGCCAAGCATATTTGATGTAAATTTGTTGTTCATGATTCACTAATTGTTTTTTTTTTCAAAATAGTATGAAAGCATGATTTACTAATTGGTTTTATTTAACTTTATGTTATTTTTCAATGTTATAATTTTAGGAAATTAGATTGGGTAGACAAAAATCTAATAAGGCTAAAAGAAATGGTCAAAGTCAACTTGACATGTATTTGGAAGAGCCGACATTGGATCTTGATTACATAGAACATTTGGATGTACTACAATGGTGGAAGAACACTAGACAAAAATTTCCCGAACTTTCAGTAATGGCTCGAGACTTGTTAAGCATTCCTATTACCACTGTTGCATCATAATCTTCCTTTAGTATTGGTTCTAGAGGGCTTAACAAGTATATAAATCAACTATTGTCTGAAAATGTTGAAACATTGATTTGTTCTCACAATTGATTGTATGCTTTTGATGATGGTAATTTTTTTAGTATGAATATAATTATCTAATTTTTTTAATATATTATTTAGTAACCATTGAATTTATTTCATTGTTTTGTATTGTAGATGGAAATGATTATGACAATAAAGATGAAAAAGAGGGTCCAACTTGTTCTAAGAATGCATCTAATATTCTTGACCTTGATGATTAGGATTTAAATTTTAGAATGCTTCCTCTTGTTTTGTTAGGCAATATTAAAATTATTATGGTTTTGGTTGGTTGAACTTAAATTTTGATGTTGTACTTAATACTTATTATGATTTTGGCTGGTTGAACTTAAACTTTGGTTGTTGATGGTAAAGTTCATGTATTTCTTATTGTATATCTAAATATTGGTTTGATTTCTAAATATTTCTTGATGCTTTCTTATTGAAATTTAAAAAATAAAGCATTTTAATTTATTCAAAAAATAGGAAAAAAATTAAAAAAAAAATAAGGCGGGTCGGCCCGCCAACCCGCCACCTTAGCGGGACGGGCTAGAATTTCATGCCCATTTCACCTTGGCGGGCATGCCTGCCCCGCTCTTTTTTTGGCGGGCCAGGGAGGAAGGCCCGTTTTGCCACCCCTTCCCTCAATACGCAAATCGCATAACATATAATACACATTTCCATTAAATTTCTTCACATCCACTATACAATACAAACACCAAATTCCAGTCTGTCAAATAACAAACTCAGCATAACTCACAACAAATTCTCCCATATCTTTGCTTCCAAGTTTGCCTATAATATCCTATTCAACTCTCTATAAAATTAGACACATTTCTCTTCAATTTTCCAAGCTTGGAAAGCCACAAACATAATGCTAGAATACTTCCAAAAAGCCAAGCTTCAACCTTTTCAATAAACAAACCAACAAAACTTTCTTTAAACCAAAACAATTCACTTAACCCACCTTCATTTTCATAACTCATAAATAACTCACGACCAACCTTCATAAACTCCATCTTTATCTTCATACAATAAACCTCCATATTCATCTCTCATACATAAATCTTCCTTCCACCCTTTCAAAACCGATCACATAAACTAATCAAAACCTTCGCACAAAACAAACCCAAACATAAACCAAATTATAAGAGAAAGATGAAAGGAGACTAGAGTGACACAAACCAGATCGAGAAGAGAAAAATAGAGCTGAGACACACCGAAATGAGAAACAAAATGAAATCGATTGAAATCGTGAGAGCTTGAGAGAGAGAGAGAGAGAGGCTGATGCGTTTCCATTTTTGAACAGAGGCAGTGCGGTCTGGCTTTGAAAGAAGTCATGGTGTATGTGTTTTCTTTTTCAAAGAAGAAGAGAGACTTAAGGGTGGATGTTTTGCTCTTTTCTGAATCGTTGGAAAAATATGCGACTATGTTGTTTGTTACTGATACATGGGTTTTTTTAATTATTATTTATGTATTTATTTTAATTATTTTATTTTGAAACTCTATGGATTTACTCCATGAGCTTTTGGGCTTTTCGTTCAACCCACCAGATCCTTTCTTACTACACCCCACAACCAGGAACATACTTCCTCTCTTCTTTCATATTTTTATTTTATTTTGGCTTGTTATTTTATTTCTATTGTTTTTTATTTCCTTTTAGTTTATATCCTAGATATTTTGTGCCATTTTGATTTGTTTGTCATTATAATTACTATCTTCATTTTATTTTTTATGTTGGGTTGATGATATGACAAAAGATCTTGGAGTAGTCGATTTTGTTAAATCGACGAAAAGTTGATCAATATGAGTCCATTAGTTTATTTAGCTTTCTTTATTTATTTTTTCACTTTGTGGTCGATGAACATCTAAATATCAAGATTGTTGCAAATCGACTTGAAATTTTGATTAGTAATGAGACCACTTTCTTTTCCCTTTTGGAAATTTGTTTTTATTTTTATGTTGGTCGATGAAAGTCTAAAAATCATGATGGTCGACAAATCGATAAAATCTTGATTAAGACGAGATCATTTTACAATTATCCGATTAGTCATTGCATTGTGATTTCAGAGCATAAATTGATTTTGCTTTTGAGAACCGTATGGATGCATAAAGTGTTGCTCAACTTATCATAGAGTGATTCCTATATGAATCCACTCTAAGATAGTTAAAAAGCCAAATTTCGACGCTTTCGATTTAATCTCGAGTCTCGTGGATACCTTTTGGGCTCATAAAACACCCCTTTTATTTAACTGCATAGTTTAGAACACTTCACACACGTGGTTTCCTCTTGGGCCCATACAATGAACCCATTTATTTCTCGCAATCCTGTGTATTTATCATGTATCCCTCCCCCTATTCCGATGTACGTCATTTACTTTTCCGCATTTTGGTTTCGTTTGCTAGGAGTACCCTTAGGGATTATGATCGATCTCACTTCGTTTCGAACCCTTGATCCAACGTCAAGTGGTTTCACTCATGCATACACTTTCACTTTCTTTTCGGTTATGGTTTCGTTTGCTAGGAGCACTCCTAGGTACTAGGAATCGATCCTACCTAACCATTAAACAAATAACACTCCATTTTCATTCACCCTTAAAAGTCGAGCGCATTGTGCCTCGCCATCGACATTCCTTTTGACCAAGACATCTATTTTAGACCTAAACCCTTGATCCAACTGTCGTACCTAAAAAAATACGATCCTCGCGAACGCGGTCGCGACTGGGCTGACATGAGATTCACCAAATAATTTTAATCTATTCCTAAAGATGGAAAGGGAAAATATAGATAAAACCCGTTGAAAGGGAAAAAACAAAGGTCATCGCAACCATTCTCGGGGCTTAGAAACCAGTTATGCAAGGGGAAGGTATTAGCACCCCTTACATCTATGTTGTCACACACGAAAATATGTCTATGCTTAATGAGTTACTTGCTAAATAGAAGGTTTATTGATCCTAAGGTGCTCGACAAGGATTGAGATCCTCGTGCCTAAATATTTCCTCGTGCAATGGGAAAGTCAGAGCTTCGTAGTTCGACTTACTACAATTTGGTTGTTGTTTTTATTACCTTTATTTCAAAAAAGGATTTAGGAGTCAAGTTGTACTAAATACTATGGGTAGACTAGTTTGCTCAACAATCCAAACATTTTGCATCGAAATAATCAGAGTGAGTAATGCGATTGCTATTATCCTCCTTCTACTACTTAAGGCTCGTGGCGTACAATTCTTCTTATATTATTAAAGTGTTTTATTTTCTAAAACCGCTTGACGTTGGATCAAGGTTTAGGTCTAAAGAGACGACTTGGTCATTTGAAAGGCTGATGGCGAGGCACAATACGCTCGACTTACGGGTGAATGTGAATGTAGGTTTATTTGTTGATTTGATAGCGAGACACAATGCGCTCGGCTTGCAAGGTTTGAACTTGATATGTGGATCAAGTATGCTATGGATGAAAGACTAGCTATGGAAAACTAGCGCGATGCGTCAATTTGATTAAGTTGAAAAAGTTGAGAAAAATGTGAAGTGCAAAGGTAGTGCTAATGACGATCGTAGAACGTCCGACTTACGTGTGTGTATGAAGTGTATGTCAAAATCTACTTGGCGTTGGACCAAGAGATTTAATTATCTTTGAAACGATTTTTTTGCTTTAGTGTGCACTTTCACATTTTACTTAGCAATTTATGGTCGAGATACAAAAATAAATCATACAAGTGAGCACAACATGTCATAAACATAAAACCAAATCATAAGCAATGATAATGAAGCATACACAAGACACCCATTACACACAAAAAATTGAACAAAGGAGAAAATTTAATTAACCAAATTAAATAAAAAATTTAATAGGATTAATTAACAAGTTAATTAATCAATATTAAATAAAACTATTTAAAATAGTTAATCAACAAATTAGTTTTGGTCTTTTTTGAAATAATTAAACAAAGTTAATAAAAATGAATTAATTATGAAAACATCTTTTTGGTTTTTTTTGTATGTTTAAGAGAAATAAAACTCATCAAATTAATTAGATTAAGTCAAATTATTTATTATAATTAATTAAAAATTAATTAATATTAAATAAAAATACTTTAAAAATTTAACTTAACAATTTTGTATTTTTTTAACATTTAAAGGAAATTAAGATAAAAAGAAAATAATAATAAAAAAAACTATAACAAATATTGAATGAGCCAAGACTGCAACTAGTAAACAAGGTGTGTGAAAAGCAGAAAAACAGGACCATATGCTTAATGCAGGCCCACACGAAATTAGGGTTTACCATGGAGTTGGTCAACAAAGTTAACCTAGAGAAAGTTCCCAGTCGCTGATCTTGAGGGAGTCAACATGATGACTCCATCTGATAGCCTAAAACGTGTGCGTACTGTGGACAACAAGAAGAATAATGCGTGAGATCACTTAAGAAAATTGTCACTGAAACAGTGACAAGTGTCTGCTAGAGACACTTGTCACCACTACCGGTAACCACACCATGATGCTAAAAATGAGTGGTGAAATAAATTTAAAAAAACGAGTTTTCAAAAACATTTTTCAAATCTCTTATCTCTCTCTCTCTCTCTCCAACTCGTTTCTCACACAAATGTCCATCTCTCTGCATATTCCACCCTCACCGGAGCCTCACCTTCGTCGGAGAAGAAGGTGGACGGCGGCCGGCCACGGCGGCGCTGCACCTTCTCTCTGGCCAAACTTAGAATCAATAACCCTACCCTATGTAAAAACTACTCCTGAATCCAAATCCAACTTCAAATCTACCCAAGTCCTCGCCAATCGTCTAAATAGGAACAAAACAAGGTAACCCTAACTATCAAAAGTTGGAGCAAACACACAATTTACAAAGGGTTTTGTGTCAGAAAAACAAGGGAGCAAAGATCAAGGACTTAAATGTATTAAAGTGGAGAATATGTACCTTGTAGCACCTCACTTTCCCATTTAAGAAAAATTGTAAGAATAATATAATATTCATAGTTTTTAACACCAACAGTGGAATGTCACATATAAAAAAAATAGTAACAAAACCTATTTATTATTAAAGAATTCACAACGGAAAAATAATCATTTTATTCAAATCACGGTCATCCGCCAACAACATCAAAATATCCAGATCATCTCGTGGTTTACAGACTTTTAGTATAAAGGATGATACATTACAAAATTTAATTAAAGAATACATCAAAGTTAAAATTCCCCAAAACCCCATGTTACGTATCAGAGCGACTCTTAAAACTCTATCAAGCAACACACACTCCATGCATACTCAAGCACCTGAATCATCTGTACTTCCAAAAAAGCACAACCGCAACAACAAACAACAAATGGGTGAAAACTACATTCAATAATTAACGGTGTATAATACATGTTAAGGAGTATAACTCACACAATCAACCTAAACAACATATATCAACAACAACACTTATCAACATAATTTATGATTCAACAACATCAATAATGCAATGTGACTCGACAAATGACACAATGCATGTGATACCAAATCACCATGGTTCATTTAATCGAACCTGATTCATAAGAGAATCCGGATAAATCACATACACCCATCCGACAATGATTTATCTCCAACACTCTCCATAACGGAGTTCAAATGAATCATATACGCCCATCCAACAATGATTCATCTCCACCAATAATACCTCATATGTATGTATGACAAAATTATGCATACACCGTATGTATAATAATCATTATACATCTTCACAATCCTGCTGATCACATAATATACATAACCTAACAATTAATGCATACAACACATATATAATAAACATTATACATTCTCACGATCCTCCGTATCACAAAACAAATACATACCACACATGTATATCGACAATCATTCTTAGTCATGATTCTTCTGATCGCATAGAAAACACATACGACATAACTATACCAATAATCACGCATCTACACGATCCTCCTAATCACATAAGGAATACGTACCCATTGTATCACACCATAATATCACCACACTTGTCCCATCAATTCAACCTACACACTATATCCAAGGAAGTACATCACCTAGCCTTAATTAGCTAATCGTATGATTAATCCAATCGATCTTGATTATTAATCAATTTCACCTTCCATCATAGTTTCCACAAGTCCTGGCACTTATCCTAACCTCTCAAATAATAAGAAATCACCTCAGACACAAAATCGGGAAAAACATCGTGAAACATCAAAGTCCCTCAACACTGCTGGTCATACGCGTACTACTACACGTAAGGCCCTCCCCTGCACCTTGCCACACGCGTAATGCACAAGGGCATACACGTATGAGCAGAACCTCATTCTCCAGCCATTATCTTCTATTAATTCCAATATGCATAATACCTTTCCTTACGCGTACTGGCCAAATGCCCAACTGCATTACACGTAAGGCCTAACTAATACGTGTAATGGCCAGTTTCTCCTACGCATACCTTATGCATTCAAACAGAAGATCGTGCCAAAAATCCTCCCTTATACATATTGCCTTACATTACACATAAGGCCTCCCTGGCCAGTAATACCATATATGTAATACCACCCTTGTTACGCGTATGGGCATATTCAATGCCAAAAAATTATATTCGTCAACACCATTCCAAATTCTATCATTTGGGTCTCACTTCTACACTCCATAACAGTCCTATAATGGTTTATGTATTAACTTTACGACCTCTAATCATGTTAATCTTTCATCTATCATTACTAGTCCAATTTATCAGTTCTACATCTAGATTCGTCACTGAGCACCTGTAAAAACACCAGATTCGTATATACCACATATTATACGGAACAACAACAACAACAAATCATACACAAAATCAATTAATTCATATCGATTTCACAACAACAGTTCAACAAAACATCAGAATCATCAAAGAGAATAATACACATAAAATCCTTCGAGGGAAATGACCCCTCACTACCCTCTCATTTTATTATCACCAATTATGAACTAATTCTCCCCCTTACCTCAAATCCTTGATAACATTCTTGCGAAAATGATCTATGGAGAATGCCCAAGCAGCCGTTCTTCCTCTTCCTATCTCTCCCTCTTGGTAAAAAATGTTGTTATGACTAAACCCTTGCTAATTTTTCAAATTAAGGACTAATTCCTCTATTGTCCTCACATTAATCTCTTACTAAGTCAACCTTTGATTTTTAATAAAAAGAAGTAATAATAATATTACTAATATTAGATATCACTAATAATAATAATAATAATATTAAAAATGATAATAATAATAATAATGACAGTAAGAATAATATTAATACTGCCACATTATTATTACTACCCACACCATACAATTGCTAGTGACATTTCAGTCTACCCATCCCACTAAGGACTCCATGCCTATGCGCTCAACTACACACCCTTAACAAGGCCAACAATCAACAATAATACACGACGATTAAATAAATTAAAATGGGGGTGTTACGTACCTCAATCGGAGCAAATCCGATTTCGTCTTCTTCTCTTCGGTAAAACTCTAAGCTTTTCTTCACTCCTTCCTATTCTTATCTTCTTCTTATATTTCTTATGAACTCCATTTCTTCCCTTTTTCTTTTGCTTGTATCTGTATTCGTTGTTGATGTTGAATGTCGAGGGGCTGTTGTTGAACGCTTTAGTTCAGGCTAAGCAGAGCTTCAATGTGAGGCTCTGCTAACCTTTAGGATGAACTTTTATAAAATTTAGGGTTTTTTAATTCTTGATGCTTCTTCCATTTTTTGCTAGGGTTTTTAGGTGTAGGTTTTCAATGATTGCCAATGATTGTTTTTATTGGAGAATATTAGGGTATTTGATACGTGCGGGAAAATGAGAATTGTGTGAGGTTTGCGTGAATCATGTGAGGTGAGTGTGAATCATGTGAGGAATGTGTGTGTTCGGATTGTGTGAAAAATCCCTATGCTATTTGTCTTTTCTGTTGTATTTTTGATTGGGTGGTCCCATACGTATTTGCCTTTGTGAATTTGGTAACTTTACCACAACCCTGTTTTCACTGCTGTAAAACTTGTGATTTTCAATTTGTGGTTATGTGAATATTTGAATTTCACTGCAGAATTCTCTTCCATGATTACTGACTTGTTGCTGCTTGTATTGTATTCAATTGCTTATTTTTGTGTGTGATAAATGTCTTGAGTTGGCTTTGGTTTCTTAGCCTCATTTGTATATTGTCCTAACATTTTTGCTTCATTTGTTTTCATGTATGTCGATTGCTTGACAAAATTGGTGAAAGTGTGGAAGAAATCGAAGTTTGGTTCTTGAAGGTAAATGGGTTTATGAAGACTTAGCACAAGATAATTTGGACAAACTTGGCATTGATGAGAGCAAATTTCCACAAGGGTGAAGGAAACCAAGGATGATAGTATTTGGTAAGCAGTCTAATGAGGAGTTGGATTGGTTTGGACAACTTGGTGCCAATCTTGAAGATTCATCATATCAAGAGTCACAATGGAGCTTATTTTCATACTAGTAACTTGTAACTCAAGTAGTAACACAAAGTTCAATATTTCTAGATTCATGTTTTTATCATTTGTAGCAAAATTCATATTCATTTGTATCTTGTAATGATGAGATATATTTCATGCTTTGTATCATTGGAGACTTGTATATTTTGAAATTTTATTGAGGCATGAATCTTAACCTTGAATCTTGTAATATTTAAGCATGAACATTTCTATAGATATTAACTTCAAAGATGAATTTTAACTTCCACTTCCTCTTCCTATAATGGCTAGATCCTTAGAACAATTGTGTAATGATTTTTTAGACTCGGCAACATTTGGATTTATTATTTGAATCTTGATGCACGACAATGTAGACTTTGAATGAACATAAGTCTTATTGCTCCCTTTAAAATTCCATGATCAAAGACCTTCAAACAAACTTGCAATAAACTTTTGATGTGGTTCAAAACAACATATAACATATAGCCTTGGCTTGGAAAAGATGAGAAAAAACTTCACTCTTTTTTAGTGCTTTTGAACTTGTCATAACATGGTAGACTTTAGGAATATGTATTGGAAAATTGAAACAATCTTGGTGTCACGAGAATGGAAATTGAATCATGAACCTCTTTGGACAATGGTATGAACTTGATCAGCCACACTTTGAAATTTGAATCACAACTTGAAACATCTGCGCACTGCCCAAAATTCCTAATGAAAATTAATCGTTCTTTGATGATCCTCTATTCATAGAGCATTTAAATTCACATATCTTGAATCACAACCATTATTGTACATACGCTTAAATTGATTAGCCTCAGATGACCCTTAACTCCCTTTGTGGCATTGAACTTAGATAAAAAGGAAAGGAAAATTGAAATAATAATTTTTTTAGGCTTTTTGAATATTGGTTAGTAAACATAAAACACAAATGAGTGTAAAATTATAGGTTGGACAAATTTGGGGTATGACACCAACGTCAAGAGGTATTAGGTAATAAAACACTTTAATAATACAATTAGAATTGTATGCCATGAGCCTTAAGTGGTAGAAAGCAGGATAATGGATATCCCTTTACTCGCTCCGATTGTTTCGACGCAAGATGTTTGGCTTCTTGATCAAAATAATCACCTATACCCATAGTCTTTAGTACAATTCTACTCCTAAATCCTTTTATGAAAGAAAGGTTATAAATCAACAACCAACCTTAGATAGTCGAACTACGAAGCTCTAAATTTCCCATTGCACGAGGGAATACGTAGGCACAAGGACCTCAATCCTTGCCGAGCACCTTAGGATCCATCAACCTCTTATTTATCAAGTAACTCATTAGGCATAAACATCCTTTCACGCGTGATAACTTAGATGGTTCCCATTGAGTACAATAGAAGTAAGGGGTGTTAATATTTCCCCTTTCATAACCAACTTATGAACCCATGCAATGGTTGCAACAACTTTTGTCTTTATCCTTTTTTTCGACGGGTTTTATCTATATTTTCCCTTTCACCTTTTGGGAATAAATTAAAATTAGGTGGCGACTTTTATGTCAACCCAACCGCTTTTATCACAAGGTCGTATTTTTTTGAGGTGCGACACATTTAAAGAATTCATGAAACCAACAAGTTAAGAAAATGAGGCATATCATAAAAAATCCACCCTTATAGGGGAAAAAGAGTAACACCCTACATTCTATTCATTAAAAAAGTATTGATAATTCATTCATTGGATGGCTAAATTTCATCTCCTTATTAAATCAATGGGAAATATAACACAATCAACTATAATTTTGTCTCAGGTTCATTATGATCTAAGTTCTAGGGATGGGTCGTCCATCCAATTCTTCAGGTTTGTATGTATCATGTTGTAACTTCTGATGAACTAAGTATGAGCCTTCCCAACTGGGAAGCATGTTTCCAATCCAAGTATGTGTAAATACTTTGTTGAGCAGAAGGTCACATTCCTTCATATCCCTTTGGACGACCCTGTAAATATATAGTCTATCAACTATTTACTTGTCTATAAATTTATGAATATGGATGATTTATCTAGCCCAGTCGATCATGTTAGACTTGTATCTAACTATTCTTCATCATCTTCCTAATTAAAATGTCCATGTCGCCATGTGGGTGTGTCAATATCAATTGGTAACACGACACATGTGCCATAAACCATCTTGAATGACATTTCTTAGTGGTGGAGTGGGCGTTGTATAATATGACCACAAAACCTCATGAAAATGTTTTCCCACAAACCTTTAGCATCATTTGCTTCTTCTTTATCCCACAAAGGATCACTTTGTTGGCATACTCGGCCTGCTCTATGGCTTGTAGGTGGATAACTAAAATAAACTTCATTTGAATTCCTAGATGGTTGAAGAAATATGTCACAATTGATCAAGCAAACTAAGTCTCGTTATCTGAGATGATACTTCTTAGCAACAAAACTTGAAAATAATTTGTTTCTAGTAGAAAATTCAGACTCTTTTAGTTGTGACTTTTGATACAACCTCTACTTCTACTCATTTCGTGAAGTAGTCTACTCCCACAAGTAAACATTTTACCTGACCAGGAACTAATGGGACATGACCTAATAATGTCCATGCCCTATTCATAAAAAGTCCAGGGAGATGTGACAAGCTGGAGAATTTCTAATAGGGCATGGTGAAGGTTGAAATGCCTTTGATATTTGTCACATTTTCTAACAAACTCCGAGTTATCCTTCATTAGGGTCGGCCAATAATAACCAACTCTCAACACCTTATGAGCGAGGGCTCGCCCACCAATTTGGCCTCCATAAAAACTTAACTTGAGGGAAGTCATTCCCACATTGTATATCTTTCATGTTACCACTATGTACTTTTCTTCTAACTTTCTGATCGTATTTTCCTTGACCTCATCTGAAGGAAGTTCATTTTTCTGTCATATAACACATTATATGTGTCATCCAATTTGAGGCGTTGGTAACATATATGGTGTAAATTCTCCCTTTTCGGTGTTGGGGCGACTATGGTCTCTTGTATCATTGTCTTATTATGGTTTTGCTTCTTGGTGTCGGAGAATTTTGATAAGAGATCCACACATGCGTTCTCCTCTCTAGGTAGGGGTAGGAAAATAGACTAGACCAGTTGGGCATGCCCATTTTCCCGCACTTTAGTGTTGTTCAGGCCAAGGGTTTAGGCCCACACCCTCTAATATGCTTGACCTGTGCCACACCCAATTTATTTAAGCTTTTTTGGGTGCAAGCATTAATATATACTTATGTATTTTTAGGCTTAAAATGAGCAGTTCCCATGGGCTCTCCCTGACACCCCTTCACTATTATTACGAGGTGCGTCAAGGTTTTAGGTTCGCACCCTCAAGTATGTCCACCCCGTTTTATTTGCATACATTTCCCGGGCATACATGCCTGTTTTCCACCCTTATCTCTAGGTACATAGATTAGTTCAAATAATTTGAAATTCATAGCCAAATCTTGTACTTTCTAAAGGTATTTAATGAGTTGAGTCTCTTTTGTTTAATATTCACCAACGAACTGATTGGAAATTAATTGGGAATCACTTCATGCTCTGAGATGTGAAATATAACGCCTCGACTGATGTCGAGATTGCTTATTGACCTCACAAACCAACATGAGTATTTTCAACATACTTTTTCCTCACTCACACTCTTTTTGGGAAACTTCCCAGAAGGTCACCCATCCCAATACTACTCAAAGTCAAGCATGTTTAGCTATGGAGTTCTTATTGATTAGGCTACCAAAAAGAAGATGCATCTTGTTTGTATATGTAGTACCAATACATCATTATAAGCCTTCCTTCGACCATCCAGTCCCATACCTGCGAAACCTCATGATCCCTCTCATTCTGATGTGAATTCGGTTTTTCCCTAGAAGTTTATAGGAATGTCTCATTGTCATGCCTCGTGCACCAACAACCACTCAATCACCCTCGGGTGTTACATGTAACCACTATCCAACTTCTTCACCTTTGGGTGTTACATGCCCACCAGCTTTCGCTTTGTTCATCCGTGAACCACATCGTACTAGGAGAGGTCTGCTCTGAAACCATTTCTAATGCCCCAGACTACTTTCAGGATTATTGACTGACCCCACAAACCAACACGAGTCTTTTCAGCAAGTGTTGTCCTCACTCACATGCTTTATGGGAAACTTCCCAGAAGGTCACCCATCTCAATACTACTCAAAGTCAAGCATGTATAGCTATAGATTTATTATTGATTAGGCTACCGAAAAGAAGATGCATCTTGTTTTTATAGGTAGTACCAATAAATCATTATAAGCCTTCCTTCTGTAACACCCCAAATTTGCCCTCTTCATTTTAAGCATCATATCGCATCATAATCATCATGAGCATACCATATCCTTATCATTCAACATAGAAAAATGAGGCATAACACTCGCATGTTCCAGCATAAGGCATATGATCGGTCATCTGGGAAAATCCGAATCTGCAAGTCAAAATCAAGAGCATGGTGATCTGGCAAGAATCTCACAGGATCATTTTGCACAAGCCTGGTACCATGTTCAGAGCCCTAGAAAGAGAAGATGGATCAAAATTTGTTTGAAACGGTTGGTGCAGGTCTATTTTTGAAGGTTCCCACCAAAGGGAGGGAAATTCAAATTTTTCATGCGTTAACCGGTTAACGCATATGGTTAACCGGTTAACAGCTGCGAAATTTGAATTTCCAGCAGCATTTTCAGCATGTGTGTTTTGGTCCCATTTTCCAATTTTCTGATTTTTATTCATTTGAATTAAATTTGAATTTGAGAGAAGGATCTAGAGCATTTATCCAAGCCTCATTCCAACCCTAAATCCAAATCACTTTCTAAGCTAATCCCAAACCATAATTTTGGATCCCAAACCAAAATTTTGGGCCCCAAACCTAAATCATATTTATTCCATTTCCTTCCAAACCAAAGGGATCTCCCTCATTTTTCACTCTCATTTCTGAATTTTCATTCCTCTCACTCACAATTCTCTCACTTTTCTCTCCCAATTTTCCAAATCACTCAAAGTTCCTCTTTGAAGATCACACAACCTTGCCTTGAGGTGTGTAGATCTTGGAACTAGACCTCCATCCATAGTTTCATTACATCTTTTTGCTGGTTTAATTGGTGATTCAGATCTGGTTTGGGATCTAGAAGTGCTTTCGGATCAAAATTCTGCATCAAGAGCTTGATCTTGCATTTATTTTGCATGGAGGGTGGAGATTAGCATCGAATCTTCAAGGTTTTGCGCGAGATCTATCATTTTCAGCATAATCAACAATTACCAAAGCATACCTCCGCTTTGTAGGTTGGTTTAATTTCAGATCCAACTCTGTTTTTAGCTTATTTGCATTGTTTGTGCTTTAGATCCACCATGTGTTTGTGTAATTGATTGTGTTGCATGATTTGATTGGTTGATTGGTATCCGGATCCGTTTGTTATTGTTCATGAGCATAATGTTATGGATCGATGTGCATTGATCTATTTTTCCATGTGTAATTGAGCGCTGGTCTGGTGCAGCTTATTTGAATAAGCTGTTTTTGAAATGCTGTTTTCTGCAGGAATTTGCTGCTGTTTTTACAGTGTTAACCGGTTAACGCATATGGTTAACCGGTTAACGCCCTGTTTTTCTGCGTGTTTTGTGCAGGTTTTGACTGGTTAACCGGTTAACGCATATGGTTAACCGGTTAACACTGATGCAGAATGGTTTTTTGGGGCTGTTTTGAGTTTGTTTGATCCCTTTGCTTGTGCTAATTGTCATGACTCATTGTATGATCATTAAGCATGATATTTTAGGGTGATTTGCTTGCTGGTTGATGTATGCTTTCATGTTTTCGACGCGTAAGTCGTGTATTTGCAATGTTGGCATGATTGTTTGATTTTTATTTTCAAGTACCTTCGAGCATGATTGATCCCATGATTGTTTCTTGGTCAATTTGCTGGATTTTTGCTAACTTTTCAGGGGCTCATGGTAAGAGAAGTGTGGATGTTTATCCACATTTCAATGTTTTTCATCTTTCCTCTTTTGTTATTTGAACTAACCCTTTGTTGTTGGGCTTAGGCCTTTCTCATCCCTTCTTCTATCTTCTTCTTCTCTTCTTCATTAGGATAGAAACCTCACAAACCTAGGATCATCCATGCATGTTAACACTTAGGATTATTTTAGTCCCCCTTTAGCATTTTACCTTTATGATCCTTTTTGGTTCCTTTCTCTTCTCATCTCAAAACTCTTAAAAAAAACACACTTTAATAAATGTGAAGTGATGCATTGATCCATAGCCTTATTCCATGAGGTATGCTTGTAGTCTTCCCATCTTGGGATAGTACAAGTTTGCCTTGTGATGCACAAGTCTGATCAAGGTATCTTCTTCATAAGAGAAAAGCCTAAAAAACACTTCTTCATGTAAATAACCAAAAACACTTAATAATTAAGCAAGTTAGTGAGCCTAAGCCCTAATCTTTGGGTTCAAGTTTTGGGGATCTTCTCCTTACTTGAGTGGGCTTGTTCTATTATTCCATCTTGGAATGTAGTGACAAGTGCACATTCCATTGGGGAGAGCTTGAGTTCACTTCCTTGTGACACACTCATGAAAGCCTCATAAAAATCTCAAACAAACAATAAGCGTTTTTCCTTCGGGAATTCTTTTCTCATCTCCTTCGCTCCGTACGCGAACCTGCTCCTACTTGTCACTTTGCAAGACGGTAACGCACTCGTCGTCCGAGCCTGCAACACCTGAGCAATGGCATAGGCAGTTCAAGCCTTAATTCACAAGCAATTTCCTTTTAGTACCCCTAGTTAGGGGAACTACGGCGTCTCTGATCCTCATTATCCCGATGAGGTACGTAGGCAGCGGGGTAGGGCCCGTTCGAGCACAATCTTTATTTTCCCTACATTTTTTCCTTTCATTTCTTATTCAGTTCTCTTCCAGTTCCAGTTTCTTTTCATTTTCATTTCTTTTGTTGCATCTTTCATACCCTCACCCTTTGAAACAGTTTCTTTTGCAAGCGTGGATCCCGTCGGGTACGGCGGATGATCTGGGGTGCTAATACCTTCCCAGGTCATAACCGACTCCCGATCCCAGTCTCTTTGGTTCGCAGGACCCGTGTCCTTCCTTTTCTTTCTTCTGGTTTGTGCAGCATTACCATTCCCTCTCTTCGGGATAAAAATGCCTGGCTGGCGACTCTATTCTTTTTCCGCGCCACTTTCGCGTTTGTACCAGGATGGAAATCCTCGGGAGCGACAGCTTGGCGACTCTGCTGGGGAAAGATCATCCAGATGATCTCTGGTTCCCCTGAGAGTCTCTCCTAGCGCTTGTTTGTTTCTGTTTCATTGGGTGATGTTTGTTTGATGTGGCTTATTGTTTTTTATTGTTGTTTATTTACAGCTTTATTTACAGCTTTATTTACAGCTTTATTTACAGTTTTCAGTATTTATTTTCCGCATCATATATATCATACTGGACTGTCTGGACTGGTTTTCTTTGGTGGGATGGGAGTTACTGGTTCTTGAGAGATGTGAGCCAAGTACCCGGCTCGAGTGCACCATAGGACTTAGAGTGGTTCCACTTTGGCCTCATGAGATCTTGTCATGAGGGTAGTAGTGAGTTCCACACCCAGGTTGCGATTGTCTTGGAAATGTCTTGATTTGGGGATCTTCCTCTCTCATTACATAACCCTGACAGTTATGTGCAGCTGGGGACCGATCATTGAGAACCTTTGTGGAAACAACCCTCTCCAGTGGTGACAGTGGCAGACCACATTTTGTGGCAAACCCATTCGCACCCGAGGGTCCACTGGGAACTCGCATAGGATGGCCTGGTTCTCTTATAAGAACTCAGTTAAAGCATCTGGTCGTATGACATTAGTACTGTATCCTACGGGCTGAATGTACTATTGTTTCTCGATTTCAGCACTTGAAGCTGGGGACTTATAAGGGATGCTTGTTTTTCCCGGACTCAGCTGAGGCCTCCCTGCGTAGTACATAATGCCTAACCGATTCCCTGATTTGGTCATGAGCCATTTCTCGGAGATGGTGAAAGTATTATTGCTATTCGGCTTTGAGAGTCCGTGATGTCTGACCCGGAGCCTTTTACCTGTGAGATTGGGGGGTGTTTACAGGTGTGCAGGAACCCATGACCTCAACATACACTCATTTGTTCAGTTATGATCTTTGGTCCGGTGAATAAGATTTGTGGTTCCGAAGTTATGGTCCTGGAATTCTGGATTTCTTGATACTGTGATTCTGATCAGAGGGTTGTGATTATCAGAGGGTGTGACTCAGTGAACTGTTGAGATTGCTAGTTATTCAGAGGGCTTTGTCAGTGTGCCAGTTCAGATGGTCCCCGTTGGTCATATGTTTGCATTGCATTGCATTTGCATCATTCTTTGCATTAACTGTTTATGTTTCCCATTTTTCAGGGCATTGCTCGCATTTGTTCCCAGTTCTGGTATTCTTATCTCCATGGCAGAAATCAAAAGAGATCCAAGAAAAAAGAATGTGCATTATACCTCTCTTCAGCCGGAAGTTAAAAGTGTTCAGAGGTTGGCAGGTTTGATGAACGATCAAGTCTTAGGAAACTTCAAGAAAAGATATGGCCAGATACTGAAGTTTGTGGACAAGCCTACTACAGACCAAAAGGACAGCTTGCATACCTTGTTGCAATTTTATGATCCCTTGCTGCGTTGCTTTGTTCTTTCAGGTTACATCTTAGCTCCGACATTGGAAGAGATCTCCAGCATGCTGAGTATTCCGATCAGAGAGACATTGCCGTTCTATGGGTCAGAGGTTGTGCTCAGAGATGAAGATATAGCCAAGGTTTGTAGGTTGCCAGTTGTTTCGGTCAGAAAGGCTTTGCAAGAGAGTAAAGGCAGAGGTCTACCATGGAGTGTGCTTATTCCAGAGGCTGAGAAGTATGCTACAGAAGCTAAGTGGAATGACTTTGGAGCTTTGCTTGCATTGATGGTATATGGGTCTAGCTTGTTTCCCGGGGAGAAAGAGTTTGTCAGCTTAGAAGTGATCTCAATTTTTGCAAAAAGCAATCCAGTGCCTACTTTATTGGGTGACTTTTATTTTAGTGTCCACTACAGAAACGAGAAAGGTAGAGGTGGTCCAGTGGTCTGCTGTGCTCCTTTGTTTGCTGAATGGTTCGCTAGACAGTTACCTAAATCAGGTGCCTTCAAGGATATACGAGACGAATGGAGATGGTCCAGAAGACTGATGGGATTGACTGAAGAAGACATTGCTTGGGGTTATGACAGGGATTTGCTAGGAAAGGAGTTGATGGTTAGTTGCAGGAGGTTTGCTGGAGTACCTTTGCTAGGAAGGAAAGGTGTCATCAGTCACTACCCGACATTAGCCAGAAGGCAGTTTGGCTACCCTTTGAAGGATCCTCCCCAGATGGAGATGTTTGCTGAATCCTTATATTTTCCTGCTGACGGAAACGGAGAGCTAGTCCAACAAGCCGTTCAATCCTGGGATCACAGGAAAAGGAAAGGGAAGAAAGACTTCGGTCGAGTTGATCCCAAGGCATATCCACCATATGCTGAATGGTTGCAAAGGCATATCGAGGCAGTTCTCATGCCTTTTTCAGTCGAAGCTCCACTTTATCCTCGAGAGGTACCCAGTCCGAGCAGTACGGTTTCCTTGGAGGAGTACAAGAAGCTAGAAGCTCAGCTGCAAGCGGTCAGAGTAGAGAATGTTGAGATGGTAAGCTTATACCACCAGGCTAATAGAGCTAAGAAGGAAGTCGAAGACAAGCTGCAGAAGCTCCAAGCTTCCTTGGAAAACAAAGAGAAAGATTTTGCCGGAAGAGAAGCCCATTTCCATCGATTGGGTATGATGGAAGCGCAAAGAGAAGCCAAGCACAAGGAGACTTTAAAGACTCTCAAGAGCGCTCGACAGTCCATTGTTTGGCTGAAAGGCCAAAGGGATGAAGACCAAAAGAAATACAAAGAGAAGGAAGAGTTCTTTGAGATTCAGATGGCTTTCAAGAAAGAGGAAGTGGAACAAGCCCACGCCATCCGGAGGGAGAGGACCCAGCAGCTAGTCCAAAGTCAATTAGCTCTGGAGGAAGCCAGGAAAGAGATTGAAGAGCTCAAGCTGAGGGCAGGTGTCAAGAAAAGCAAGGCGGAGGTGGCAGAGCCGGAATCCTTAGCTTAGTTTATTTTTCAGACTACCTACAGGCTTGTTGTAGGAGTCTTGCTTTTATTTCTTTTATCTTTATGTACTGGTTTGTAATCCTTCGGGGAATATTCTGGGATGTATTCTGACTTTTAGCCTATAGTGGTTTGTCCCTACTCAGTATTAATGTACAAGTTATCGTCTTGAATGTGCAAGACTCGTTTGTCTAGATACTGCTAATATTTGAACACTTATCAAAGAGAAAGTTTGAAAGATAAAAAGTGGTTGCCGAGATAGATGCCAGAACTGGGGCACGCCAAATGTTTAAAGTTGGGAACATGAACAGTTGCATTGCATTGCATATAACCTGTTTGTCTGTTTTGCAGGTGTCGCATCAATTACTAACGGGTTTTGTGTTTCAGGCGCAATAGCTCCTCGTAAGGTTCGAGAACGACCAGCAGTGCACAGATACCCAACCAAGGTTAACAGAGAGAGAGCCATGGATCAAATGCAGGCAGATTTGGCAGATCTGAGGCAGAGAATGGATAACTTCATGACGTTAATGGCCGGAATGGGGCAGAATCAAGAACGTTTGCGAGAGATGATGGAGAATCAGAACCGGAACGCTGCTGCTGCTGCTAATGCTGATAATCATGCCGGTGCGGGCGCACGACAGGCTGGACCTCAGGTTATACAACCAGGGGCGACCGTAGTCAATGACGGGATGCATAACATTCATGTGGATCACCAGGAGGACCAGTTCACTTTGCTTGATGAAGCCGAGGGTCAAGGGGTCGAAATGAACAAGAGGTTTGAAGAGATGGCCGAGCAGATCAAGGTTATTCAGTCCCAGAGTTCTTTGGGATTCGATATAACAGACTTGGGCTTGGTTCCGGGAGTCAGAATTCCGTATAAGTTCAAAGTTCCTACTTTCGAGAAGTACAACGGCACTGCTTGCCCAAAGACCCATCTGCAATCGTATGTTGGGAGAATTGCTGCGCATACAGACGATGAAAAACTATGGATGTATTACTTTCAGGATAGCTTGGTGGGAGCTTCTCTTGAGTGGTACATGAAGCTCAGCAGGGTTAATGTCAAGAGCTGGAAAGATCTCGCTGAGGCCTTCGTGAAGCAGTACCAGTATAACATGGACATGGCTCCGAATCGCACCCAGTTGCAACATATGGCTCAGACAGCAAAAGAAGGCTTCAAGGAATATGCCCAGAGGTGGCGCCAGTTAGCTGCCAGGGTGCAACCACCACTGTTAGAGAATGAGATGGCCGATATGTTTATGGGTACCCTCCAGGGGGTATTTCTTGAGAGGCTGGCGTCAAGTTCTGCTACAAAGTTCAACGATATTGTCATTGCGGGAGAAAGGGTTGAAACGCTGTTGAAAATGGGGAAGATACAAGACCCCGGTGCTAGTAGTTCAAGTGGAGCGAGGAAAGCTTTCAGCGGACCTCCGAGAAGGCGAGAAGGTGAGACCAATGCTGTATTCGGTCGAAGCCAGGGCCGTGGTTACAGAAGACCTTATGGGCATGTGGCTGCTGTCACTATTCCTGCAGCTCCCGTACAACAAATGTTACCTCCACCACAACAACAGCAACAACCTAGAGCCAACTACCAGCAAAGACCTTATCAGCCGAGGCCGACTCGTCCTGCTAACAGAGTGATAGAAGCTATTCCCATGACATATGCTGCCTTGTTGCCGAGACTACTGGATTTGAACCTTATTCAATTGAGGACTTTGGCACCACCACCTCCTGGAGAGCTTCCAGCTGGTTATGATGTCAACGCGCGATGCGCTTTTCATTCAGGGGCACCCGGGCACTCAACCGAGAAGTGCAGGGCGCTACATCATAAAGTTCAAGATCTCGTGGATTCAAAGGCAATCAACTTTGCACCACCACCGAATGTCCACTCGAACCCTATACCTCACCATGGCGGGGCAAGAGTTAATGCTGTTGAGCGTGTTGACAAGTCGAGTTTGGTACTAAGTATTGATGAAGTCAAGACGCCGTTGAAGGTGGTGAAAGAGAGACTGTTGAAAGGTCAAGTGTTTCCTGGTTGTTCTCTCGATTGTGAAGACTGTATAAGTGTTGCGAATGGCTGCGAGAAATTGAAGACGGGTTTGCAAGAGTTGATTGATGTTGGGTCTCTACAATTTAGCAAGATTAGTAATGAAAAGGCTGATGATGTGTCAACCATTACTATCTTCTACAATGAAGCTGACATGCCCGTTCGACAAGAGCCTGTTACCGTTTACGCTCCTCAGATTAGTCCTGTGACTATAACTGTACCTGGGCCAATGCCGTATAATGATGATAGAGCCATTCCGTGGCATTATGGTTCCGATGTCTATGTGGCGGGACAGAAGATGGAAAGTAGACCTGTTGCTGACTTGACCATTGAAAATGTGGGAGGTGTTGGGGGATTTACTCGAAGTGGCCGTTTATTTGCTCCCCCTGCATTGAGAAAGGATCCCGAGGCCGAAGCTTCATCTAAAGACAAAGGAAAGCAGACTGTGAATGATGAGTCGAATACTCCTGTGGTTGGGCAGGGGACATTTGAGAAAGAGGTAGAGGAATTTATGAAGATCATCAAAAGGAGTGACTACAAGGTGGTTGACCAACTGAATCAGACGCCTTCAAAGATTTCTATCTTGTCACTGTTGATGTGCTCTCCCGCGCACCGAGAAGCCTTGCTGAAAGTACTTCAAATGGCTTACGTTCCTCAAGAGATTACGGTCAATCAACTTGAAGCTGTTGTCGGAAGTGTCAATGCTAGCCATGGCTTGGGCTTCACTGACAGAGATCTTACTTTGGAAGGAAGAAATCACAATAAAGCACTGCATATCACGATGGAATGCAAGGGTGCTGTGCTGTCTCATGTCCTTGTGGACACAGGCTCTTCTTTGAATGTGCTCCCGAAAAAGGCGTTGATGAAGCTTGACATTGATGGGGTTATCCTGACGCCGAGTGATTTGGTGGTTAAAGCTTTCGATGGTTCAAGAAGATCAGTTTTCGGAGAGGTTGAGTTGCCTGTCAAGATAGGCTCTCAAGTCTTCAAGAGTGTCTTCTATGTCATGGACATCCAGCCTGCGTATAGTTGCTTGTTGGGCAGACCGTGGATACACGCAGCTGGAGCTGTCACCTCAACTTTACACCAGAAGCTTAAGTATGTGGTGGACGGCCAGGTCATCACAGTTTGCGGGGAAGAAGACATATTCGTCAGCCACCTGTCGACATTCAAATATGTAGAAATGGACGGAGAAATTCACGAGACTTTGTGCCAAGCTTTTGAGGCAGACGTCAGTATCTTGACTCCGGTGAAGAAAAACAACGAAGGCACGTCAATTCATTCTTACCGGGAAGCAAAAGAGGCTGTCCAATCAGGAAATGCCCAAGGCTGGGGCAAGCTACTGGAGGTGGGAAAGAAGGGTGACAAATTTGGCTTAGGGTATCAGCCTGGAGGGTCTACTCAGAGTGGTAAAGCTGTTGCATTCACAAGTGCTGGGTTGCTCGGCCGCGATCAAATCTGTATGGCAAGCCAAGACGGGGATAGTGACAAAGACTGGGACAACAACTGGATCCGCCCGTGTGCACCCGGCGAGGAGCTAGGAAATTGGTCTGCTGAAGACATCGTTCAAGTCACCTGGCTCTCAAAGTAATTGTTTGTTTCCTGTTTTTAGCATACTGCATTGTCAAATCCAGCATTCTGCCCAAGATGCTTGGATCCATTGTATTGGGCCACCATGTTGTGTATCGCATTGTTGTTTTGCCATGAAATAAAAGGACATTTTCAGACAAACTGTGTTCCCTTTCTTTGTTTTTAAACTTTTTCACAAAAAAAAAAAAACAATATAAAAATGGCAATGTGTTTTTCTTTTTTGCTTTGTGTTAGCGTCTCTTTTCAAAATAAGCAGATTCTAAATAAGCACATCATTTGTGCAGTGCTGATCATCCGGATTCCATGGATAACGTTCCTGCTATGACTATGCATGACTTTGATAATCCAGTCTACCAAGCTGATGAAGGGGTTGAGGAAGACTGTGACCTCCCTGAAGAATTGGTCAGATTGTTGAAACAAGAGGAACGGGTTATTCAGCCTCATCAAGAAGAGATTGAGACCATCAACATTGGCAGTGAAGATGCAAAGAAAGAGATCAAGATAGGGGCCAATCTGCGGGCCGATGTCAAACAAGAGCTGATCAGTATGTTGAGAGAGTATGTGGATATCTTTGCTTGGTCATATCAGGATATGCCAGGATTGGATACCGACATCGTGATGCATAAGCTACCCCTGAGGGAAGACTGTCCTCCTGTAAAGCAAAAGTTGAGAAGAACTCGCCCGGATATGGCGATGAAGATCAAAGAGGAGGTGCAAAAGCAGTGGGATGCCGGATTCCTTGCCGTGTCTAGTTACCCGCCTTGGGTAGCTAATATCGTACCAGTACCTAAGAAGGACGGCAAGGTCCGAATGTGCGTTGACTATAGAGATTTGAACAGAGCAAGCCCGAAGGATGATTTTCCGTTGCCACACATTGACGTGTTGGTCGACAGTACTGCTCAATTCTCAGTATTCTCCTTCATGGATGGATTCTCCGGTTATAATCAGATAAAAATGGCGCCGGAAGACATGGAGAAGACAACGTTCATTACCCCGTGGGGAACATTCTGCTACAAGGTCATGCCCTTCGGTTTGAAGAACGCTGGGGCAACTTATCAACGGGCAATGGTCACGTTGTTCCATGACATGATCCACAAGGAGATAGAATGTTATGTGGATGATATGATTGCAAAGTCCAAGGACGAAGAGGAGCATTTGGTTAACCTAAAGAAGCTGTTTGACAGATTGATCAAATACAAGCTGAGGTTGAATCCGAACAAGTGCACTTTCGGAGTGCGTTCCGGAAAATTGCTGGGTTTCATTGTAAGTCAAAGGGGAATTGAGGTAGACCCTGCTAAAGTGAAAGCAATTCAAGATATGCCTGCACCAAAGACAGAAAAAGAAGTGCGTGGGTTCTTAGGTAGATTGAACTACATTTCTCGGTTCATATCTCACCTAACTGCCACGTGCGAACCGATATTCAAACTGCTAAGAAAAGAGCAAACAGTCAGGTGGAATGACGATTGCCAAAGAGCTTTCGACAAAATAAAGGAATATTTGCAGGAGCCTCCAATTCTGATGCCTCCAGTGGAGGGGAGACCATTAATCATGTACTTGACCGTGCTAGAAGGGTCGATGGGGTGTGTGCTCGGCCAACATGACGAGTCTGGTCGAAAAGAGTATGCCATTTATTACCTTAGCAAAAAGTTTACCGACTGTGAATCCCGATACTCACTGCTCGAGAAAACTTGCTGCGCTTTGGTATGGGCTGCTCGCCGACTGAGGCAGTATATGTTGACCCATACCACACTTCTCATTTCCAAGATGGACCCCGTCAAGTACATCTTTGAGAAACCAGCATTGACCGGAAGGGTTGCTAGGTGGCAGATGATTTTAACTGAATACGACATCCAGTACACTTCTCAGAAAGCTATCAAAGGAAGTGTATTGTCGGAATACCTTGCTCAGCAACCTCTTGAGGATGACTATCAGCCGATGAGATTTGATTTCCCTGATGAGGACATCATGTACCTCAAAACAAACGATTATGAGGAACCACTTCCGGAGGAGGGGCCTGACCCTGAATCCAAATGGAAGTTGATGTTTGATGGGGCCGTCAATATCAATGGTCGTGGAGTTGGTGCCGTACTCATTACTCCTGAAGGTGTTCACTTACCCTTCGCTGCCAGAATTACTTTTGGCTGTACCAACAATGAAGCGGAATACGAGGCGTGTATAATGGGAATAGAGGAGGCAATTGATCTGCGGATTAAGAACCTCGACATATTCGGAGATTCAGCCCTCGTCATTAACCAAGTTACCGGCAAGTGGTATACACATCAAGAGCATCTGATTCCGTACAGGGATTATGCTAGAAAACTGTTGACATTCTTCACAACAGTTGAACTCAAATACATACCACGCGACGAAAATCAATTTGCCGATGCTTTGGCTACTCTCTCTTCGTCGATTAAAGTCATGTGTTGGAACTTTGTGCCCAGAATTGACATCTCCAGGCTTGACTCTCCCGCTTATGCTTTCTCTGTAGACGCCGTGTCTGACGAGAAACCTTGGTATTTCGATATCAAGTTATTCCTGGAGAAGCAAGAATACCCAACAGGGGCATCTTCCAAAGACAAAAAGACCTTGAGACGACTCGCTGCTAGTTTCTTCTTGAACACAGACGGGGTTTTGTACAAGAGGAACTTCGACATGGTCTTGCTCAGATGCGTGGATAGACACGAAGCAAGCCTGTTGATGCAGGAAGTCCACGAGGGATCTTTTGGTACCCATGCAGGAGGGCACGCCATGGCAAAGAAACTGCTGAGATCAGGGTATTATTGGATGACAATGGATGCAGACTGTTGTTCATTCGCCCGAAAGTGCCACAAGTGCCAAATATATGCAGATAAAGTGCATGTTCCGCCTAACCCGCTGAATGTCATGTCATCTCCTTGGCCTTTCTCCATGTGGGGCATTGACATGATCGGGAAGATCGAGCCAACTGCTTCGAACGGTCATCGCTTCATTCTGGTCGCGATTGATTACTTTACCAAGTGGGTAGAAGCAGCGTCTTATGCCAATGTCACTCGTCAAGTGGTGGCAAGATTTCTGAAAAGAGATATCATATGCAGATATGGAGTGCCCGAAAGGATCATTACTGATAATGGTTCTAATCTCAACAACAAGATGATGGCAGACTTATGTCGGGACTTCAAAATACAGCATCACAATTCTTCTCCTTACCGACCAAAGATGAATGGTGCGGTAGAGGCAGCTAACAAGAATATCAAGAAGATTGTGCAGAAAATGGTTGTCACCTACAAGGATTGGCATGAGATGTTACCGTTTGCTTTGCATGGGTACCGAACGTCGGTCAGGACATCAACAGGGGCAACTCCTTTCTCTCTGGTCTATGGCATGGAAGCAGTCCTGCCTGTTGAAGTGGAGATTCCTTCACTTCGCGTGATGATGGATGTCAAACTGGATGAGGCTGAATGGGTGCGTGCTCGTTACAATCAGCTATGTCTAATTGAGGAAAAGAGATTAGCGGCTATCTGTCATGGTCAGCTTTATCAGAGGAGAATGAAGCGGGCATTCGATCAACGAGTACGTACTCGAGAGTATCAAGTGGGAGAGCTTGTATTGAAGAGGATCGTTCCTCCAGGTTCAGATAACAGGGGCAAGTGGACCCCGAACTACGAAGGACCATTCATAGTGAAGAAAGTATTCTCAGGAGGAGCACTGATGCTCACCACTATGGATGGAGAAGACTTCCCATCTCCTGTTAACTCGGACGCAGTAAAAAAATACTTCGCATAAAGAGACCCGCTGGACACAAAAACAGAATGTAAGTCCAGGCAAGAAAAGGGCATCCCGGCGAGCTAAAAACAGAATAAAAAGCTCGGGCAAAAATTAGGGAAATGAATAAAAAAAATGTACACCCGCTGAGTTGAAAAGCCGCATTGGACAGCTCAGGCAAAAAAGGGTATCCCGGTGGATTGAAAACCCGAGAGGGCGATACACGCAAAATAGGGGAATAAGCGAACAACTGTGATCCGAGTTATCTGAACCACGTCATCGTTTTGTACAGTTTGACAATACCGGAAGGATAGGAAGCAGTCCCCTCGTCCTCTCAGAAAGCCAAAACAGAATGGAGAGTCTTGAAGACATGCAGGTCATAGCAGAAATGGAACTCCTTGGAATGCCGCGTACGTTGCCATTAGGATAATTTCTTTTCTCAATTTTTATAGTGGCTACCTCTTTCCAGGTGGTTGCTTCCTGATGTAAATCTTTGCCTATTCAGAGGCCATTCAATAAAAATAATATTCAGTCAAAAAGCTGTGTGTGTTTATTTTTTACAAAATGTCCTGAATTTTTGGCAAAAATAGCATT
This sequence comes from Lathyrus aphaca, assembly GCA_963966055.1. Classification (NCBI taxonomy): domain Eukaryota; kingdom Viridiplantae; phylum Streptophyta; class Magnoliopsida; order Fabales; family Fabaceae; genus Lathyrus; species Lathyrus aphaca. The sequence continues at coordinate 497,328,790 of OZ014522.1, forward strand.
GCATCTAAACATGGTGATAATTTTGAAAAGAAAACTGACATGCAGGGAAACTGTAACCCTCTTTGAGCGTCGGGTGACGATGGATGAACCGATCATTCCATGCAAATCCCCGGGACACGCGTGTGTTTTCTGTTGTTGCAGGTTGCAGGTTGGCGTCGCATTCTCTCAAGCGATTTAATATTCCCCGGCGGAGTACCTCCCCAGCCGAGTACTTCCCCAGTAGGGTATCCCCCAAGCAGAGATTTCCTTTCCCAGCAGGTATCTGAAGACTGGCATCTCCAGCAGAGATTTTTTCTCCAAGCAAGCCTTGACAGCCGCCCAAGCAAGTTTTTCTTCCCCAGTGAAGTAGCATTTCATTCTTCCTCAGCGGAATATATCCAGCAGGTGCCCGAAAGCCTGACATCATCAAAGATGGAATTAGTAGTCCATTATCCCCATCAGAGTATGATATCCCCTCAGAGTCTTGAGTTATCAGATGCTCTCCCCAGTCAGAGTGTTTGCCCAAGAAGCTTCTCCAGCCAAGTCTGAGGATGTTCCTGTTCCCACAGTGGTCATATTTGATTTTCGCTTCCGTCAGTGAAGTATGTCCCCAGCAAAGTTGCCGTACTTTGGGTATTTGATGATGCAGCCAGGTATTCATCACCTCAGTCAGAATGTGTATCCAGACCTCTTGACTTGGATTACCCTGCAGAGTCGTATCTCTTATTGCCGATCAGGCATCCGTTTGTCGCTCGTCTGCAATCTTCAACACTTGTATGTGTTGTCTTTAAGCGGAGTTATCCCCAGCAATAATGTATCATGTTTTATTGCTGCTCGTTTGCATCTTTCAACACTCGTATGTGTTAGCTCGGTGGTATTGCTCGTTTGCTTTCCCCAATAGAGTCTATATCTATTAGCACTCGTCTGTGCTCGCATCTTTATTTGATGCCCATCCTCTTTCAGCACTCGTCCGTGCCTTTTCCCCAGCAGTTTCCTCTTTATTTGAGGTACTCTCCAGCAATCTTCTGTGCTAGCATCTTTGTGTGATGACCATTCGCAGCTCTCGGCACTCGTCCGTGCTTGTTATTCTTTGAAGTTTTCTCTCCCCAGCGAAGTTGCCTGTACTCGTTGATGCGCGTATCTTCATTTGGTGCTCGTCCGCATCCCTGCAGCACTCGCCCGTGCATGTCGTTCCTCTTTATTTGAGGCGTATTCCCTAAGAAGTGCCCAGTGCTCGTCCGTGCTCGCATCTTTATTTGATGCTCGACCGCATCTTTTAGCACCCATATGTGCTTGTTACTCCTTTGAAGGTTGTTCGGCGCCCGTCCGTGCCTGTTGCTCATCTGTTGCTCGTCCGCAACTCCTCAACACTCGTTTGTGTTTGATTGTATCCGTTGTTGTTTGCTCGTCTGCAAATCCCAGCACTCGTCTGTGCTTGGAGATGTCCTCAGCATCGTCCGCAACCCCTTTACACTCGTCTGTGTTCTGATATGATATTTGTTGTTGCTCGTCTGCAACCTCCCAGCACTCGTCTGTGTTCGGTATGGGATCCTTCGCTGCACTCGTCTGTGCCTTGATATGTATTCTCCGCTATTGCTCGTCTGCAACGACCCGGCACTCGTCTGTGTTTGTTTGAAGCTCGTCTGCTTTTATTCCCCAGAAGTCGTTTGTGTTTTGAAGCTCGTCTGCTTTGCCTGGATACTCGTCTGTATCATCCTCGGCACTCGTCTGTGCTAGCTTGCACCTGAATGTGAAGATATCTCTGTGACTACTTCAAATGCTCGTCTGTGTTTGAACTTCCGGTATTCGTCTATACCAGTGGCTGATACTCGTCTGTATCATCGCCTGAAACACTCGTCTGTGTTTCTCAGATCATCGTCTGATACTCGTCTGTATCATTGACTTAGGGCACTCGTCTGTGTTGTCTTGATGATCACCCAATACTCGTCTGTATTGAAGAGGTTTCGAATCCTGACAGTGGGAATTAAATGTCGAAATGGTTACCGGTCCTGGCGTAACAGGTAAATCCGAAGGAGGCTCGTCTGTCTCAAGCACCAATTATGGTAGCTGCACCTGGCGTAACAGGTTTGCTCAGAAGACTCGTCTGTCTTATACCATATATCCGCGGATAATATATGAAGAAGGTTCGTCTACCTTGGTTGCATGTCTATCCCACAGACTTATATGCATTTCCGGAGCCTGCGTAAGGGTTATCCGAAGAAGACCCGTCCGTCTTATTCCACTTATCTGCGTAAGGATTAGTGAAGGAGATTCGTCTATCTCAGGATACTTTGAAGTTCTTTAAGGGCTCGTCCGCTCTCTGCACCTGGCGTCACAGGTTATTCGAAGACTCGTCTGTCTCAGATTATTGTCTTGAAGTGTTGAAGGACTCGTCTGTCCAGCTCCTGGCGTCACGGGATTGTTTGAAGACTCGTCTGTCAACATGTCTTTATTTCAGCTATCAACCTTAGCTGGGAAGAAGCTCGTCCGCTTCTTTCTCCCCTGCAGTCCCCAGAGCGTCATCTGGTCGGGTTTATTTCCCGGTGTTGCATTCTTCGTCAGAGTGCAAATTTCTGGTCTTCTTGGTATTCAATCACAGTTTATCTCGAATGTCCGATAGCTCGCTGCTATCATCCTTTTCGGATTAACTGATGATTGAATAGGGGCAGCTGTAACACCCCAAATTTGCCCTCTTCATTTTAAGCATCATATCGCATCATAATCATCATGAGCATACCATATCCTTATCATTCAACATAGAAAAATGAGGCATAACACTCGCATGTTCCAGCATAAGGCATATGATCGGTCATCTGGGAAAATCCGAATCTGCAAGTCAAAATCAAGAGCATGGTGATCTGGCAAGAATCTCACAGGATCATTTTGCACAAGCCTGGTACCATGTTCAGAGCCCTAGAAAGAGAAGATGGATCAAAATTTGTTTGAAACGGTTGGTGCAGGTCTATTTTTGAAGGTTCCCACCAAAGGGAGGGAAATTCAAATTTTTCATGCGTTAACCGGTTAACGCATATGGTTAACCGGTTAACAGCTGCGAAATTTGAATTTCCAGCAGCATTTTCAGCATGTGTGTTTTGGTCCCATTTTCCAATTTTCTGATTTTTATTCATTTGAATTAAATTTGAATTTGAGAGAAGGATCTAGAGCATTTATCCAAGCCTCATTCCAACCCTAAATCCAAATCACTTTCTAAGCTAATCCCAAACCATAATTTTGGATCCCAAACCAAAATTTTGGGCCCCAAACCTAAATCATATTTATTCCATTTCCTTCCAAACCAAAGGGATCTCCCTCATTTTTCACTCTCATTTCTGAATTTTCATTCCTCTCACTCACAATTCTCTCACTTTTCTCTCCCAATTTTCCAAATCACTCAAAGTTCCTCTTTGAAGATCACACAACCTTGCCTTGAGGTGTGTAGATCTTGGAACTAGACCTCCATCCATAGTTTCATTACATCTTTTTGCTGGTTTAATTGGTGATTCAGATCTGGTTTGGGATCTAGAAGTGCTTTCGGATCAAAATTCTGCATCAAGAGCTTGATCTTGCATTTATTTTGCATGGAGGGTGGAGATTAGCATCGAATCTTCAAGGTTTTGCGCGAGATCTATCATTTTCAGCATAATCAACAATTACCAAAGCATACCTCCGCTTTGTAGGTTGGTTTAATTTCAGATCCAACTCTGTTTTTAGCTTATTTGCATTGCTTGTGCTTTAGATCCACCATGTGTTTGTGTAATTGATTGTGTTGCATGATTTGATTGGTTGATTGGTATCCGGATCCGTTTGTTATTGTTCATGAGCATAATGTTATGGATCGATGTGCATTGATCTATTTTTCCATGTGTAATTGAGCGCTGGTCTGGTGCAGCTTATTTGAATAAGCTGTTTTTGAAATGCTGTTTTCTGCAGGAATTTGCTGCTGTTTTTACAGTGTTAACCGGTTAACGCATATGGTTAACCGGTTAACGCCCTGTTTTTCTGCGTGTTTTGTGCAGGTTTTGACTGGTTAACCGGTTAACGCATATGGTTAACCGGTTAACACTGATGCAGAATGGTTTTTTGGGGCTGTTTTGAGTTTGTTTGATCCCTTTGCTTGTGCTAATTGTCATGACTCATTGTATGATCATTAAGCATGATATTTTAGGGTGATTTGCTTGTTGGTTGATGTATGCTTTCATGTTTTCGACGCGTAAGTCGTGTATTTGCAATGTTGGCATGATTGTTTGATTTTTATTTTCAAGTACCTTCGAGCATGATTGATCCCATGATTGTTTCTTGGTCAATTTGCTGGATTTTTGCTAACTTTTCAGGGGCTCATGGTAAGAGAAGTGTGGATGTTTATCCACATTTCAATGTTTTTCATCTTTCCTCTTTTGTTATTTGAACTAACCCTTTGTTGTTGGGCTTAGGCCTTTCTCATCCCTTCTTCTATCTTCTTCTTCTCTTCTTCATTAGGATAGAAACCTCACAAACCTAGGATCATCCATGCATGTTAACACTTAGGATTATTTTAGTCCCCCTTTAGCATTTTACCTTTATGATCCTTTTTGGTTCCTTTCTCTTCTCATCTCAAAACTCTTAAAAAAAACACACTTTAATAAATGTGAAGTGATGCATTGATCCATAGCCTTATTCCATGAGGTATGCTTGTAGTCTTCCCATCTTGGGATAGTACAAGTTTGCCTTGTGATGCACAAGTCTGATCAAGGTATCTTCTTCATAAGAGAAAAGCCTAAAAAACACTTCTTCATGTAAATAACCAAAAACACTTAATAATTAAGCAAGTTAGTGAGCCTAAGCCCTAATCTTTGGGTTCAAGTTTTGGGGATCTTCTCCTTACTTGAGTGGGCTTGTTCTATTATTCCATCTTGGAATGTAGTGACAAGTGCACATTCCATTGGGGAGAGCTTGAGTTCACTTCCTTGTGACACACTCATGAAAGCCTCATAAAAATCTCAAACAAACAATAAGCGTTTTTCCTTCGGGAATTCTTTTCTCATCTCCTTCGCTCCGTACGCGAACCTGCTCCTACTTGTCACTTTGCAAGACGGTAACGCACTCGTCGTCCGAGCCTGCAACACCTGAGCAATGGCATAGGCAGTTCAAGCCTTAATTCACAAGCAATTTCCTTTTAGTACCCCTAGTTAGGGGAACTACGGCGTCTCTGATCCTCATTATCCCGATGAGGTACGTAGGCAGCGGGGTAGGGCCCGTTCGAGCACAATCTTTATTTTCCCTACATTTTTTCCTTTCATTTCTTATTCAGTTCTCTTCCAGTTCCAGTTTCTTTTCATTTTCATTTCTTTTGTTGCATCTTTCATACCCTCACCCTTTGAAACAGTTTCTTTTGCAAGCGTGGATCCCGTCGGGTACGGCGGATGATCTGGGGTGCTAATACCTTCCCAGGTCATAACCGACTCCCGATCCCAGTCTCTTTGGTTCGCAGGACCCGTGTCCTTCCTTTTCTTTCTTCTGGTTTGTGCAGCATTACCATTCCCTCTCTTCGGGATAAAAATGCCTGGCTGGCGACTCTATTCTTTTTCCGCGCCACTTTCGCGTTTGTACCAGGATGGAAATCCTCGGGAGCGACACCTTCGACCATCCATTCACATACCTGCATAATCTCATGATCACTCTTATTCCGATGTGAATTCAGTTTTTCCTTAGAAGCTTCTAGGAATGTCTCATTGTCATGCCTCGTACACCGACAACCACTCCTTCATCCTCGAGTGTTACATGTAACCACTCTCCGCCCTCTTTGGCTTTGGGTGTTACATGATGTTCGAATTTATTTTGTAAGGTTCATTCCGATGATGAAAGCTTTATATTAAACTTGGTTATTATTGACCTTCAACATAAACCTCAGGGATTTCTCTAAGAGAGTGTTATATGTTCCTTCAAGTACTACCCCAATGGTGTTTCCCTTCAGGTTTGAGGTGTCTTCTACTAACAATGTCTAGACATGGGGAACATCCTTGCCCAATAGAGAGTTGAACTCTACTAAGAAATACGATAGTACTTGAGACTTTATGCTTCTCTAAGTACGAAATGGATATCTTATTTAGATAGTTCAATCGGTTCATTGTACCATCATGCTCCTCTAAGTAAGGTTTATTTAAGATCTGGAAAATTACATAATTTATCTTTTATCGCCATAACTTGGTGGACATATCATTTACGTGAAGAGCTAGATTATCTACCCTTTGAGAACCTTTTTGCTATTGTAATGAGAGTGTGACGGACTAGACTATCTTTCTATTTTATGACTAGCTCTTTGTCTTTTCTAGACCTAGAGCTTGTGCATTCATCTCACTCTATAGGTTTATATTTTCTTTTTGTTTATTGAGTACTTCCACTGACATACTTTTTCAAATAGCCCTCTTGGATAACCTGTTTAATCCCACTTTTGAGACAATATCAATTTTTAGTGTGATGACCATTCACATTGCGAAATTTGAACCATCTGTCAGGTTCAAGCCCCATGGTTTCGGACTTGAGAGCTGACGAAGAAGAGATGTCTTAGGTGTGGATAACTTCATGATATATATGCTATAATTGAGTGTTAAAGGGGCATGAAGTTCCATGAGTCTCACACTATGCTTGAAAGTTACACATCCCTCACGGGAGAGGTGTAATGGCTTTTGTGTTGTTGTTGTGAAGAGTCAGATCCATCGAAGGAACATTCTCTAACATCTGTGACCTTCTTCTTTGAATTTCTCTCCTCCTCTTTAATATAACATTCAACTCACACCATTATTTTATTCTTGGAAGCAACGAGCTTCTGGGAGAGAAAATCGTTGAAATTCCCCATCCTCAAACCATTTTGGAATGCTCCAACGAACATCTTATGGTTTGGATGTATCACCTTGATAGTAACCTCGTTGAATATGGCAAGGTACTTCCTTAATGACTCAGCATGCCTTTGGAGGACATTAAATAAACTAGTCCTTAAAACCTTTTAGTGGTTACTCACCAAACGCTGATGGACCAGTTTCCTCGAGACGTCTTAATAACTACTCACTGAAATACAAGGGAGGTCAATGAACCCCCAGAGGGTCACCTCCTTGAAAATGTTGAACAAAAGCTGGCACTTTAAGAAATTAGGGGTGCATGTGATTTCTATCAGAGTATCAATGACGACAACATGTTCTCAGGGGTTATCTTCCTATCAAACTTTACCAATGACGATGGTTTGACATTTTCTAGTACTAAACCGCCCTAAATATCATAGGATAGAGGTTGGGGCCCAGGACCTCGTATTCAATTTAGTTGTACTCGTGATGTCGTTCTTGATGAGTCAGGACATTCTTCTGCAAATCTTGGTTGGAACACCACAATTTTTCTATAGTAACACACATCTGTGCTAAGATGTTGTTGTCACTACTATCGACACTGGAAGATTCTGCGGTGCCTAGTTGTGTCACCATGTGTAGGATATCACAATGGCGAGTAAAAGTTAGTTGTAATTGTGGCATACATTAGTTTTGCCGAAGCCCTATGGTGGGTGCAAATTTTACTTGTAAATATACAATGAAGAAGACCTTGCTTACAAGGATGATTATAAGAAGGTTTAAGTATGTTAAATATGTAAAAACTGAATGATCAATTCCAACCCTCAAGATTGAGATATTTATAAGCATAACTTAAGGGCTACATTTATGGGTAAGTAACTGATTTCTTCTCATCTGCTTGACTACTAAAGCATAGGCATATGAAGACTGATTCACCCTACTATTAGGAACCATAAGACTAGTTTTCTCGATTAATAGGAAGAAATTATTTTTCCATAGGAGAGTGACCATTACTGACCCTTTCAGGGACACACGATTTTTCACGTAACTATTTAGTTATCTCTGAATAGATATACAGATAGTCAAGCAACATGTCCCATAAGCGCGACGGGACAGAATGGGCGGCCTATGACCCAATAGGTCGTGTATGTCTAAAAATTTCATGTTATTTGTAATGCTTCTTAGACCAACTAGATTATGATATTGTTATCTTCTAAGATCCGATCAAAATTATCTTGATCTAGATTATTTTTAATTAGAATTAATTCTAACTTAGAGTAAAAAATATTAACTTTTAATAGTTAATATTAATTTTACATTATAATTTAGAGATTAATTATTATGCGCTGACAGTATAAAATTTTTTACAGGGTCAATTAATCATCATCATCTGTTTGTATTGCTTTATAAATTTTTGCATGAGAAGATATTGAATTCAATTTTTCACTTTTAAAAATAAAAAATATTTTATTTAAAAAAATAAATAAATGTTGTACTATAAAAATTATTTAAAGAAGAAAAAACAATAGAACGGGTCAAACAAAAACCTTAAAAAATTGCTCGTATCGTAATAAAAGGCCGGTCTTCTAGTATTCGAGAAGAAAAATAACCTAAAAAACTTTAAATTTCACACTCTTTATCGTATCCGAGTTGTCTAATTATAAAGTTTGAAACTTTGAATATCTTCACTAAACGATAAAAAAATTCTAGTCATCACCCATCTCTTGAATCCACTTATTTATCTATCCAAATTATTTGAGACTGATATTGACATGCACGTTATTGTGCTCCAAACTTTTCGTTTGATATTTGAATACTACTTAACTGTTGTTCTTTTTGAATGAATTAAGAATATTCATTATGGATGTTGAACAAAGACCAAGCAATGATAACTCTCTCACTCTCAACCTCGAACATGATCCGCAAAATGGTTCCTCAAATGATTCTTATGACGTTTCCACTGCTCATACTATTGACCGAGGTATTGTTTGTTTGTTCTATTCTCTGCTAAATTTTGTTTTATGTGAACTAGTTTGTTTTTCACACGATGTTTTAATTTGCAGATTCATGGCAACAAGTGGGGTTGATGTTGGTGACGGGTTTCAACTGCGGTTGGATATTTAGTTTCTCGAACCTGATTATGGTTCCACTTGGTTGGACTTGGGGTGTTATATTGCTCTTTGTTGTTGGATTATACACAGCTTATGCTAATTGGTTATTGGCAGCATTTCATTTCATTGATGGACGTAGATTCATCAGATACAGAGATCTCATGGGATTTGTTTATGGTTAGTTTTTCATTAATTAAGTGTTTCATATCAAGTTATTTGTTGAATGTTTCAAATTATGCTAATCAGTCACGTGTTCATAACACGATCTTTAATATTTTGAAAAATTACAAACAGATGTTAATGATGCACAAATATAAATTTTTACGATGTTCTGGTCTAAATCATATGTCTGATATGTACATAGATAAACACTCATGATATTATGACTTAAATAGCGCAACAAAAGATGCGTAGAGACAAAAAAAAAGAAGGTGATGTATAGTGCTAAATCATGTCACTATGGTGCACAAAAATAAAAAATTCATGATGTCATGGCCTAAATCTTGCGAGTGATGATGCTTTGATATAAAAATTGTGATGTCTAGTGCCAAAATCATGTCTCAGATGTGCATTGACATGAAAAACCATGATGTCAGGACATAAATCATGTGACTTATGTGTTGATACATAAAAAATTGTAACGTGTGTAACAAATATCATGTGACTTAGATATGCCTTTACCTTTAAAGTAATCAACATCTTTAATGGAATTTTTGCTCCTTAATTTGTGAAGGAAAGAAGATGTATCACCTAACATGGATTTCTCAGTTTTTGACCCTTCTACTTGGAAACATGGGTTTCATTCTCCTAGGAGGCAAAGCACTTAAGGTAAAAATAAACAAATTCTGTAAATATAAATAAAAAACTATGCCGTATTTCCGTCACGTCGCTAATTGCATTCTGTGACATGATATTTGCGTTTGTGACATGTTTTTCACGTGGTTAATGACGGTGTTTTTTGTAGTGATTGTTGATTTTATTTTTTGACAGGAAATAAACTCAGAATTTAGTGATTCTCCATTAAGGCTTCAATACTTCATAGTAATCACAGGAGTAGCATATCTCATATTTTCCTTCTCCATTCCAACATTATCTTCAATGAGATACTGGCTCGGAGCTTCCGCGGTTGTCACCACCGCATACATAGCATTTCTTCTGGCTGTTGCAGTCAAAGATGGGAAGTCAAATCCCAACAAAGATTTCACCGTTAGTGGAAGCAAAGTGAACAAGGTGTTCAATAGTTTTGGTGCCATTTCTGCCATCATTGTTACCAACACTAGTGGCATGCTCCCTGAGATACAGTCAACTCTTCGTAAACCACCAGTGAAGAACATGAGAAAAGCATTGTTCTCACAATATACAGTGGGAGCATTATTCTATTATGGTGTTACTATAATTGGATATTGGGCTTATGGATCAATGGTATCTTCGTATCTTCCTGAGAATTTAAGTGGACCAAGATGGATCAATGTCATTGTTAATGTCATTGTTTTTCTGCAATCCATAGTTTCTCAACATGTAAGTATTTACATACAATCATCCAGTTATATCTCGTGATAATATATATAACAAAGATTATACAGAAATAGCAGACAAACGAGTCAACAAAATGTGCCTAATGTTTAAAAAATGCAGATGTTTGTGGCACCAATTCATGAAGCGATGGACACGAGATTTCTAGAAATTGGCAAAGGTATGCATTCAGGGGAGAATTTCAAACGTTTGTTTCTGCTACGAGTCTGCTTCTATACCGGAAACACATTCATTGCTGCCGCATTTCCTTTTATGGGTGACTTTGTAAACTTGCTAGGCTCATTTTCACTTGTTCCCCTAACATTCATGTTCCCAAGCATGATTTTTCTTAAGGTTAGTATCTTTGTCTTCAAATATAAGATAGATTGTATAAATTATTATTATTTATGATTAATTTTTGTTGATGTATTTGGTTTAAATAAAGGTAAAGGGAAAGACAGCTAGAACAGAGAAGAAGGCATGGCATTGGATCAACATTGTATTTTCGTTTCTACTTACAATAGCAACAACTATTTCAGCTCTTCGGTTCATAATCAACAACATCCAAAAGTATCAGTTCTTTGCTGATGCATGATTGCAGATTTCGAATGTCATAAAGTATATGCATTAGTTTGAGTAAGAAATAAAATAAAGCTTACATATACATAAGGTCAAAAACCATTGCTGATGTTAGCTTTGAAGTGTGAGTTTCGTTTACTAGGTTGTTTCCTATATAAACATAACTGTTAGGGGGCAGTACATATATTGGATAAAAAAACAACCTTTAAAACTAAAGTAGAAAGAAATAAGGCACTAGTAATATAAATTAAAGCAAACAAATTCTTTTTCATCTTCAATCCAGTGCATTTCTAGTACTCTCTTTCACATCGTTTGATTATGTTTTCTTGTTTTGGATCCTTTGTTCTATAGCTTAGTATACAAACTAATAGTGAAATTAAATATTGTCTCTAAAATAACTGTTGTATTTAACTATTTATCCATACAATATAGTTGATTATATTTAAGTAGATAATTGTAATAAGATTGTTTGAATTCTCGGTTTTTATAAATCATGATTTCAAATTCATTAGTGCACAATTACATATTCATCACAACACACTTTAATAATCAGTATAAAAGGTTTAGTGTTGGAGTGATTATCAGTAATTTTCTCATCATCATTCGTTTTTATTTGGGTAACCAAACGAAATTGGGGATCATATGCTCCAAGTCCAAGAGCAACATTCTCTAGTCATTCAAGTCCAAGCAGAATCCAACACTGCTTCAGAAAACGTTCTAGTCTATTTTGGTACAGAAAATAATAGTGATTATAATGGTCGTTTCAAGTTGGAAAAGTATACAAGGGCTCTCACTAAGATGAATGACTATAATAATCACTACATTAAGGGTTTGGAAAAGTTGCAGTAAGGGTGGTGGAGGAGAGAAGATGATGGTGAATAATGGAAAAGGTTGTCCCATATCGCTGGTACCAGAACATGATATTGCTTCTTTGACATTTAAATATTTGCATAGTCTTAAGCTGACTTTAACTAGAAAAGAGTCCAACATCGATTGGTTTCAAAGAAAAATTAGTGTATATAAATGAGTCTTACAAATGATTTGAAACAAAGTTCAGTAGATGGGCTGTTATTGATCTAAAATAGGATACCAGTCCAACTGTAATATTTTTCTAAATTTAAAATAATAATTCAAAAGAAATTGTAATATTTAAAAACAAGATGAAAATAAAAATAAATAAATAAGAAAACGATAAAATTTTCCACGTGGCTGGGCGAATAAAAAAAGAATTCAGGGACTCTTCCTGAACCAAAATTTCCTCAAAGTAGGATGAAAATAGACTCATCTCAAAGTAGGATGAAAATAGACTAAGGCTGAGTCGAATTGTAATATTTTTCTAAATTTAAAATAATAATTCAAAAGAAATTGTAATATTTAAAAACAAGATAAAAATAAAAAAATAAGAAAACGATAAAATTTTCCATCTGGCTTTTATAAAGGGCAAATAAAAAAAATTCATGGGACAAAACCAAAACTTTTATAAAGGGCAAATAAAAAAAATTCATGGGACAAAACCAAAACTCATCCTAATGGTAGGGGACAATCTTATATTTAACTCTTTATTTTATGAAGATAATAAATTGATTTCTCCTTCTAATTCATACGATTGGTTGAGTAAGAATCCTGAACCAAAATTTCCTCCAAGTAGGGTGAAAATAGACTGAGTCGAGTTAGGCTTTGCCAAATCTAAGTCTAGTTTGCGAAAAATTCAAGTTCTAAGCCTGATTAGTTGAATTTATTAGTTAATTATATTCAAATGAAGTAGAATTTTAAGTAGGCTAACATGTCAACCAAGCCTTTGAAAATGTCAGGCTCATGTCTGAAATATAAGTTTATGATAGGATACAAATCGATAAATAAGAAAACGATAAAAAATTTCCACGCGGCTTTTAAAAATTAGTTAAAAAAAAAAGAAGCCACGTGGATACCACATAGCCATATTCTCCATCCTAGTCAGCCAAACAAGAGATAGGGGGTTCTGGAAACAAAATCTTGGTTTTATAAAGGGCGAATCAAAAACAATTCAGGGGCAATCTTATATTTAACCCTTTATTTTATGAAGATAGTAAACTGATTTCCCCTTCTAACTCATACGATTGGTTGAGTAAGAATCTTGAACCAAAATTTCCTCCAAGTAGGGTGAAAATAGGCTGAGTCGAGTTAGGCTTTGCCAAATCTAAGTCTAGTTTGCGAAAAATTCAAGTTCTAAGCCTGATTTGTATCCTATCATAAACTTATATTTCAGACATGATCCTGACCTTTTCAAAGGCTTGGTTGACTTGTTAGCCTAATTAAAATTCTACTTTATTTGAATATAATTAACTAAGAAATTCAACTAATCTTTAAATAGATTAACGAACTACAAAACTAATGTCACTACAAGTTTATTTGCATTGACTTATTTGAGCCTAATCTTTTAAATAAATATACTTATAAAAAAGATATTCCTTTTCCATTTTTAAAAAGCTTGGTCTGATATGGTCTAGTCATGTGTAGGCTATGTCATAGGCCTCTGTTAGTTGGTTTGACCTATTCCCATCCTTACCTTTAAACTCTTATGTTTGCCTGAGTGAGAATCCTAGATCCGAGCTTCATAAATCCAGATCCCTCTCTAAGCTCATACACTTGAATGTGTGAGAATTATGACACTTTCTGGTACACCCACTTCTAGGCTAGCTACTTAGTTTTCAGATAATAACTCAATATCTACCTCGATCAAAGTATTGTTCTTTGAGAGTGAGGATGATAACATTTACATTTTGACCAATGACTTGTTCTCAAAGACGTTTGGATCAATAACATTAGATAAATAAAAATTAAAAACATGATCAATGTACAACCTTGAAGAGTCATGCATCACCCGCGACACCAACATGTAGAAAAAAAGCATTAAAGATAAAAAAAACTATGTTCACAACTCAATTATGTTATGAGACAAATCATCAATACAACATATTCATTAATAATAGTCCCAACAAGGGATTTATAATCAGAAAACTCCATATCCAAACCATTATCTGATTCCATATGTTATTCGCAGCCCTCATGATACATTAGGCTCAAGCTTTTATCAAACTATGTCAACTAAAGGTCTGGGGAATAATGTTTTGGACTGAGAGTTTGGATGACCCAAACTCAATACCACATCTTCAAGGGCATATAAGCTTAACACTACCACCTTTCATGGTACCTACTTTCTAACCATAAAAACCCTAATCAATGTTACGAAAAACCCCTTTCACAACGGTTAGAAAATGGGTACCATCACGCCGGTCATATCATTGTCAAATAGAGTGTTGTTGTAAGTTTATTGTTTCTACAATGGTCTGGAAACCATTATTGAAAGCCAGGACACATGCCACATATCACAACAGTTAAGCTTATAAACTGTTGTGATACATACACTTAGGTACTGTGTTCGAAATCCATCAGCAGCAAATTAGCCAAAAATATAAATTACCTTTAATCTCGGTTACAATAGATAATCGTTGTTGAAAGTACCCAGAGTTTGTTATATTATATATAGATTGCTTGTTTTCTATACACCTCACAAAATAAATACATGGATTCAAATTGATGAAGAAGTCTATAATTTGAAAGTTAAACTATTCTTGAAAACCAATTTAATCAAATCATTGTTGTTTTCTGATTATATTTGTCTCATCGTGCATCTCAAATTGTTTTAGATATACTATGGTATATTGACCTGGCTCCTTAGATGCATCGTTATCTTCGATTATAGTTAAATTTCCATAACAACAATTTATTGGATAATCTGCCTCATTATCATCACTTATCATCGTAATTTTTATAATCATAATTTTTAAGATTATAAGTGTTGATGATGAGGTAGACTATCCAATAAATTGTTGTTATGGAAATTTAACTATAATCGAATTCAACGATGCATCTAAGGATCCATATCATTATACCATAATATATAAACAACAAGAGATTAATGACAAGATGCATGCAATTAAAAAACAACAATGATTTGTTTAACTTGGTTTTCAAATACAACTGAATTTACAGATTATAAGTATCTATGTCAATTTAAATGAATGTATTTTAAGTGAGGATTAGTAAAACAAACAATCTACATAAAATATAATAAACTCAAACAATATCATACACCATAGCCAGATATTATAAATTTATCAACAAAACTCTAACCACATACATTATCATAAACCATGTTAAATTATATCAAGAACACACCTTTTATTAAAAATTATCACCGCTTGAGTTTGAGTTTCGTCTAGTTTGTGAAGAAATGAAAAAGAAATACAAGGTGGATGAAGATTCCACAATGTCTTCATACTTCTTGTATTTTTTCCATTGCTACACAAACCATATGAACCTTATTATCTCATACTATACGTTTTCTATCACCATGTATCATGCCCTTAATCTACAAACTTCAATAATGAGCATCTTCAATTAAAACTAAACCTTAAAACCATAATCCAGTGAAGAGTAAAGAGAGATCAAAAGAGAGAGCAAGAGAACATACCATCTTCGCCGCCATCGTAGTGTGGGCTCTACCATGAATTTCCAAACTATGAATTTCATCTATTTTGGGAAGCAATGAAAAATAAATATAAGGAGAAAAAAGCTTACACAAAAGCTTCATACTTCTTATATTTCTTTTCATTGTTTCTAAAACTAGATGAAGTTTGCTGACACTGTTGTTTCTTCATTCACTAACATTTTGTTTATGAAGCTATAAAGAAGAAGAAGAAGTACAAGGTGGATGAAGTTTCCATCAAAGCTTCATGCTTCTTGTACTTTATTTTCATAGCTACATAAACATTATGTACGATAGCCAAAATACGGTATTTGTTAAGGTAGTGAAAACGAATCTAAAAAAATGAGATCAATCAACAAAAATAACATGCAACAAACAAGATAATGGGAAATATCTAACAATAAATGGAAGAAGAAGAATACCTTAATATATGAAGCACAAGATTCACAGCTAATGATGAAGAAGAAGAGAAAAAAAGGGTTCTAGGGTTTCGCTATGAAGGAAACAGCGCCACTATAAATATGTGAAAGTTAATTCGCTTATATATGAGTAAACAATTTCACAACGGTTAAAAATAAGGACCGTAATGATAAGTATTTATTTATAATAAATATATCACAACAGTTAACCATAAGAACCGTCGTGGTAACCCTTTTAAAAAAGAAAAAAGAAAAGGTGTGCCTTGACGTTAAAGAAATAAAATATTTTATGGCACTGGGGTTTGAACCGATGAAAGTTTGGTTGTATCACAACAGTTGGTTCTGTAATCGCTGTTATATACTAATAATTTTTAATCAAAAAATAAAATAAATATGGTAGCGTCTTAGCAAAGATATGTCACAACGGTGTATCAAAAAAATGTGGTGACCATAGCGTTGTTGAGTGCGCATTTTGTAGTAGTGGCAAGTCCTCCACTTGAGCCAACAATGGCTAATCTAATCAATCTCGCTATCACGTTATCATTCACAGATTTGGAAATGATTTAAACTAGATTTCTAAATCAAAATAATAAAAATTATTATTTTCGTATATAAGATCTCAACTACACGAGTCTTTTCTCTCATATATCCAACATTTTGTACCTTTATAGTTGATGTGAGACTTAACCACTCACACTATAATTTCAACACTCTTCAACAAGTGTAAGTTCCCATATCCTATACAAGATCCAACAAAGGATCCAACTTTTGTTCTCCACCAAGCTGAACCAAGCTTTGATACCACTTGCTAGGCCATGAGAGGAGCATCCACATTAGGTCAAGAGCAATACACAAATGAGAAAGACACTACACATTCCCTCAAAATCTTAAGACATTAGGTATGAGTCATCTCACTTATAAAGTGTTTAACTTCCACTTTTCCAAAGAATATGAGACTCCTAACTCATACTTGTATTACAACAATCTCCCTTCATGTATGAGTTAATCTACTTATATGACCCCCCTCAAGCGGAAGCTTCATCCATATAGACTTGTATTGTCATTGACATCCTTACTACATTATGAACACTTCAGTAGTACACACCACCTGACCATCATCTTATCAAGAAAACTTTTGATACAAAGAACAAGTTCCTTAATTAATCACTACACCAAAATTGAGTTTTTGACAACGCAACATAGACAACGCTTTTATGCAAAAGCGCTCTTATATGTTTTAAAAAAAAATTCGCTAAAAAAAAGCGTTTTTAATGGGTAACCATAGAAAGTGCTGCTAAAGACCCAACCTTAGAAAGCGCTCTTATAGGTAGCCTTAAGAACCAATATATTTTTATCTTTACAATTTAATTCATGGATGTATCACCATCCTAGTGGTTAATGCGCATATTCAATGTCTTTCCCTACCTCAAGGGCGTTGGTTCGACCCCCTTTTGCCCTAAGACAACACTCTTTTCTAAGAAAAACGCTTTCTAATAATATTTTTAAAATTCTTTTTGAAAGAAATTAATAAAATATTAAAATTATTTAAAAATAATAATATTCTTTAAAATTCTTTAAAAATAATAATATTCTTTAAAATTCTTTATTATATTTTAAAGAAATTAATCAAATATTTTAATGAAATTAATCAAATATTATTATTTTTATTATTTAAAATATTTAAAATTCTTTATAATATTTAAAATTCTTTATAATATTTAAAATTAATCAAATATTATTATTATTTAAAATTCTTTAAAAAAATTTTAAGACATTAATCAAAGAAATTAATAAAATATTTTCTTTAAAAAAATATTATTATTTGATTAATTTAAAATATTCTAAAGAAATCAATCAAATATTTTCTTTAAAATTATTTAAAATATTTAAAATAAATCAAATATTATTATGATTTAAAATTATTTAAAATATTTTAAAGAAATTAATCAAATATTTTAAAGAAATTAATCAAATACTATTATTTAAAATACTTTAAAATAATTAAAATCAATCAAATAATATTTTTTTGTTATTTTTGTGAAAAAAATATTCTGAATGTACGAATAAATTATGTGCAAAAACTTATTTAAAAATGACTAATTTTTAGTGTTTAAATGATTAATTGAAAAATAATATAAGAAAATATTAAAAATAATAATATTCTTTTCAGGATCCAATATATAGTTATCTTTGCAGTTTAATCCATGGATGTATCACCACCCTAGTGGTTAATGCGCGTATATAATGGTCTGTTTTTGCACTAACCTCCACCATAGGAAGTTAGTGCAAAAACAAACCAAAACAATATTGCACTAACTTCCACCCTAAGACAACACTTTCTAAGAAAAACGTTTTCTAAGGTCAATTATTAATTAAAATAAATAAAAATTTCAGAAAACTTAAGAAAGCGCTTTCTAAGGTCAATTATTAATTAAAATAAATAAAAATTTCAGAAACCCTAAGAAAGTGCTTTCTAAGGTCAATTATTAATTAAAATATAAAACTTTCAGAAACCCTATTATTCATTTCTAATCATTTTCTTGCGTTCTTCTCTTGCATTTCATTCTTAGTGTTTTCTTCTCTATACATTGTTGCTTGCTGGTTTTGTTTTGTTTCCTTCTGTTTTCGTTTCGTTTCGTCAAGAAGAAGAAGTTTTGTTTCGTTCTGTTTTCGTGTTGTGAAGAAGAAGAGGTACGTCATTCTGTTTTTGTTTTGTTATACATTGTTGTTGTTGTTCTTGCGGATGTTGTTGTTGTTCTTGCGGATGTTGTTGTTGTTGTTAGGGTACATTGTTGTTGTTCTTGCCATTAATGGATATTCATACTTGTACATTGTTGTTGTTCTTGCCATTAAGGTAGAAAAGGCTTTGTTGTTGTTGATTACTGATTTCTCCATTGTTATTGCTTGTGTTAAGATTTGTCCTATGATTTCTCCATTGTTATGGTGTCACTTTTCGTGTTAAGATTTTGTTGACAGAAGGGAATGTTGTTGCTGCTGTTTGTTTTGTTGTTGGTTTTGTTTGTCATATGGTTTCTCTATTACTGCTATGAAAATGATAGGTAGAAAATGTTGTTTATAAGCTCTCTTTTTTTTCTGAACTTGCTCTTAGTGCTATGAATTTGTTATTACCTTTAGCTATTTATGGAAAGATTATTGTGATATTATTAACATGGTACTTTGGCATGGGCGGACCTGTAGTTAGGCATGGTGTGGCTATAGCCACACCAGATTTTCCAATTTTTATATATATTAATATTAAATTATTATTATTATTATTATTATTATTAATTAAAGAAAAATAAAACACAACATCAAACTAAACTCTATCAATATTCTCTCTCTTTCAATATCACTTTTCTTTACTTTTCTCTTTCTCTCTCTCACAGTAACATTCTTCCTTTCTCTTCTTCTCAAATCAAACCCCACCATTATTCATTTTTTACTTTAATTTTTTCAATTTTCTTGGTTGCATTTATTTGTGGGTGATTGAAAATCAAAGGTAAAGTGAATATTTTAAATTTCTCTCAATCTTTTCTCCATTTTGAGTTGAACCCTAAAACCCCAATTTATTAAGTATTTTTTTTTATTTTCTCATAAATTATTTTATTTCTAATAAATTGGTTTCATTGTTCTCTTTATAGGATGAAGAAATTTTTTCCGGTACTTTCTAGAGACAAAGCTTCTTCTTCGACTAATTTAGAAGCATCGGAAACTCAACATCAAAATGAGAGTATCAAAGTTATTGATTATGAATTGTTGGAAACAGATCCAGGAATTAGGCCTCCGATTTCAAGCTACCATCCTGACAACCAAAATGAGGTACGAAAAGCTTATTTAAAAATAGGTCGTCATCAACCTCCTCACAATTTTGTTTACCCTTGGCCTGTTCAAGGTAAACAAAAACGTCGATTTTGCAAAAATTGGTTTGATTTGTATGATTGGATTGATTATAGTGAGTCTAAGGACCTAGCATATTGTTTGCCATGTTTTTTGTTTAAAAATGTCTCTAAGTATGGGGGGGATCACTTTGTGGGAGACGGTTTTGGTGATTGGAAGAATGCTCAAAGATTGGCTAATCATGCTACTTCTTCCAATAGTCATATTGATTGTGTGCATATGGGTTATGCTCTCATGAACCCGAACCAAAGTATTAAGGCCGCGTTTGTTAATCAAACTAAGCAAATGAATTCCGAATATCGTGTTCGTGTAAACACATCCCTTATAGCCACTAAGTTTCTTTTGAGGTGTGGCATGCCATTTAGAGGGAGTGATGAGTCCTTTAACTCTTTATTTAAGGGGCCGTTTCTTGAGTTGGTGGACACTTTAAAGGAAATTAACCCAGAGATAGCTAGTGTAATAGATTGTGCTCCAAAAAATAACCTTATGACTGCCCCTAAGATTCAAAAGGATCTTGTTGCTGCTTGTGCATGTGAAATAACTCAACAAATTATATGTGATATTGCGGATGATGTGTTTTGTGTTTTAATTGATGAATCTGGTGATGTTGCTGGTAAAGAACAAATGGCTATTGTTATTCGCTATGTTAATAATGAAGGTTTGGTAAAATAAAGGTTTCTTGGCATTGTAAGTGTTAAAGAAACAAGTGCTAAGTCACTTAAGGAGGCACTTGAGAAGTTGTTGTCTATTAATGGCTTGAGTATATCTAGCATTAGGGGGCAAGGGTATGACAGAGCTAGCAATATGAGAGGTAAGTTTGGTGGTTTGAGAACTTTAATCCAAAATGAGAATCCATCTGCTTATTATGTGCATTGTTTCGCTCATCAACTTCAATTGGCACTTGTTGCATGTGCTAAGACTCACAAAGATGTTAGTGGTTTTTTCGGTAAGGTCAATATGCTTGTTAATTTCATACGATCTTCTAACAAGAGACAAGAATTGCTTCGGGACAAACAAATAACTCAGTTTGCTAAATTGATTGAAGAGGGTCAAATAGAGACTGGTAGTGGATTAAATCAAGAATCATCTATTGCTAGAGCGGGTGACACTCGTTGGGGTTCACACTTTAGGACTCTCACTAGTTTGATGACTTTATATGATGCCATTATTGGGGTACTTGAAGAAGTTGGGAATGATACGTCATTTGAAAAATATGGTGAAACTATGCTTTTGTTAGATGTACTTCAATCCTTTGATTTTATTTTCATGTTATATATGATGGTTGAGATTTTAGGATTTACAAATGATTTGAGTGTAGCGTTACAAAAGCGTGATCAAGATCTTTTGAATGCTTTGTCACTTGTCAATGCTACCAAACAAGAATTACAAGAAATGAGGAATGATGGATGGGAAGAACTTATATCTAAGGTTATGGAAATTTGCAATAAGCATGATATTGATGTGCCTTATATGGATGCACCGTATGTGCAAGGGAAGAAACCTAGGCGACATGCTACAACTTCTAGTGTTTCTAATTTGCATCATTATAAGCATGATTGTTTGTTTAGTGTTTTAGATTTGCAGTTGCACGAGCTCAATGCTAGGTTTGATGAAGAGAATACTGAACTTTTAGAATGTGTTTCATGTTTGAGTCCTTCATCGTCATTTGCAGCTTTTGATGTGAAAAAATTATTAAGGATGGTTGAACTTTATCCAAATGATTTTGTAGACGTGCCGGAAGTGGTGTTGCGACATCAACTTCAGAATTATGTTAGAAATGTTTGATGTGACCCAAAATTTGCAAATTTAAAAGGACTTTCAGATCTTTGTGCAAAACTTGTGGAAACAAATAAGTGCAAGACATTTGATATGGTTTATAAGATTCTGAAATTGGCTTTAGTCTTACCGGTAGCAACTGCAAGCGTGGAACGTGTTTTCTCAGCTATGAAGTTTGTGAAGAGTCAACTATGTAACAAAATGAGTGATCAGTGGTTAAATGATCGTCTTATAACTTTTATAGAAAGAGATGTTCTTGGAACAATTAACAATGATGTTATTTTAGCTCATTTTCAAGAAATGAATGATAGACGATTTTCATTGTAATGTATTACATTAAACAATATTATTTTTCATTTTTAATATGATTTAGTATGTAATTTATTTTATGTTTAGCCACACTAAAATATAATGTCTGGATCCGCCCCTGTACTTTGGTACAACTCTTTAAAATGATGATCTAAGATTATGTCTAAAGGGATTGTTCTACTCTAAAAAAAAATATTTGTGATGATTTTCTGGTTCTATAGAAGAATATTGGATTCAAATTCTTTCTATGTATTATTATTGCTTTCATCTTCACTTGGCCATGTCAACATTGGTTTTTTGCAGCTGAGATGTATATAATATCTTTCTTTCTACAACATTTCCTCTAACAAAGTCACTACTCTTAAGTTTGGTTCAATTGACTTATTTGCAACCTTTTTTAAATATAATTTTTCTTCTACAAAAAAGGTCTATAGATTGTTGCTCCTCAAGTAGTTATTAGGTAATAGTTTTAACATTAAGAATAATTTTATTTAAATTTCAAATTTTTGGTTAGGTAATAGTTCGTGAAGAATAGGTGCTTGTTTGTGATTACATGTTGCCACTTATCAAGTTATGACTCATAATTGGTCAATTAATAATATTTCATTTTATGATACGTGTACAGGGGGATCTTGGTAATTCTAACCTATCTGGATATTGTGTGGGTCTAGAAGGTGTTTACATCTCTAAAGGTAATTAGTTTTTCTTTCTCGCCACTATAATTTGTAGTGCTTGGAATGAACTGATATGATGAGGTTTCTAACTTATTGAATTTTCTATATATAGGGTTACTTGTGATCAATGTTTGAAAGTCGGATCGTTTCCATACAGGTAAATATTTTTTATTTTTGTTTTTGTTTAGTTTAATTAATATAACTATGGATAAGAAATGGATGTCTTCAAGTCGATTGTCAAAAGAGTACGAGAATAGGGTATTGAAATTCGTTAAGTTTGATGTTGCACATGCCAAAAAACCCAGTCGAATGAGATGTCCTTGCTTGGGTTGCTATTTTGTGGGTCTAGTTGACGCGGTTCAGTTGGAATCACATTTAACGAGGCATGGAATTGATCGAAGTTATACATGTTAGAATTTGCATGGTGAGAAAAATAATGGGAATGTTAAACTGGGTGATAATACAACATATGCTTCAAACAACAATGGCACAGATACATATGATTATGATCGAGTCGAAGAGATTGCATAAGCATTTGAAGATGATCTTAAGGATTGTCCTGAAATGTTTGAGAGGTTGGTAAGCGATGTAGAGAAACCATTGTGTAATGGTTGCACTAAATTCACAAGATTGTCTGCGGTATTAAAGTTGTACAACTTAAAGGTGGGAAATGGATGGTCGGATAAAAGTTTCACAGAGTTATTGGCCCTTATGAAAGATATGCTTCCAGAGGATAATGTTCTTCCCAATCTAACATATGAGGCCAAAAAGATGTTGTGCTCTATTGGCATGAGCTATGATAAGATACATGCCTCTCCAAACGATTGCGTCTTGTTTCGAAACGAGTATGCATTGTTAAAGGAGTTTCCTAAATGCGGTGTTTCTCAATATAAGAAGAAGTTGTCTCTAGAAAAAGTCTTATTATATTTTCCTATAATTCCAAGATTCATACGCATGTTTCGTAGTGAAATCGATTCAAGACAATTGACTTGGCATGCATATGACATAATTATTGATGAAAAGTTTCGACATCCGGCAGATTCACCACATCGAATGAAAATTGATGATGATTATCCTGAATTTGGAAAAGAAGCAAGAAACCTTCGCGTGGCATTATCTATTGATGGAATGAACCCACGCAGTCTTCAAAGTATCTCACATAGCATTTGGCATGTGATTTCAATGATTTGTAACCTACCTCCATGGCTATGTATGAAGCGTAAGTACATGATATTATCTATGTTAATTTATGGGCCTAAACAACCAGGGAATGACATAGACATATACTTGACACCCTTAATCAAAGATTTAAAGTTTTTTGGGAGAACAGTGTGGAGGTTTATGATGGGTATAGGAAAGAAAGTTTCAACTTGAGGGCGATGTTGTTTGGAACAATTAATGATTTTCCAACATATTGAAATCTATCAGGGTACAACATAAAAGGTCAATATGTGTGTCCTATTTGTGAAGATAAAACAGATTGGACGCAATTGGAGTTTGATCAGAAGAATGTCTTTCTCGGTGTTGCACCCCAAAATTTGCCCTCCCCTATTAAAGGCATTGTGTACCAAGGTTTCCCAAGAGGTTTACAAGGTTCACAAGGTATCCCAAGAGGTTTACAAGGTTCACAATTAGTCAGAAAGCTTGGAAGTTCCCTCAGACAAAGCCTCCTCCTAAGCAATGCACCCTAAACTAGGGTTTTGAATTTCATCAGGCTAAATGAACTTCCAAGGCCTCAAGTGAGCTTCATAACATCCCATATAACTTCAAAAATCCCTATGACAAGTTTCAAGGCTTTCCTAAAAAGTTTGCTCAATCAGATTATCATATATGCAAAAATCAGTCAAAGTGGTTAACAAGTCAAACTGAGGTCAACTATGGTCAAATCAAAGTCAAACTTCATGATTTTTTGCCAAATCATCGTTTTACATTTCCACCTACTTTCCTTTCTAATCATCTCAAGAAAGCTTCAAGTCTCAAGCTACTTAATTCATCACTAAACAACATTCAAATTATCCAGAGTCAAACTATGAGTTTCTTTATTACTATTCAATCCAAACGCAACTTCACACTATCATCTTTAAATCAAACTAATTTTCTTATATACGAATCACCATCGACAAATCAAACAATCCTCAAGTGTTTGCCTTGACTTTAACCAATTTGACGTACATACTATACTAGTTGGCATGACACATCTATCCATCAATTATGATTTCGTCTACTATCAACAATAGATTAAGGGTGATCAGTTCCTCAATTTGTCAATAGACAGCCGACAACTATAAAGGTGACATAAATCATTATTATCCAACATAATAGCGTACTTAAACTTGTGCCCGAAGTCCGTAAGCATAATGCTCCACTAACTCTTTAAGGCTTATCAACTACTTCTTAGTCTCCTTAAATTCCGACTTCGTCAATTATACTAACACATCCAAAATCCAATTCACAATCTCTTATACACACTCGTAGGAAAATGCAACTTTAAACATCCTTCTTACATCAGAGTCGCCACAACATCAAGCATAACCCAATTCAGTTCGCTTCCAGCTACAACTTTCATCCAAGTTAAAATTCTTAACAACATTAATCAAACATCCGCCTTCCTCTCAACATTAACATCATCTAACATTGGCACTTTAATCATCCTCATTCAACATAAATCGCATCTCTATACATTCTTAGATACCTTCGCACTCCTTCTAATATCAACATTTTATTATTTATCAACATTTTCATCTTTCCAATATTTTTTAGCAATAAACGCTCAACTTCGAACGCAATTATCTCTTCCAATAAAAACCTCCAACTCAAAAAATTATATTACAACATGAAGAGAATTTCGTGCAGATTTTGAACTTCAAAAATCTCTTGAACCCGACTCACGAGTAAAAAGTTATCCTCCTTGCAATGGGTCTGGTTCAAAATTCCCGTATGCAGAATTTTCCAAAAATCAGCATCAGAACTGACTATTAAAACACACTTATTTCCCTTGTCACAAACCTCCCGGATGCAAATCTTATATGCAAACTGTAGGGAATTTCATGAGCTTTCCAAAAAGTCTATAATCGCCTCCATCAGAATCACGAGTAAAAAGTTATGCCTCTTCTTGTGACAGCTTCTCTAAGATTGCAAAAATCAGAATTTGAGATTGATGAACATAAGTTCCATCTCTCTCTCTCTCTCTCTCTCTCTCTCTCTCTCTTGATTCCAAAATTCACCAACATTCTTGCTTTACATCCAACTACGATAATTACTCGTCTTTAATCCAACTATACTCAAGGCGTAGCAATCTATCGACTTGATACATCAATTTATCTTTTCCTTTGGAATAAATCCTCCTTCTAAAACAATTCCCCTCCAAAATCTACGCTCTTCTCAAATCCGACCAATACGAATTCATGATTCCATGCTCTCGCCGGTCCACAATAACATCGCTTTAATAATGTTCACACCCTTGCAATCAACATTAACTTAATCAGCTTCTACATACCAACAACAGTCCAGGAGCAAGCCTCTCCCCCACTTAATTCCAAACTAACACCTACAGACAACGACTAGAAACCAACAAACAAGTACCGACAGTGTTATACACATATATCACGCACTAAGGAATAAACGACATTAGACAACATTAGCCGGACGAACCGACCTGCTTTGATACCACTAATGTAACACCCCATTTCTACCCAGCGATTATAAAAAAAATCAGAGTATTAAAAATCAACCAACAAATACACAAAACAGGAAGCTACATTTTTCAACTTATAAAAACTTCATTTAATTTCATGAAAAGTGATACATAACACCTTCGGTTCGGAAGAAACTAAAAACAACAACTTTTTATTTATCTTTGAAACCAAAATAACTTTTACAACTTCGCAGCGGATTTTCAATTATTCGACTAAACATGGTATAACATGTTATTCAACTTAAAACATCTTAGCAACAACATAATCATACTGAAACAACTTAAAAACAACAACTAAGCGTCCATTCCCCGAGTGTTACGTATCAAAGCAGCGACACCGACTCGAACTAATGAAGATAATCATCTTCCTGCAAGCTACCTGCACGTTACCAACATAGGGGAAACATTAAAATTGAAGGGGTGAGATATCGATAATTATAAACGATATAAGATAAACAATACTTAGATAAGGATTCATAAACAATTCACCACTTCACAACATCAATAACAAAAACCACGACTTAACTACATTATACCTTTTATCAACCTACTTTACTACT
Organism: Lathyrus aphaca; assembly: GCA_963966055.1. Classification (NCBI taxonomy): domain Eukaryota; kingdom Viridiplantae; phylum Streptophyta; class Magnoliopsida; order Fabales; family Fabaceae; genus Lathyrus; species Lathyrus aphaca. The sequence continues at coordinate 497,355,640 of OZ014522.1, forward strand.
TATTATATTCATCAACATTTTCCACATAATCATATATTCAACACGAACTACTTAATCGGCCTAATCAACACAATTCACTTAATCAACTTGAAAACAACATAACAACTTTTCAACTTGAACAACATAAACAACTTATCAACTTAAAAGACATAAACAACATAACCAACATAAATAATGCAACACAAATGCGACTCAACTATGCATATGCATGTGGTACCATTAGAGTAAAACTCCCAACTTAAATTATACCAGGTTATCGAGGTATCTGCAAGGCATAAGCCTTCAACTTAATAATTTTGCCAATTTACCGAGGCATCAAGGTATAAGCCTTCAACTTTCAACTTAATTGTCAATCCAGACCAACGTGGTGTGAGCAACGCTCTGACACAATATGCAAATGTTCTATATGTCATACAAGACTTTACAACACAAACAACATAACAACATGAGAAACATAATAACATACAACATCAAACAACACAACCAGCTTATACAACTTGAACAACTTAAATCATCGTTGGATATTAAGCTTCCAACTTGAACAGCATAACAACTTAGACAACTTAAACAACTTGAGCAACTTAAATAACATAAACAAGAAACGCAAACCACTTATACGACATAGGCAACTTAAAATCAACTTTGGCTTATAAGGCCTTCAACATAACAACTTAGAGATTTTCCGTAAACCAGAATCATTTACCAACTCAACTGTACCTGTAACTCAAAATTACAACATATTTTCGACAAAAAAATGCAATAAAAATCAACTATTAAATTACCCGACTTACCCCGACAAATTTCGTTAAATTCCGAGCAACTACGTTTTTCGCCTAATTTGGGTAAATCGACTAAACCGACACTGTTTTCATCATTCTGCGATCATCACGAGTTTATTACTAAACCTAAAAATTTCTGTTTTCTGATACATATTACATATCATAAGAATATAGGCTTACTATCCATTTCTGCTACATTCTTAAAACTACCTCTTTCTGTTAAAAGTTATATAACATTGTGTTAGTTATCAAAATTGTTGTTCGTAGTACCTGTAACTCAACATTACAACATATTTTCGACAAAAAAATGCAATAAAAATCAACTATTAAATTACCCGACTTACCCCGACAAATTTCGTTAAATTCCGAGCAACTACGTTTTTCGCCTAATTTGGGTAAATCGACAAAACCGACACTGTTTTCATCATTCTGCGATCATCACGAGTTTATTACTAAACCTAAAAATTTCTGTTTTCTGATACATATTACATATCATAAGAATATAGGCTTACTATCCATTTCTGCTACATTCTTAAGACTACCTCTTTCTGTTAAAAGTTATATAACACTGTGTTAGTTATCAAAACTGTTGTTCGTATTGCTCCTGATTTCTAACTTATCAATACAACTTTCTGATTCTTAATAAAAGGCTATTTCATGATATTATAATATTATAGTTATAATTAATAAACATAATATAATATTATAAGATTTCTTTGAATTTTATTTAACTAAAATACTGCATAACCAAAAATCACATCCTCCATTTTTAAACAAGGTGGCTTGCGCCACCCTTCCCAACATAACTCATGTGGCTTGCGCGACACTCATGTTTTGGTTGCCACAACCAAAGTGGCACCCACCACTTAAGCACCTGGCTTGCGCCATTGTGCTTGGGAGAAAAATACTCCCACCACTTAAATATGGCCATCTCTCTACCGGTCTCTTTGTTATCGACCAAAACCAACATTTTCCAGAATTTTATGCAACGCAGTATTATCAATAAAAATCAACGCAATCTCGAACAACTTAAAACCAAAATAAAATCAACAATTTACAGAACAACTTGTAAGCGATTTATAATCATCGATCAACAACAATTTCAAACCAGATAATTATCACGACATCAATTTACAGATTTTCACAAACCATATCAACATCAACAAAACACAACACATACAACCATCCAAACCTAGTATTATTTATCAAACCCAGTTATAAAATTATATATCAAATTGAAGGGAATTTCATAAGCTTTCCAGAAATTTAAGAATCGATTGAACCGGAATTACGAGTAAAGTGGAGGATGTACCGTAAGTGCGAAAATGGAGATATGATCCTGAGTTCTTCTTTCTCCTTCTTTGCTCCCAAGCTATTTTCTCTCCTCTAAGACCATTATTCTTCTCTAAGAATTTTTCCTCTGTAACTTCCATGTCCTATTCTCTTGCTACCAATTAACCTAATTTTCTTATCATATAATTCTATTATATTGGGCCTAAGTCTTATACCCCTTTAATTGCTAATTCCGACGCAATCCAAGACCATTAACCAACATGCTCCAATAATCAATAATATCACTTCCAATATTATTTCCTCGACTTTCCGACTTAATACTCTGACTTAACGACTTATTTCTTTGTAACACAAAATCAACCGAATAATAATTTGCGACGAACTACTTACTCCCGACTTAATAGATAAATTTATTATTATCAACCAAATGGTCCAAACAATTCAATTGACATATCCAACAATAAACGAAAAATACTTCATATCGTCTTCTACAACTTATATCGACTTAAATAATTAAATTTGACTTAACCCAACGTATAACCATCAACATAATATTCTGATAAATTCGGCCATCAACACAAATCGACATAATTCCACACAAAGCAACGCAAATCAACAAAGATACTCAAATCAACGTGAATTACAACCACATACCACAATTATATTTAATTAAATAATTAATTAAATAAACAGGTGTTACATCATGCATATTGAAAAAATGTGTTTGACTGTGTTATTGGTACGTTACTAAATATACAAGGAAAGTCTAAGGATGGTCTTAAAGCAAGAAAGAACTTGATAGCGACGGGGGTAAGAACGAAATTAGGACCCTTGAAGAAAGGAAAACAAACATATCTACCACCTGCTGCATATACTCTATCTAGAAAGGAGAAAAAAGTATTGTGTAAGTTTCTACGTGAAGTTAAAGTTCTAGAAGGATACTCTTCATATATTAGAAGACTTGTGTCTATGAAAGACCTCAAGTTAAAGAGTTTAAAAGCGCATGACTGCCATGTTATAATGGAACATTTTCTACCAATAGGTATACATTCTATTCTGTCTGAAAAAGTAAGAAGCGCAATAATTAAATTGTATTTTTTTCTTCAAGTCAATTTGCTGTAAGGTGATCGATCCTGCGATCTTACCAACATTGCAAAACAAAATAGTTATTACTTTGTGTGATCTTGAAATATATTTTCCTCCTTCCTTTTTAGACATAATGGTTCATCTAGTTGTTCATCTGGTGAAAGAGACACAATTGTATAGACCGACTTATATGAGATGGATGTACCCTTCTGAACGTTATATGAAAATATTTTAAGGGTATGTGAAAAACCGAAGTCGACCAGAGGGTTGTATTTCCGAACGATACATTGTTTAAGATGCAATTGAGTTTTGTACTGAATATTTGTCCAATGTACAATCAATTGGACTCCCCAAATCTCATATTGTCGGAAAAAAAGCAGGAAAATTTAATTGGAAATGAAGTTATGACAGTATCAAGGGTCGAACGGGATCAAGTGCAGTTGTATGTTCTGCACAATGAGAATGAGGTTGAGTTGTATGTTGAAATGCACAAGGATTTCCTCAGAGGTTTAAATCCGAATATAAATGCGAATGGGATAGTACAAGAGCATGATCGAAGTTTCATACCTTGGTTTAAGGATCAAATTTTCGAAAAGTATTATTTAGATCCCACTTCAATAACAGAAAGACTGAGATGCTTAGCATATGGTCCAAGTTTGGTTGTGTTTTCTTATAGCGCATACATAATTAATGGATACACATTTTATACCAAAGAACAAGATGATACAAGTACACAAAATAGTGGTGTCACCGTGGTAGCTGAAGTAATGCACATTTCAAGTGTGAAAGACTTAAACCCCAAATTTGCGAATTTGTCATATTTTGGGGTTATCAAGCGCATTTGGGTGTTTGATTATGAGAAGTTTCAGATTCCTATATTTCGTTGTAAGTGGGTTGAAAAAAATAATGACGTACGAATGTATAAGTCGGGATTTTTGCAAGTGGGTCTTAATAGGATGAGGGTACAAAAATGAGCCTTTTATTCTAACCTCTCAAGCTAAACAAGTGTTCTATGTCACTGATCTGACAAGTACAAAATGGTCTATAGTGCTTTTATCTAACAAAGTAATTGATGAAAACATTGGAGATCAAGGTGATATTGATGTTGATATTGAATCATTTACTAGAAATGATCAAGATGAAAATATTATAGCGAATGTATCATATACTAGAAATGATCATAATGAGGGTATTTGGATCAATCCAACCGTCCGTGTTGTTAAGAGACGGGTATAACATATTCCAACTAAGAAAAGAAAGACACATGCCTAAAAAAGGTACTAGTTATAAATAGATTATGGATTTTTATATTTGTCATGTTATATCATTCAATGGATTATAGATTATGGATTTTTAAAATTTGTTATTTAATTTTTGTTTTTTCTTTCTTACAGGTCTAATGGCTAGTAATGAGAAAGACACACACGAGACATATGATACAAATGAAGCTCAGAATGAAGCTTCGAAGGTAGAAAGTGAAATAAAACATGGAATAACAATTATGAAGTCAATCGTGTGTGTTAGAGACAAAAGGGTGAAATTTGATGTACATTGAAGTGAGGAGAACCAACTAATTGAGCCTAACGGTTCAATGTTGTCTTCATACATTGGTTTACTTGTCTGCCAACACATTCCAATTACCAGTGATAATTGGAGGAATCCATTGTTGAAAGCTGGTAAAGATAAGATATGGAGTGAGATACAAGTACTTACCAAACATGATTGATGTGTTATTTGATTTTTTTTACTTATACTAACACACTTTATGTTTATATGTGCATTTTTTTAATAGAGGTCCTTTAATATTGATGAAAGTCGGCGGAAGTATTGTCTCCAATTAGCCAGAAAGAGACATAGGGGGTTTCGAGCCTTATTATCAAACAAATATCTGAGGGATGATGAATTTTTGTTTTGTTGAAGCAGAACTTCCACACTTGTATGCTGATTTGATTACACAGGAAGAATGGGGCACTTTTGTAGCCAAACGGAAAACTAGAAAATTCAATGTAATGTTATCTTTTCATGTCTATTAATTGTATTATATACTTGTTGCATTGGTTTGTTATGATATGACTTAAACTTGTTTATCTAGGATTTGAGTGCCATTAATCGCCAAAGAGCATCAAAACCCGCATATCCATAAAGAAAAAGGGCGTTTGGGATATGCACGCTTACAACAACAAATGGTAACTATATATAAATGATATGATCTTATTAATTGTATCAATATGTTATAATTGACGATCTTATTATTTATCTCAATGTGTAGTTAGAAGAGAAGAAAAGTGAAGAAAAATCTCTTGTGAAACATGTTTTGTGGAAGGCTGCTCGTGTGGGCAAGAATGGAGTTGCTAGTGAAGATGTTCAGCGTGTTTATGAGGAATGTGTAAGTATAACATTATGTATTTAATATATAAATAATTTTTAATCCCCACTAATGATTATTTATTTATTTGTCAATGAATTTCAGGAGACTCTATCTAAATCCTTAACCACCGGTGAAGAGGATTGCAGGAGCATTCTTAGTCGAGTACTAAATGTTCTTGAGTATTCTAGTCGGATGAGGGGTAAAGGATTTGGTGTGACTCTATCTTCCTTGTATAAGCAACCAAATAGAAAAAAATCCTAGCAATCAAGAAGTGATGCAATCATTGGAGGAACTAAAAGCGCAAGCCCGTGAATTGCAAAAGGATAAAGAGAGATATGAGGTGGAAAAGCGCAGTTCCGGGTTGAAAGATACTAGTGACAAAGCTAGTATCAATTGTGAAAATAAAGTTCTCGAGGTAATTAAAACATATTTATTTTAATTAAATTAACACTTTTATTTTAATGGACCTTTATATACATTATCAGTTATGCATTCACTATTGCTTCAGGGCATTTCATCTTGTCAGCTATATTCGTCGTTACCGACTTATCGCATGACTGACAAGGGAAAAGTGCATAACAAAGTGAGAGAGTTACTTCACCATAATCTTTCCTCTCATGGATATCTGAAAGTGTCAATTGATTTTGCTATAGATAGGGATGCAATACTACATATACCTGACTTGGTTTCATAGATAACATTGGTGGGAGATGCAATAGGCTCGTTTGTTGCATGGCCGTCAGACCTTCTTTTCATAGACGATGAGGTAAGTTTAAAACTATTATGAATCTCTTAGTATTCAAATGTCAATTCTGAACCATTATGTATATTTTTTTACACGGTAATGTTAGACTCCTACAAAACCCGCATCTAAGGATAAAGGGATTTTGCCGGAAAAAGAGACTGTTGCATCACAAGGAGAGGTATATTTAAAGTGTTATTCTATGATCCGAATTCAAAAGTTTCATGATTTTCTATTTTATCTAACTTATATGATTGTTATGTTCCTGCTCAAGCTTCACAATAGGTCATCAGCAAGAAAAAGGTTCCTGCAAGAACCATGCAGGCAAAAAGAGCTCATGAAATCGCTTTCAGTTGTGTCTTGAGACACTTGTGTCATAATCAGATGTGATGCATGATTGTATTCGTCAAATAGACATGGACGATGGTGTTTTTGGTTTTCCTCATTCTGAGATAATCGGAAGAGAGGACATGGATCATATTTTCCAGCCATCTTGAATTAGGCATCGATGTTATGCATGCATACATGTGGTACTCCAATCAATCTATTATTTATTTAGTTGAACAATTTATTTACACATTTCAATGAAAATAGTCTAATGTTTATTATATATATTTTTATTTAAGGTTCTTGTATAACAAAATCATGCGCGAGACGCAATTATTAAACATATCCCGTTTCTTTTCTTCCACCCGTGTCAATGCAACAACAATTGATTTGAATTCAGTTTCAGTAAGAGACCACTTAATTGAGAGATTTACGGTGGCCAATACAAAAACTTTGTTTTTTACCATATAATACTGGAAACAAGTAAGATTTTCATTCTAATTTCATTCTAATCTTTGTATTTTTTGCGTAGAAATTATCCATATAAACTTTTGTTATATTTTATAGTGGACACTGGTTGTTGGTTGTCATTAATCCTATAATAGAAGTGGTCTATTATATAAATTTATTGGAGCATGATTGGTCAACATATCCAAGTATGAATGATGTGGTTGATACGTAAGTGAGATTGTTCGAAATATTCGTGTGTATTTGTATATTTAATTATTTCTGTGAGATTGTTCTAAATTTAAGTTTTTCTTTTATAGATATATACTAGTATATCGAACACAAAGAGATGCTCGAGTAACACGGGTTAAAACAAGCATTATTCCATGGGTCCATGTGCAGGTAGATTAATTTAATTTTCACAATGTTGCTTATTAGTGATGCTACTTGATAACACAAAACAACTATATATTAATTCTTATTTGTTTGTCTATGTGTAGTGTCCTCAACAGAAAAATGACATAGATTGCATGTATTATGTTTTGAGGTTTATGAGAGAAAACCTTCAATTGGATTGATTAGAGATTCTTATTCAGGTATGCATGAATTTATAACTTATGATTTATTTTAATATTTATCGGATATGTCATAATTTATTATTTTAAACTAACTAATGCATATTTTGTTTTGTTATGTGGTACTTTGATGAATTCACGTGTTCTCATTACACGCCCTCAAAAGTGGGTGAAATTATGGAGGAATTGTGCGAATATATTATTGAAAAAAGAATAGTTTAAGGTATATGATTATTGGATTATTTGAATGTTATTGACTTGTGATTTATGTAAATGACTTGAATTGTATAGTTTTGGATTGAAATGATATTAGTGAAATTGTATTAGTTTTGAGATGTAAATAACTTGAATTGTATAGTTTTGGATTGAAGTGATTTATAATGGTATATGTAGTTTATACAGATTTATAGAAATGTGAATTATACAGGTTTATTGAAATGGATTGAATTATACATGTTTCTACATTAAAAAATGGTTAAAATGAGATTTTTTTAAAAATCATTAAAATTATACGTATATAAAAGACAACGCTTTTAAGAAAAAACACTCTCTATAGTCCACAAAAGAAAGTGTTTTCTCTAAAAAGCGCTCTCTAAAGGTATAGGAAAAAATTCATTAAAATTATAGGTATATGTTAGAGAGCACTTTTAAAAGCGCTGTCTAAAGGGGGACAAAAGAAAGCGTTGTCTAAAGGGGGACAAAAAAAAACACTTTATCCTCAAAAAAGCGCTCTCTAAAGGAATATAAAAAAATTTATTAAAATTTTATACGCATACATTAGACAACGTTTTTAAAAACGTTGTCTAAAGACCCACTTTAGAGAGCGCTTTTTAAGGAAATAGCGCTGCTAAAGGCCTACTTTAGAAAACACTTTTAAAGGTAAAACGCTTTCTAAAGTAGGCCTTTAGCAGCGTTTTTTCCTTAAAAAAAACGCTATCTTTTCTTACGACTGCGCCACCTTAGACAACTATTTTAAGCGTTGTTAAAGGTAAAAAAAAACGCTGTCTTAGCCCTTGTTTGGCATAGTGAAACCATCAAATCTGATACGACTTGTTAGAGAGTCTAGAAAATACAAAAACTATGAAACATAACCATACAAGACATTGACACCACATATTCATATAAAATTTTAAAAAAATAAATGTATAAATTATTTTTCCTTAAACATTCAATATTTTTTCCCTTTGTATAATTTTATTAAGACTAAAGGCAAATAAACTTGTCCTCCATTAAAAAAAGCTGAAAGATACTAATTGTCACACCTTTTTCGTTTTGTTTTTACATCTTCAAATAGTAAAAGTTTGAATGTACAGCTTAAGTTAACGACAACAAATTCCAATCATTTATCTTCTCTTGAGGGCACTCACCACTTATCTATCCAAATTATTTGAGACTGACACTGACTTGCACCTTATTTTGCTCCAAGCTTTTCCATACTTGACAAACCAAAATCCTGAACTAAGATTCACCATGGATGTTGAAGGAAGAACAAGCAATGCCAATGATAACTCTCTCACTCTCAACCCCGAAAACGGTCAAGACAAGGATATCTCAAATGATAGTTATGACCTTTCTACAGCCCATACTATTGACAGAGGTATTGTTCTATTCTTCTCAGCTAAATTCTGTTTTATGTGATGTACTTAGTTTGTTTTTCACATGATTATTTTCTTACGATGTTTTAATTTGCAGATTCATGGCAACAAGTGGGGTTGATGTTGGTGACGGGTTTCAACTGCGGTTGGATATTCAGTTTCTCGAACCTGATTATGGTTCCACTTGGTTGGACTTGGGGTGTTATATTGCTCTTTGTTGTTGGATTATACACAGCTTATGCTAATTGGTTATTGGCAGCGTTTCATTTCATTGATGGACGTAGATTCATCAGATACAGAGATCTCATGGGATTTGTTTATGGTTAGTTTTTTTTTCTTTCAATTTGTTATATGTCAAAAAATTCTATTTACTATATGATGCAAGTTAATGAACTCTTATTTAAAATAGGTATAAAACGACTAAAGTATATAAGTATCTATCTCATTATGTCACGTTTAATATAAGATACTTTTGTTTCAATTTACTGTTTCATACTTTGATGAAATATGATAAATTAATAATTTTTTTTTTATATTTTATATTTCATTTAAAAATTATAAATTTCATTTAAACATTGTATTTAGAATTTTAAATATGATTTACAAAATAGAACAAGAAAATTATTATTATTTATCTCTAAAGAATATAATTTAAAAAAATATTTTTTTTGAAATATACTATTATATGATATAAATAAAAGAATAAAAAGGAAGTTGGAATTAAATTTAAAATTAATGTTTATTAATTAATTTATTATATATAATATAAGTTTTTTATTTACTTTTTAAACAAAAATTTAACATTAGATATTTAGAAGTGTCAATGAATGATTTTAAAATTATAAATTTGTTTAATTATTTTTAAACTTTTTAATATTTTTGTTTAGGTAATTCTTCACAAGCATAATTTTATAATTTAAATATATAATATAACTTATCATATATGTGTATCAAATACATAACACAATAAAATAATTATATCATGTAGGCAAACACTAAAATGTATATTATATAGCTATTTTAAAAAAGATATGAGTTCTATTCTAAAATAAATGTTTTCTATAAGTAATATTGTATTCAATAGGAATATTAGGGATACATAACTCATATACACGAACCAGAAACAAAACAATCCTACTCACATCAACACACTTAAGCATAAAATTCTTTTATTTATAAAAAAAAAAATCAGTAGGAGATTTGAATCGATGATGATGATGATAATAATAATAATAATAATAATAATAATAATAATAATAATAATAATAATAATAATAATAATAATAATAATACATAACTTTGGTTAAAGATAAAAAATCTAACCAACATCAAGAGGTATGAATTATCCTAAGAACAATTTCGTCTGAATTTTCAATTGTATCATTAAACATCACCTGATTACAAATCTATAAGATTGACGGAATAAATGTTATAATAGACACCTTATAAAAAGCGATATGTATATGACAATAATCATGTGTCTGAATTAATTGCATAGAAATACAAAATCATGATGTCGTGGTGTAAATCATGCTTACTGGACATACAAATAGCGATATTTATAGCCAAACCCGCATAGTTGAAGTACATAGACAAAAAATCATTTCATGTTCTAAACCTTGCGGATGATACATTACATGGCCAAAATTAAGGGATGTCTCTCCGATTTAAATCATTTAGGTAAAAACTCCTAAAAAAATAGGACATGGTCAGAATGAAATAATTGAAGATGTGAGCCTAAAATTTATGTCTGTTCTGTAAAAAAATTAAGGATTGGGTGAGAAAAATCTGCGAACAATGTATTTTTTAGATTTAAAATTTTAAAAATTATCTCTAAAAATCCACAAAGAAAATGGAGATACATTAAATGATAAATACCTAAATCTTTGACCCGTCCCATATTAAAATACGGGTAAAATAGATATGTCCAACATAATAGACCATTTTGCCACCTCTAACCAAAATCATGTGGTTTGATGGGTTGTGACAAAACGATTGTCTATGGCCTAAGTCACGTGACAAATGCTGCTAAGAAAGATGACATCTATGGAAGAATAAGAGATAGATGCTTAAAACTCTTGTGTACGAAAGAAAATAGAATATTACATATTAAAAAGAATGATACAATGTGGTTACATTAAAGTGTTACAATGGATTACATTAAACTTATTTATAGGCACTCACAAGTTGAAAAATATGCAGAACACTTTCAACTTAAAATGAAAAATGCAAAAGATATTCACAACAGAACAATTGTGCAGTATGTTATTCTTAATCAATACCGGAGTCCATATATGTAAGATGAAGGATGTGAGTCTATATAAACTCTTTTAAAACTCTAAACTGATTAACATTCTTTTATTTCAAACTTCAATTATACTAGTATCTTACTCTTAATTAATTGAAACACATAAATATATTCTTAATGAAATTATTTCTCTTTAATGTTTGAAGGAAATAAGATGTATCACATCACATGGATTTCTCAGTTTTTGACGCTTCTTCTTGGAAACATGGGTTTCATCCTCCTTGGAGGCAAAGCACTTAAGGTAAAAATAAATAAAAAAAAGAAAAATCTACAAATATAAAACTTTTAATTGTTTCCGATTTAATGAGTCAAATTTAAGAAAATATTATTGTTTTTATTTATACAACAGGAAATAAACTCAGAATTCAGTGATTCTCCATTAAGACTTCAATTCTTCATAGTAATCACAGGAGTAGCATATCTCATATTTTCCTTCTCCATTCCAACATTATCTTCAATGAGAAATTGGCTCGGAGCTTCCGCGGTTGTCACGCTCGCTTACATAGTATTTCTTCTGATTGTTGTTGTCAAAGATGGTAAATCAAATCCCAGCAAAGATTTTAACATCACTGGAAGCAAAGCGAACAAGGTGTTCAATAGTTTTGGTGCTATTTCCGCCATCATTGTTACCAACACCAGTGGCATGCTTCCTGAAATACAGTCAACACTTCGTAAACCAGCAGTGAAGAACATGAGAAAAGCATTGTACTCACAATTTACAGTGGGAATCTTGTTCTATTATGGTGTTACTATAATTGGATATTGGGCTTATGGATCAATGGTATCTTCGTATCTTCCTGAGAATTTAAGTGGACCAAGATGGATCAATGTCATTGTTAATGTCATTGTTTTTCTACAATCCATAGTTTCTCAACATGTAAGTATTTTACATACAATCATTCAGTTATATCTCATGATAATATATATAATAAATATTATACAGAAATAACAGACAAACAGATAACAAACTGCGTCTAACGTTTAAAAAATGCAGATGTTTGTGGCACCAATTCATGAGGCATTGGACACTAGATTTCTCGAAATCGGTAAGGGTATGCATTCGGGGAAGAATTTTAAACGTTTGTTTCTACTACGCGTCTGCTTCTATACCGGAAACACATTCGTCGCTGCTGCATTTCCTTTTATGGGTGACTTTGTAAACTTGCTTGGTTCATTTTCACTTGTTCCTCTCACTTTCATGTTCCCAAGCATGCTCTTTCTTAAGGTTATTATCTTTGTTCTTACTAACTCTCTACAATATTATTATTCTAATTATTATATTTAACTAGTTTGTTTATGACTTTGGTTTGAGTTAAGATAAAGGGAAAGGGAGCTAGAATTGAGAAGAAGGCATGGCATTGGATCAACATTATATTTTCCTTTCTACTTACAATAGCAACAACTATTTCAGCTCTTCGACTTATAATCGACAACATTCAAAAGTATCAGTTCTTTGCTGATGCATGATTGTGGATTACTCATTTCATCAACTATGTGCATTAGTTTAAATATCAAATTGAATTGAGCTTACATATACATTTGGTGGGATACCATTACAATTGAATATTGTAAAATTATTGTATCATTGACCTCTATATAAACTTCTACAAATTAAATTGCAAATGACTCTGGTAGGATTAGAATTCATTTTTCATTTAAAATTTGGAGACCTAATAATATCATATTAATGGAGATATAACATGTTTTATTGAAAAATAAATATTATTAAACTTGATTTATGATAGCAGCCCCATGAGAAAAATAAAAAGGTCCATTTGTATTAATGATTATATGCTGAATTAATAATTCTTTTTTTATGTATTTAATTTAATTTAATTTTTTTTTTTTTGTATCTTTGGGTTGAGCCTTTGTAGTGTCCATATTAGCAGGTTTTCCATTTGTATTAATGATTATATGCTGAATTAATAATTCTTTTTTTATGTATTTAATTTAATTTAATTCTTTTTTTGTATCTTTGGGTTGAGCCTTTGTAGTGTCCATATTAGCAGGTTTTCCATTTGTATTAATGATTATATGCTGAATTAATAATTCTTTTTTTATGTATTTAATTTAATTAAAATTTTTTTTTTGTATCTTTGGGTTGAGCCTTTGTAGTGTCCATATTAGCAGGTTTTTGTGAGTAACCATACCTTGTATTTAAGGAACTTTATCTTGTTCAAAGGGAGTAAGAAAATATTTAGAATTTTATTCTCTCTTGTTTTGTGTTTATCTTATGGTAACCCTAGATTTGATAATATTTGCTAATCCTCTTGTATTATTGGTGCTTTCATCTTGAATTCATGGCCCCTCCTAAACCACCCCAACCCACCCCATAAGAAATTGTTGAACAAGCTGTTTAAACATCCAACATTCGAATTGATAACGTTCTCAATCAAATGCATTCAGACATGGATAAGCGATTTGATATGGTTCGCTCAGATTTGGAACAGACCCAGTGCCATCTTGGCACCATCAATACACGAATGGACAATGACAAGACTATATTGGATTCTTGCTACGAATCGATTATGTTAACGCTTGACAAGTTGTTGTCGCAAATATCAATACCATCAGCTGCTGCTGCTGCTACAGGTGCAAGCTCGTCAGACATAACAAACCCACCTTTCTCTAATCCTATGGTTACAACCCTTATTTCTCATGTGCTCTCCCTCCACCAACACACCTTTGCGTCATTCAACCACCCTATCTCAGCACTCTATTCACCCACACGTTTCATCAACCTCACACACCCTAACACCTCACTTAACAACTACACACAACCCATACACTTTTATTCCAACTAGTTTCCCCCAAAATACAACTTTTAGCCCAACTATTTTTTCCCAAAATACAACTTTTCTATCAACTAGTTTTCCACAAAATACAACCTACACTGCCCTATCAAAGTTATGTGGTGATCACATAAACTTCACATGTGATTGAATCTTGTTCCCATATCTTCTGCAATTCAATGCGGTGAGCACATAAACTGAACATATGATCACAGTGAGAAGCTACTCTGCAAAAGCAATTGCAGCATGGTTAAAAATATGAGATTGAATTTGTTTATGCCAATCAGAGAAACTACTATTAAAATTCAAGCTAGTAGTTACAAATAGGTCTAAAGAAAAAAGCAAAATCAATGTGAAGGTTTATATATCAAAAGCCTTTGTCCATGCTCTGAACAATATTCATTTAAATACAAAGCAATCTAAAATAAACATGCTAGTTGTTTGATAACTACAACTTAACACCAACAGTTTGTTGAAAACAACCATTTTTACAAAACCCACAGGAACAAAAAAAAAATGAACATAAATAAACTGTTTTACTAAAACATAATCTTAACACCGTTCAAAGATGTCAACTTAGTTTCATCTACCAAAATGCTGCAACAATGATAATTAAATCTGAGTATAACTTACATCAAAAACCAAAATAAAACAACTCTAGATATAATACCTCATTTAACATTCTATGTAATTCATCTCTGCCCTCAACAACTCTATCTTTGTCATTGAAATAAACGGAAAAAAATTAGGGATTAAGGTTTATCAATTTCATCTATATAAACTGAAAGGGAAAAAAACCATACCTAAATAATATCCTTCTTTGTCTACCATTTTCCAACTTCGTCGAATCCATAGATAAACCATCATTTTTTCACCACAGAAAATTCAATCCGATTCAATTTTCTGTTCATCTTCCTCCTGCAGCGTGAGTCAACACAACCAAACCTGAAACAACAAACACTAAATCAGAAGAAAAAAAATATGAAACCCTAAAATCACACGTAAACGAATTCAAAACACCATTCTTATTTCGGTGTGATACGAAAATAACAAAAGAGGGAGAATATGATGGTGATGATGTTGTTACATAATTAAGGTTTAGGAAGAGAAAGAAGAGGGAGAAAGGTGACGAAGAGGAAGAAAGACCGTGCGAGTCATAGTAAAGAGAGAGAGAGAGAGAATTATCATTGTTGTTTTTTGAAATTCAAATTAAAGTAGTTTAACAACTTGAAAAGTTGTGCAAGACAATTAGATAGTTTATCAACTGACACGTGTCCAAAAAGATAAAGTATTTTCATAAATGTCAATCTTTTTTTTTCCAGCAATGCTATCTTTACACCATATCATACACCTATATCGTATGTACTGTTCACAAATACAATGAACAGTACGTGAGCAGTAGAATCGTTCGTGAGCAGTACCATATGAACAGTATTCGTGAACAATGTTCCAAAAATGATTCATGAAAAATAATTTTTATTACTAAAACAAAGTTGGTTAATACAGTATAAAAAATTGGTTAATTAAGTTATGAAGTTGGTTAATAAGTATCAAGTTATAAAAACAATTTTAGTAATAAAATAAAGTTGGTTAATACAATTTAAAAAGTTGATTAATGAAGATATGAAATTGGTTAATAAATACTTTGATATAAAAAAAAAAACAAAATAATTTTTATATTTTAAAATAAAAAATATTTTATTATTATAATATTTTACTGTTCACCGTATTGATGAACAATAAATACGGTGTAGTGTATGATTTGGTGTATGAATAATATTTATATATTTTTTTTTAATACGGTAGATTTGGTCACTTTTTGAATCCCAGTTTGGCAGCAGCCCCTAGGACCCACCTAAGCTAAATTCATCCAATCATCTCATGGTTAGAGCATGCAACATGCTTTCTTTGGATCTTGTCTGTTCTCAGCTCTTTAATTTAAGTTTTGTTGCTTTCATTTATAGCGCACTTCTAATTTGTTTATAACTTTTGTATACATTAAAGATGGAGTTTTAAATATAATTTATTTGAATTTAATTAAGATACACAGACACACATATACACATACATGTATATAGTTACATATCCATGTTTAACTATATACTATTGGAATATATAAAACTAAGTGTATACCCATACAAGACATAGAAGACAAGGTTAATACACAAATTATTGAAATTCCATTATTGGTTCCTACTCCCTCAATCATTTCTCATTAGAAACTGTTGCATATGCCATAAGAGGAAACTTTCTGTGCACTGTAAAACCAAATGCTTCAGACATATCCACCTTCGCCCCAGCACCACCAGGCAACTCCCAGTTAAACTGATGCACAAGGTTTGCCAACACAATATCATTAGCAGCCATAGCATACACTAGTCCTGGACAACCTCTTCTCCCCGATCCAAACGGAATCAACTCGTAATCAGTTCCTTTTACATCTACCGAAGTATCCAAGAATCTCTCCGGCCTGAACTCTTCAGGTTGATCCCAGTATCTAGGATCTCTTGCAATTCCCCATGCATTGATAAACACTCTTGTCCCAGCTTTAATGTTGTAACCATTTACTTTCACATCTTGTCTGCTTTCTCGAGGGACTAGTAGTGGAATCGGAGGATACATCCGGAGTGTTTCTTTGACAAGCGCCTTCAAGTATTTCATGTTACTCAAATCGTCTTCCGTTATGTATGCTCTTCCGTTAGCCACTGTCCTTGCTTCTTCTTTTAATCTCTTCATCATGTGTGGATTCTTCATGAGTTCTGACATTTCCCACTCCAGCAAAGTCGATATTGTGTCTGTACCTGCAACAAACATGTCCTGCATATAAACAATATATTAGGTCTATATGTAGTTCAAATATACTAATTATTCAATGAATCTTAAAAGTAAAATTTCTGTTAGAAAGAGACGCTTACCAGTAACAAAGCTTTTATGGTTGTTCTGTCTATAGGAAAACCGAGTGATTCTGTCCTTTGAATCCAAAGCAAAACATCAACCAAATCAGTCTGTTCTTCATTATCACCTTTCGGATTTTTGAAACGTTCCTCGACTACACCCTCCAAAAGATCATCGAATTGTTTCGCCACTCTTTTCGCTCTCGAGTAATATCCAGAAAGATGTGTCATCCAATCAAGGCTAGGAACATAATCCCCAACCATAAAAGTACCAAGCAACTCAGTAAAATCCATCATCAACTTAGCAAATCCCGTCCCACTTTCACCACTATACTTATTTCCCAAAGTAGCCCTACATACCACATCATTAGTTTTCGACGCGATCAATTCGCTTAAATTCACGGGTAATGATTTCGAAGAGTAATCTCTTATTTTATCCATCATTAAAACAAGTTCTTCCTCTCTCACAGCGCGAAGAGATTTAACCCTTTTCGCACTGAGAAGATGTAACATACAAATGCTTCTTAACTGTCTCCAATACTCTCCATATGGAGCAGTTGAAACATCTCTGAAATTATATAAAAGAATGTCGTAATTGATCTTGGGGGGTCTGTTTGCAAAGACATGATCATGAGTTTTGGTTATCTCACGAGCTGCTTCAGCGGAAGAGATAACGAGAATTGGAACTTTACCAAAATACATTTGCATGAAAGGACCATATTTTTTGGCAAGAGCGTAAAAAGAACGGTGAGGGAAGGAACCAATTTGATGAAGATTTCCTATTAAAGGTAATCTTGGAGGTGAGTTTTTGGTTGTTGTAGAATATGAATACAACTTGATTACAAGAAAAAGAAACAGAAAAGTGGAAGAGATTATCACTAGCATTGTGTTTATTGTGTTTTGTTCTCTTAATTTTCTTCTTCTTCAATTTTGGAGTTAATTGCAGTGCAATATATAGGTTCATATAAATTTAAGGAAGTTATTATTATATTGTTGTTTATGTCTGCTGGATGGTCACTGGTCAGTAGAATCGGCTGGATATAAAGACAACGTTATTTGTTTTTCTACGTTTTCTGAAAATGTGATATGTTTTTGC
The DNA here is from genome assembly GCA_963966055.1 of Lathyrus aphaca. NCBI lineage: Eukaryota > Viridiplantae > Streptophyta > Magnoliopsida > Fabales > Fabaceae > Lathyrus > Lathyrus aphaca. Next base: position 497,373,942 of record OZ014522.1, read on the forward strand.
TGTTTAGTCAATCGAATCGGCTTTGTTTTGTCTTGAAAAAATAAGATATTGTTATTCAATTTTGCTGGTGTCATGAATTGAATATACAAAAAAGTAATGAGAGAACTTTGGACTTATTTCAAAAAGACAACATTTATTGTCTGACTGGAAGTAATGAATAGCGGTAACACATAAAATGATCCAAAGCCAATCTGTAAAAGTTAAAGTATTTTAATGTATTATGTAGCTGACGTATTCGAGTAACAATCGAACTTCTATTAAGGTTCGAAGGTTTGAGAAATATCGAATTCGATAATCCATACCGGGACTTTTTTAGTTTTAAAATATACAATAATTTTTCTAAGCTTATTATTATTTTTAGGGGTGGTAAAATGGGTCCGACCCGTTAGACATATCTGTTTTAGTCGCACTTTAGTGTGAAGTGGGTCAAGGGTTAGGCTCTCGAATTTTTTTTTAATATAACATAGTTTCATAATTTAATTTCCAAAATAACATTGTTTTCAAAAAAAATACCAAACTAACATAGTTTGCACACACATTCGCCACATCAAATGATGAATATGTGTTATTTCATAAGGATTCTCCAAATGGAATGGCGAATGCATGCAACATTGCAACCAATTCGCCAAACCAATTGGCGAATGCATGCAACACTAAAACCAATTCGCCAATTGGAATGTTGTGCATGTGTTATGTGCATTTCTTTCATATTCTTTTGTTATATATATATATATATATATATATATATATATATATATATATATATATATATATATATATATATATATATATATATATATATATATATATATATATAAAAGTAGAATATGTTATATATACATATATATATATATATATATATATATATATATATATATATATATATATATATATATAAGTATGTATATATAAATATATATATATATATATATATATATATATATATATATATATATATATATATATATATATATATAAAAGTATGTATATAAATATATATATATATATATATATATATATATATATATATATATATATATTTATATATAAGTATATTAAAGAAAATTATATTTAAAGAAAATTAAAGAATATGAGAAAGAGAAATATATATTAAAAGAAAAATTATTATTAATAATTCAAGAACGACATTACAAAAATTAATTTCCCGCCCGATCTAACTGCCCCCCAGTACCACATCCACGGGGATGACCCCGTCTTCGAACCCTACCACCAGGTTGTCGAGGTTCCGCTTGTATTTGTGTGTTTGGTGGAGGCGGTTGTTGTTGAGTCCATGATTCAGCCTGTCCCCAATTACGTGGCAGGTTGCTGCCAAAGGCGCTGCCGTAACTGAGTTGTGTGCCCATGTTTTCAAAGCTGGGTCGGATAGGTTGGGCAGGGTTGGATTGGGTTGGGTGAGGACGATAGGCTTGACCAAACGAGGATATTGCCTCGTTTTGAGAACGAAACAAAGGTGGGGGGCTATAGGTTGGTGTGGACATGAAGGGGTTGTCGGGGGTATAGTGGTGTTGGTAAGGCTCTTGATGTTGTGATTGGGTTTGTGGCATGAAGGGGTTATGTGTTTGGATGAATGGCCTATGGGTGTTTGAAGTCGATGGCTGGAATTGGGTGGGGTAGTCATGTTGTGGAGTTGGTGGTTGGGCGTATGCTGCGGCCTGGGCGCGGGGGTCAATCAAGTATGGGTTATCAGACACCCATTGTTGCATAGTAACTGACCTAAACCAAACTAAATATTCTCTAGTTGGTTTGACGTTTTGCAGCACTTGGTCAGTTAGGACATGTTGGCGTCGATCCCTCCATTGTTGACGTAACTCCCTTGCAAAGTCTCTCCAATCTTCCATGTTCCACATGTCACTTACTCTTTTCAAATGCCAATTTCCCAAACATGTCGGAGGGCCCGGAATATCCTGTTGCATTCCGAACTGCATTTTCACCCGATCTGTTTGGTGCATTTCAATTGTAGTGAAGCGGATGATTGGAGTTTTTGCCGTCCAAATTTCAGCATCTTCCGGGTTAGGCTCATGGTCGAGGGCTAAATATGGGCGCCAGATGAACTACGGAAAAAAAAAATTCGTTTAGTATAAAATTATTTTAGTTAATAAAATGCAATAAAACGGAAAAATATTTTTTATATGTGACAATACCTGATCGATCCCCACGTGGTCTAACAACTGGCGATATAGAACGATAGAACTTCTTGGGTTTCTACTATAATCCATCCCAAGATCGGACCAGCTAAGCACAACAAATTTAAACACATTTAGATACAATAACAATTTAAATATTTAAAATTTAATATGTTTGGAAATAAAAATTAAAAGTGGACTTACTGGTTTGCGTAGGGGAACGGGCATGGATTCATGTTGCGTGGGGCAAGCATCGGCAGTCTGGAATACCCCCAAGCTTGTAACAAAAATGCACACCCATAAAAGGTACAAGTATCCTTTGCGGCATTTTTACAAAGGCTACTGTACAAGTGTGCCAAAACAGCTGAACCCCAACTGTATGTATTTACATTGTTGATGTTTCGCAACAATGGTAAATACATCATGTTTATTGTGTTCCCGGTACCGTCGGGAAATAAAAAATGACCAAATAAAAGCATAATATAACACCGAGTTTTTTGCATTATTTCTAACTCGGTTGAATCTTCGGTTAAAATAAAACTAGAATAATGCTCTCTAAGGAGTCCTAGATTTATACCTGAACCCCGGCTACGAGTATTTGAAGGCTGCTCCTCGTCAATTAGAGGGGCACCCAGCAAATCCGCAACTATAGAAACATCCTGGTTCACCTTACCAAAGACGGCTTTGCCGGATACACGTAACCCCAAAAGCATGTATACGTCTTCCAAGGTGACAGTGCATTCACCGAAGGGCAGGTGAAAGGTGTGTGTCTCTGGCCTCCACCTCTCTTGGAGTGCCAAGATGAATTTTGAGTCGATAGAGTTGTTGTGAACCTTAATAACTTCCCCAAACCCGCATAACCGTAGACACGGTTCAATGATCGGATCAAACTCAATGTAGTCGTGCACCCGACAGCGAAATCTTCTTACATTCTGTAAAAATATTCATCGAAATAAGTACGCAATAATATATATATTTATGTGTAAAAATAAAAAGAAATATATATATATATATATATATATATATATATATATATATATATATATATATATATATATATATATATATATATATATATATTGTTCTGGACTGGGCCATGACATTATGCACGGCACGGCCCAACGCTCGTCGGGCCCAAGTCCAAACGACCAAGCACGTGGATACGTCGGGCGAAGGTCTGTTCACCCGAGGAACGTCTCCTCGACTTTCTGACTACGTGTCGGGCAAAGAACGTGTTGTCCGTCCCATGGTCTCCGCCCACATATCATCAGCCCACATCGCGGGCACCTAGGTTATGTCGGGCAGAACCATAACAGCACATCACTTACCACGTCACCCAACTCCCCTATATTATCTCCTTAGGGATAGGGGCAGTTGGACCAGGGAGCAGACCTTGCTCTAGGTCTTCACGCTTCTTACGCGTCCCCTGGCAGCTCCTCCTTGGGCCTAGCTAATCCAGACCATTAGGAGCCTTGGCCCAGCGCTGGGGGCTCAATATAAATACCCCTTTCATGGCAAAGGGACAGGTATTCTGACTTACACTCTGATAACCTTATTCTGTACCTCTTCTGACTTAAGCATTGGAGCACCTTGCAGGTACACCCCCTCCTCATTCACACGTTCTCTGGCCCAGTCAACAATCCTTGGAAGGCTCTCCTGATCAGGTAAGATCAGTGGCGCCGTCTGTGGGAAACTAGCTATCCCCATCTTCATCAACAGAGGATCAAAGCTCATTTATTTCTGTCCTTCCAACATGGCCGGAGAACAACCTAGCGAGCGCAGCCGTCCCCTCGTCGACTACACTATGGACGACGGCCCGCCATCCCATGAAGCAGACGCTCGAGACGGTCGTCCAGCCACCCCGTCTCCAGAACCCCAAAATAACGGGGATGCCCCTCACGCTCAAAACTTAGGGGCAGAGGCATTTCATCCAATCCTCGTTCCCGTTGAAGGAGACGCCACAATGATTGCCATGGTAAATTCCCTCAACCAGGCTGGTTCTATGCTCTATCAGCAGCACGAACGAATCATGGCCCTCGAAGCCGAGCGACAAGAGGCCCGGCCCCAGCCGGAGAGGAGGACATAGCAACGTCCAGAACCAACAAAGAAGCGAGGACGTCGCTCTCCAGAACCTCACGTCAGCAGGGCGCGCGCCCGACGTGACAGTGGTCGAGCGGGAACACCACCAAGGCGCGGGCGCAGCCCCGACAACAACGAACTATCTCCATTAAGGAGCGACGAGGAAGACCTGCACTGTCCCTTATCTCGGGCAATAATGGAAGCCCCGCTCCCCAAAGGCATGGAGAAACCACCCAATCTAGCTGTATACGACGGGACTACCGATCCCGACGACCACGTCGACAACGATAACGCGATGCTCGACTACCGCAATGATATAACCGGGCATCTCAAATGCCGACTGTTTTCAACGACCCTCAGGAAAGGGGCCATGGCTTGGTACAAAAGCTTGGCCCCCGAATCCATTACGTCATGGAGAGTCATGAGGTCCATGTTCACCAGGCACTTTACAGCTTCCCGTCGTCACCCCAAGACCGAGGCGACCCTTGAAGCCATAGTGCAAAAGAAGAATGAAACGCTGCGCTCGTACATCGAGCGATTCAACCAGGAAGCTGTCGAGGTGGATACCACCGAACACATGAAGAAGTACCTCCTCGAAAGAGGACTCTTGCCCGGCAGTGAGCTTAGCAGAGCCGTCGGGATCGAGCCTCCCCGCACCTTGAACGAACTCCTGCATAAGGCCCAGGCCTACATCAGATACGAGGAAAAACAGGTGGCACACAATGCCCGCAGCGGACGTAATGTTGGGGATACCGAGCACTCCAAACGCGAGGACCCGAGCATCCCCCGTCGCAACGGGGACAAGCGAAGAGAAGAAAGACCTCGCGAGCTCCGAGAAGGAAGGGGCCCCGCGGGCCGATATAGCGAGTACACCTTACTGACAGCTCCTCGAGAGCGCATCCTTGCAGAATGCATCAACTCTGAATTTAAACAGGGCAGGGTCAGGTTCCCGAAACCATCTGCGCCAAAGCCCCACACCGACAAATCCAAATACTGCCGATTCCACAGAAGTCACGGGCATGTGACCGAAGACTGCGTCCACCTGAAGGATGCAATAGAGATTTTAATCCAAGAGGGGCACCTAAAGCAGTATACGAGGAAGAACGAAGCCCCCAGACATGACGAGCCAGAAAAGAAGAGACCCCGGGAAGAAACACCCCCTGACAACACTCCTTACCAAGTGGCCCTCTGCGTGTCACGCCCGGAAGATTTCTTCCTCCCCGAACCGCTGCCCGAAGGCAGAATCGCTGCACTCAGCCCCTGGGAAGACTTCCCGACCACATTGGTGATATCAGGTGGGGGAATTAACGGGGAAGCCGCTGCCCTCTCGGTCAAACGCAAGTTCGACGAACTCCTACTGACTGCCCCCGAGCAGAAGGCGACATTGACAAAGTACCGGGGGAAGTCCAACCCAATATCCTTCTTCCTAGAGGAACTCCCGGGCGGATCCCCGAACTCGGGCATCCCACTATTGATCAGGGCAAAGATGGCCCAGTTCGACGTCCGACGCATCCTGGTCGATCAGGGCAGCTCAGTGGATATCATGTACGTCCACCTCTTCAAGACTCTGAAGTTAGACAAGACCAACTTGGCACCCTATGTCGGATCCGACCTCCAAGGATTCAATGGAGCAACAACAAGGCCGTGGGGATATGTCGAGCTCCTCGTCACCTTCGGGGAGCAGGAAACGGCCAGGGAAGTCAAAATCCAATTCCTGGTCGTGGACTGCCCGTCCCTTTACAATTGCATCTTTGGACGCCCAACACTGGCCGAACTTACCGCAGTCCCATCCACCGTCCACCTGAAGATGAAATACTACACCAAATTGGGCCGCGTGGTCACCATCCACGGCGACATCGAAGCCGTCCGGCGATGCTACGACGCTGCGGTAAAAGGACAGGCCGTGGTCAGCACGAAGAGCAGCTGCAACAACAAAAAACTCAGAACCGAGGATCCTCCTCGGGGAGTTAATGCCATCGACCTCGACTGTCGTATTGGGCCAGACGAAACCGAAGAAGGGAAATCCACCAAGGAAAGACCTCTCGAACACCCGGTTCGACCAATCCCCGACGGAGAGTTCGAGTTCGTTCCGCTCGGGGACGATCCAGAAAGGACAGTGAAGATAGGTAAGGAACTGCCCGAGGGAACTAGAGAGAAACTCGTGGCATGCCTCAAGGAGAACTCTGACCTCTTCGCGTGGAATGCCGCAGAAATGCCCGGGCTGGATCCTGAGATCGCGTGTCACCAGCTAGCTTTAGACCGGGCGGCCAAGCCCATAGCACAGCGTAGGCGCAAACAGTCCCCCGAGAAGGCAGAGGCTGCCGAGCGAGCTGTAAAAGACCTCCTAGAGGCAAATTTTATTTCTGAAGCCCAGTACACAACCTGGCTCTCTAATGTAGTCCTCGTTAAGAAAAATAATGGAAAATGGCGTATGTGTGTTGATTATACTGATCTTAATAGGGCTTGCCCGAAAGATGCTTTCCCCCTCCCTAATATAGATATGCTCGTCGACAATTCCGCAGGTTTTAAACTCTTGTCCTTCATGGACGCATATAGTGGATATAACCAGATCCCTATGTCGCCCACAGACAAGAGACACACAACGTTCATGACCCCAACGGGCAATTACTATTACAACGTGATGCCGTTCGGGCTCAAGAACGCTGGCGCTACGTACCAACGCATGATGAACAAAGTCTTCAAGGATGAAATAGGGGACATGCTCGAAGTATACATGGACGACATGATCGTCAAATCACACGAGGAGGTTACCCATGCTCGACATCTAACCAAAGTGTTCGAGCAGGCGAGGCAGTGCAAAATGAGGTTCAATCCAGAAAAATGCACGTTCGGAGTACGGGCAGGAAAGTTCCTGGGGTTCTACCTCACCGAAAGAGGAATCGAGGCCAACCCCGACAAATGCCGGGCATTCTCGGAATTCCCGACCCCGAGGACAAAGAAATCAATCCAATCCCTCAATGGAGTGCTCGCCTCACTCTCCCGTTTCATCGCCAAGTCCGCCCAGCACGCATTACCATTCTTCAAACTCCTTCGCAAAGAGGCTACCTTCGACTGGACCGACGAATGCGAGCAAGCATTACTCCATCTAAAGAAGATTCTATCCGAACCCCCGGTCTTATCACGACCATTAGAAAAGGAAACCCTATACCTATATCTGTCCGTGGCGACCGAGGCCGTCAGCGCCGTTCTAATACGGGAAACCGACGAGGGACAAAAACCCATCTATTTTACGAGCAAAGCACTCCAAGGCCCCGAGCTCCGATATCAGCAAATCGAAAAGGTCGCCCTGGCCCTCATCAATGCGGCGAGGAGACTACGATATTACTTCCTCGCACACACGATAAAGGTGAGGACCGATCAGCCAATCAAACAGCTGCTCGGGCGTCCGGATATGGCCGGGAGAATGCTCAAGTGGTCACTGGCACTCTCCGAATTCGACATACAATACGAAAGTAGGAAAGCCTTGAAAGCCCAAGCACTGGCCGACTTCGTCGCGGAAATGACCCACTGCCCGACACCAGCAGAGGGCGCCCACAAATGGACGATCTTCGTCGACGGCGCCTCTAGCACGTCAGGCAGCGGAGCCGGGATCATCCTCGAAAACGAAGAGGGGATCCTGATCGAGGTGTCATTAGCACTAGCTTTCCCGACATCGAACAACCAAGCCGAATACGAGGCTTTCATCGCAGGCCTGAGATTAGCCGAGGACCTGGGAGCAAAAGAGGTAAAAATATCCACAGACTCCCAGCTCGTGGCCTCACAAGTGCGAGGAGAGTACCAAACCAAGAACGACAACCTCCTCGAGTACTTGTCCCTTGTCAAAGAAAAACTTGATAAATTTGAAAAGTGGGAATTTCAACACATACCTCGCGAGCACAACACACGGGCAGACATTCTCTCGAAACTAGCCAGCACGAGGAAAAAGGGTGGGAATAAATCAGTAATTCAAGAAATCCTTCCTCGACCCAGCATCGACAAACTACCTCCTCCATTCGAGGTCAACGCTATCGGGGATGCTCACTGTTGGATGACACCCATCTACATTTACCTCACACGAGACGAGCTCCCAGCTGACCCGAAAGAGGCGGCCACTGTCAAACGACGAGCATGCTCGTACGTACTCCTCGAAGGCAAACTCTACCGGAGAGGGTTCTCCATCCCGTTACTTAAATGTGTCGAGGAAGAGAAAGTTCCCGACATACTTGGAGAGATACACAGGGGAATTAACGCTCAACACCTCGGCGGGCGATCGCTCGCACGAAAGGCCCTTCGAGCAGGCTACTACTGGCCGACCATGCAAAGCGATTCAAAGGAGCACGTCAAAAGGTGTGACAAATGCCAACGACACGCCGACATGCACCTCGCACCCCCGAACGACCTAAAATCACTGTCTTCCCCATGGCCCTTCGCGTGGTGGGGCATGGACATCCTCGGACCCTTCGTCACCGGATCATACCAGAATAAATACCTCATCGTCGGGGTGGATTACTTTACCAAATGGATCGAAGCGGAGGCACTGGCTAAAATAACCGCGCAGAACATTCTCCGGTTCTTTAAACGCAACATCCTCGCTCGGTTCGGCATACCCCAGGCACTTGTCACGGACAACGGGACACAGTTCACGGACGGAGGATTCCAGGACTTCGTCGCCAGCCTGGGCACTAAACAGCATTTCACATCTGTCGAACATCCACAGACGAACGGGAAAGCGGAGGCGGCCAACAGAGTAATCTTACGTGGCCTCAAACGAGACTCGGCGACGCGAAAAGGGCATGGGTCGAGGAACTACATAGCGTCCTATGGGCTTACCGCACAACACCGCATTCTACCACCGGGGAAACCCCATTCCGACTGACTTACGGCACCGAAGCAGTCATCCCGGTGGAAATACGGGCACCAACGAGGAGGATAGAGGAACCCCTAGACGAGGAAATGAACGATGAAACCCTTAGAGCTGAACTCGACCTGGTCGAGGAGATTCGTTCCGAAGCAGCCCTCAGGGAAACGACCCTCAAACAAAAAATAGCACTACGCCACGACGCGAAGGTCATAAGAAGAGAGTTCCAGGTCGGCACCCTGGTCCTCAGAAGAAACCAGAAAAACCCAAGAGAGGGCAAACTGGCAGCCAACTGGGAAGGCCCCTACCGCGTCCGCGATAAGACGAGCAACGAGGCCTATTACCTAAAAAACCTACAAGGGGAAGAACTCGCTCGACCATGGAACGCAGAAAAACTTAGACAATATTACAGCTAAATATACCACGGGGAGACGTGGCTGGTACGACCACACTCTTCGTCTCCAAACCCCCAGGGAGGAACCGCGAGACCCGGGAACAAGCCGGGGTCACATAGCGAACACAACCCTCCCCGACGATTGGGATCTTGACCAAGACTCAACGTCGAAGTACCAGGACAGGCAGGGCACCCAGCTCGCGATGGGAAAGCCCAAGCCTCGAGACCAGGGTTCGAACAACGGACCCGGGCTTCGATCCCAACGGGCACAAAGCCCGACACTTCGTCGGTTCCCTAAACCGAGGAGATTAACTAGGTCGAGCAGAGTACGAATTCATAAAAGCAAATATCAAACGTAAACGAACACAATGAATGATAACGAAAACATTCATACATTAAAAACAATAACAACGACCGAAGCCAAGTACGCCCGAAGGCCATATTACACGCCCGAAGGCCAAAATATATAACGGGCACGCAGACCACATAATAAGGCACGCAGGCCATGACAACTAAATCAAAAAACCAAAGAAAAACAAATAAACTAAGACTCCGCTCGGAGCACCTCTTCTTCCTCCTCTTCTTCCTCACCCCCCAGCTCTTCCTCCGCTTCAAACGGGCAGACGATCTCACCATCCCTGACACAGTAGTTATGGGCCGACCCCGCTGTCACCAACTCAGGGTTCAGAAGCCCAAGTTGCTCGACAGCATTGTCGAAACCCTCTTTGAAAACGGCCACAAGATCTTGGTTGAGAGAGCGGATATGCCCCAGCAGCTCACCGCGCGAACCAAGGGCACGTTCCTCCTCGGTCTCGTCGGCCAGTGAACGGACCTTTTCCTCGAGAGATTCAATCTGAGCTCGCAGGCCAGCATTGTCCTCGGTCAGCTTCTGATGATCGGCCACCTGCTCTTCCAAGCTCGCCTTAGCGGCCTTCAACTGGTCCCTCTCCTTCTCTGCCTCGTCCAGCTTCTGGCCCAGCCCTTCCTGCAGCTGATGCTCCTCTTTGTAGTCCGACAGGTCTTTGGATAGCTTGTCCTTCTCCGTCCGAACCTGAAAAAGGGCATCCTCCAGCGAGGCAGTGGAGACCGAAGTGTCGGTCAAGACCATGGCCGTCTCCATCACCCGGATGACAGCGGCAATGTCCCTAGCCAGATCTTTTCTCCGGGCACCAGCATCCTGATCCAGAATAGCCTTGGCCTCGGGCGCCGGCACAGCAATCGCCTCCTCGGCCTTGAAGAACGACCGTTCCACGTAGCAAGGAGGTAGCAGATAGCTGCCCGGTCCATTCGGACTTCCTAGTGACGACCTTGTAAGAGTCCCCGCCGGACGCTTCCGTTTGTGGAGGGGAGAGGCCGCTGGCGACGGACTGTCAGGAATATCGATCGGGTTAGCCCGAGGAGGAGAGGGAGGAGTCACGCTCGCCACATTCGAAGTACCAGCCCCAGCATCACCAGCAGTCTCCAAGACACGGGCCACAGTTTTCTTTTTCTTCTTGGGCACCCGGTCAGGTGCACCGACCTGATTCGCCAGCTTCAAAACCCGATCACGTGTACTGGGCATGGCACCTGCAAAATATTACACACAAACATTAGCGAGCGAAAACATAAACAAAAATAAAAGACTAAACAAAGTCTGCCTACTCAATAATGCTAGAGCCTCCTCCTCGGTATCACACTCGAGCAGAGCCTTGGTATTGATGTAGCGCGTCTCGGTGATTAGCTCCCCGGCCTCATCCAGATAGGGCACGCCCTGTCGATTCGCCCAGAACCCCAAACTGAAGCTCTGCACGTAATCAACCAGCTTCTTATACGCGAGCCTATCCTCAGTGCCGAGCATCGCGTATTTGATCCGGTAATGGGCCGTGGAGAGGTCGAAATGATCACGCTGCCACCTCAGCGGTATCTTCGACATCAATGTCTCCTCCCCGTCTGGTTTTCGTTGATAATAATACAGGGAGTGAAGGGCGGCACGGGTGATCGGCATCACCACGTACCATCGGCCTTTGAAGTGACGAGCAGAGTCCACGTACGTCTTGAACAGGCGCACGGGCTGTTTGAAAGAGACCCAGCTGTGACGCCCACGGGAGCCGGACCGCTGGAGATGGAAGACGTGGAAGAAGAGGGCCCGGGTACAACCAATGCCGAGGAACTGGCAGACCAACTCAAATGCCCGCATAAAGGCGAGAGCATTAGGATGCAGTTGGGACGGCGCCAACCGAAGCCATTTGAAGACCGACATCTGGAAGGAGTTGAAGGGCAGTCTAATCCCCGCCTCACGGAAAGCAAATTCATACATGGTGAACTGCTTCCCCGGGAAATGATGGCAGATGCGGTCTTCTTCCTTGGGGGCGCAACAATACCAGTTCGGTGGATCCTCCCGGCTTATGTTCTCGACCACAGCGTAAGCGGAGATGGCCTCGTCGCAGAAATATGATTCCTCCTCCAAAGGCTCGTCCGCAACCCAGGAGAAGTCAGCCTGCCCGGAAGAGGAGGCGTGTTCGGTACCATCCCGGACACTCCGATCCCCAACAGGGAGATGAGCGATTGTCGCATCTTCGGTCGAGGACCCGGAATCTTCCCTCCTCGGTCGTAAACGCCCGGTAGCACCTAAAACGCAGACAGAAAGAGTGAATTCGACGTCATATCAAATCCACCCTTCCACCGCAGGTCAAGTGAAAGGGCGTGGCGGCGACAGACACTAACTGTGCTCAACTCAGAGACACGCGCGTTCTTAAGTTACCGGGCAGAAAATTCATACAGCCTATGCAAATATTGCCCGGCATATGAAATTTCTGCCCGGTACAGTATGATCCTAACCCTATTTTCTACTATCTACAATACATCTACAGTCCATTACACTATCCCTAAGTCAAACCTAACCACATTTCTACAGAGATAACATGCATTTGACGGAAAACAGAAAGGAAAATGATGAATCACAGAGGAAAAATCATACCTGACATAGAGAAGTTGAAAAGGAGACGGTGGCGCACGGGCAACGGACGGTGGTTCAGACAGGGAGACGGGCGGAGACGGCGGTTCAGACGGTTGAACGAGCAAACAAGAGAGAATATGGAGAACTTCCGGTGAACGTAGGAGCGAAAAAGTAGAAATGAAGTTACTCAACCCCCTTTTATAGTGCCTGGCGCGTGGACCAACGCGCTAGGTCATCATTACTTACTCTGCCTACGTCGTCTTTGCACACAAAACGAAGCGACGCCATTAAGTCTGAGACACGTCTATCCAAAAAAGAAACTGAAACGACGCCGGGCACCTGTCCGTCTCCCCGAATCATCAAGACGCCATATCCCCGCGTCATACCCTCGTCTGTTACTAGGAAGGTGCATACCAACCGATCACTTCCATCCCCGACACTTCCGGCGAAAGAGGAATTCATGAACAAATCTATTACAACCTCACCTGCCGAACGATCACACTTCCCCGTCAGCTCGGGGAACCCCCAGTTGCAACATAAGTCATCGCTCTGGCTCAGAGACTCGACTTGGGGGGCTCCTGTTCTGGACTGGGCCATGACATTATGCACGGCACGGCCCAACGCTCGTCGGGCCCAAGTCCAAACGACCAAGCACGTGGATACGTCGGGCGAAGGTCTGTTCACCTGAGGAACGTCTCCTCGACTTTCTGACTACGTGTCGGGCAAAGAACGTGTTGTCCGTCCCATGGTCTCCGCCCACATATCATCAGCCCACATCGCGGGCACCTAGGTTATGTCGGGCAGAACCATAACAGCACATCACTTACCACGTCACCCAACTCCCCTATATTATCTCCTTAGGGATAGGGGCAGTTGGACCAGGGAGCAGACCTTTCTCTAGGTCTTCACGCTTCTTACGCGTCCCCTGGCAGCTCCTCCTTGGGCCTAGCTAATCCAGCCCATTAGGAGCCTTGGCTCAGCGCTGGGGGCTCAATATAAATACCCCTTTCATGGCAAAGGGACAGGTATTCTGACTTACACTCTGATAACCTTATTCTTCAGCTTTCATGGAGCATATGTCTTGTGCTTCTTCTATTGCTGTGACTTTCATGTCAAATCTTTTTGGCAAAGATCTGAGAATCTTCCTTACAAGCTTTTCATCAGTCATCTTTTCTCCCAAGGCTCCAGAAGTATTGGCTATATCCAAGATGTTCAAGTAGAACTCATGAATTGATTCATCTTCCTTCATTCTTAAGTTCTCAAACTTGGTGGTGAGAAGTTGAAGTCTTGACATTTTTACTTTTGATGTTCCTTCATGAGTTGTCTTGAGAGTATCCCACACATCTTTGGCCAGCTCACAATGATGCACTAGTCTGAAAATATTTCTATCAATGCCATTGAATAAAGCATTTAGGGCTTTTGAGTTGCCTAGTTCTGAATCTTCTTCCTCTTTACTCCATTCTTCTTCAGGTTTCAGAACTATTGATCCATCTTTGGTGTCTTGAACAGGATGTTTCCATCCAACATTTACTGCTCTCCATGCCCTGTTGTCAAGTGACTTTAAGAATGCAATCATTCTTGGCTTCCAGTAGTCATAATTAGAACCATCCAGTATAGGTGGTCTATTTACTGACCCTATATCTCTGTCCATGTTACAGAATTTGTTTTCCCTAGATCTCACCCAGTATAAACAGGCAGGGTGCCTGCTCTGATGCCAATTGAAATTCTGTGATCAGGTATGAGATGTCCTAAGAGATGTCCCAACACTTAATAGGACATTTGACAAATTTAACCAAAACTTAAACAGCAAGAAAAGTAAACAACACAGAAGTTTGTTAACCCAGTTCAGTGTATAACCACACCTACATCTGGAGGCTACCAAGCCAGGAGGAAATCCACTATTAGTAATATTAATTCTAGACTTAAACCACCCTGTTTAATCTATCACTTAATACTTACCCAATGCAATTTCTACCTAAGACTCACTTAGATAAGAGTACCCTACTCACTCCCCCTCAATCACCCAGTGATCAAGTTTACAAGTTTACTGAAATTGAAGACATCCTTCAAACAAAACAGCTTGATCTTACTTCACAGTTTCAATCAAGTCACAAATGCACTTTTGCTTAAAAGCTCATAAAGTGGTACATAAAAAACAACCTGCTATTTAAAACACTAGACACCCTATTTGGTCTTCTGAAATTCGTACTCAATTCTATGAGTTTCTGTTGATTAAATAGGTATCTGAATTTTGGGCTTTCTGTAGAATGATCCAGCCCTAATGTGCAGCAACTGTCACCTTGAATTTAGGGTTTGTTACCTCCTATATTCTAGGTGCATTAGGTCTTCTGTTTTAATCTGAATCTTCAATTTAAAACTCCCTACAGATGCGCCTTGTTCTGTTTTTATCCAGCATTAATTAATTCCAGATAGTTCTCCTTAAATATCTCTGATCTGTTAATCAATAATTAATTCTGGTAGCAGGTCTGAGATGTCTCAACATCTGTTGGGACATCCTGAAAAACTGAACTTAATTTATTCACACAATGTCCCAACATCTGATGAGACATCCTGAAATAAATTCACATACTCTGTTTGATAATGTCCCAACATCTGATAGGACATTCTGAACTGAATTTAACATTTCTTGTTTGGTCAAAAATTCTGCCAATTCTTAAACATCTACAAACTCCCCCTTTGGATAATTTTTGGCTAACATCTTTCCTGGTTTTCAGAGTGCAGCAGAAGATCTTTTTATCAGAGTATATCATTACTTTTCTGTTGATTCTTATTTGAGATTACTCCCCCTCAAACAAATATGAGTCCAGTCTTGTTGCAACAGAAATACACACTGATTCAGTTCAGACAGAAACAAACAGATTTCATTCAAAAATTAAACAGCAGTACAAATTTGTTGTTGTTCTCCCCCTTGGTAGACACAAAATTAAGGGCCAAAGAACTATTATCCAGAATTACAAATTATTGTTGTCATTACAAATGCCTCACATACACAGATCACTCAGATTCATCACTCTCAGTAGCTTCCTCCACTTCAGTGTCTTCATCTTTATCAGCTTCACTTGCAGCTTCACTGTCTTCATCAGATGCAGCTGTCTGATCTTCTTCACTTTCCAACCTCTTAATTATTTCCTCCAGCTTCTTCTTTCTAGCTTCAAGCTCTTTGCAGGTGCACTTTAGCTCAGCAATTAATTCTTTCTTGGAGATTGGATTCTTAGCAGAGGAGGAACCAGCAGATGTCCCAGCAGGTGTTTCAACATCTGCAGCATGGTGACTGAGAAATAATTTGTAGTGAAAAGCCAGGGGGCTCTCTCTCTTGCAGACAATGTCCTTCTCAGTTAAAATTCCAGGGTATTGACTTAGAACAATACCACACAGCAATGATGGAAAGGCTATTGGAAGCTTTGTTGCTGAGGAGCTGGCATGCTTCATGGTTTGATCAAAGATAAAAGCTCCAAAGTCCAGATTGGTTTGAGTTCCCACAGCATAGATGAATCTGGCTAGACCAGTTGAGATTGAGGAAGTGTGGTTGGTAGGCACCCAGTTAGCAGTTCCAATTCTGTTCAGCATGGCATACTTTCTGGTAAGCATGCTAACAGAGAGCTTTCCCTTCACAGGCCATGCCTTGACCTGGTTTGCAGTGATCACTTTACAGACTTGATTATCTGTCTTGCCTAATTCATTAGGTCCATCTGTTTCTCTTCCTAGATACTCATTGATGATTTGAGGAGAAAACTGTACACATTTACCTCTAACAAAAACTTTTCTAAACTCAGAAGACTTACCATTTGAGCAATCCTCCTGAAGATTCACAATGAACTCTTTGACAAGAAGTTCATAACAGGGAGAGAATTCTGAGACTGTCTTGAATAGTCCTGCAGCAGAGATTAGGTCAATGAGTTCTGTGCACTCAAGTGCATTGCTGCTTAGTTCTCTTTCCAAAGCAACCCTTCTTTGGTACACATATTTCCATCTGTTGACACTGGAGACATGATGGAAGGATATATTGTCCAAGGGAGCTTCTGGAACAACAGTTGAAGCTCTAGCTGGTGCTGGTTTCTTCTTGGGAGGAGATGTTGGGACATCTGATCCAACATCTGAATCTGATGGTGTTGCAGCTTTTCTCTTCTGAGTTTGAACCTTGCTCCATGGTTTTGCTGGACCAAAAGTGGCTTTAGCCTTGCCTTTCTTTGGACTAGCCTTCTTCTTCTCAGGAATGACAGGTTCATCTTGCATCTTTCCTTTCCTGGACCTTAGCCTTTTGGCTATGCTGGGTTTGACAAATGCTATGATTTCTGCATCAGAGTCCTGCTCCAGATTGACTACTGGAGGAGATTGAGCAGACTCCTCATCAGCTTGTTGATCAGCAGAAATTTGATCTTCATTTGATTCTTTAGCCTGTTCCACAGAAACTTCTTTATCACTTTCACTTGAGGTTTTATCCTCAGTTTGTTCAACATCAGATGAGTTCTTTTTCTTGTCTTCAGATGTTCCAACATCTGTTGGGACATCTTGTTCTGCAGCAGTGTCCTTTGTAGCTTGAGCTGGTTCTTCTTGAGGTGCAGGAATGGTGTTCAAAGGAACAGAGATACCTTTCACCACTCTTTGTTCAGAAAAGACTTGATTAACAATCTCCTTGATGGAATCATCAACATATTTGGAGTACCTTGTAGACATGTTGGCAGGAGAGGGAATGCCTTTAGCTTTGCTTCTGATTTGATCTTTACATCTCTTTGGTGTTCTTGCCTTTTTAGTGTGAGAGGCGCTTCCCCTGAGCTCGTCCAATGGTGTTGAAGGCATTGGCACAACAGAGATTGGAGTGGCATGAACCACGTCTTCCTTGTTGAGAATTTCCTCAGCTGTTTTAGGGTTTTGAGACATTGTAAAGGAAGAAGGATGAACAGCTTTAGGGTTTATGATTTCTGAAGATTTGAGAGTTAATGTGATTCGCTTGTGATGATATGATGAGAATCTTGATAGCTTCTTATAAGTAGTTACTAAATAAGTAGCCGTTACAGTCCAAATGATTAAGAATGGAATTCCCAAGGATCTTGTCCAGACTAGCTTTGCCATCTGGAACTTATGTCATGCAATGTCATATGACATGTTGGCACATCTCATTAACTGCTAAATATCACATAAACATATTCCAAGTTTGCCCCTTAAGTTCTCAAATTGTGTAGCATCCAATGCTTTGGTAAAGATATCAGCTAATTGCAGATCTGTAGCAACATGCTCCAATGAAATCACCTTCTCTTCTACAAGATCTCTGATGAAATGATGTCTGATATCAATATGCTTTGTCCTGTTATGTTGAATAGGATTTTTAGATATGTTGATTGCACTTAAGTTATCACAGTACAATGTCATGACATCCTGTGGGACATTGTACTCAGTGAGCATCTGCTTCATCCAAACCAACTGAGAACAACTGCTACCTGCTGCTATGTATTCAGCTTCAGCTGTAGATAAAGATACACAATTCTGTTTCTTACTGAACCAAGAAATCAGATTGTTTCCTAGAAAGAAGCATCCTCCTGAAGTGCTTTTTCTGTCATCAGCACTTCCTGCCCAATCAGCATCACAGAAGCCAGTGAGAATAGGTTTGCAACCATGAAAGTACATTATGCCATAGTCACAAGTACCATTAACATATTTAAGGATTCTCTTGACTTGATTGAGATGACTGACTTTTGGATCAGCTTGATATCTTGCACAAACTCCTACTGCAAATGCAATGTCTGGTCTGCTAGCAGTCAAGTATAACAAGCTTCCAATCATGCTTCTATATAAACTATGATCTACATTCTCACCCTTCTCATCTTTAGTCAGCTTTAAATGTGTAGGAGCAGGAGTTCTTTTATGAGAAGCATTTTCCATTCCAAATTTCTTCACTATGTTCTTGGAGTACTTGCTTTGTGAGATGAACATTGAGTCCTCCATTTGCTTAACTTGCAGACCAAGAAAATAGGTTAATTCACCTACTAGACTCATTTCAAATTCAGCTTCCATCTGCTTGACAAAATGTTTGACCATCTTATCAGACATCCCACCAAACACAATGTCATCAACATATATTTGTGCAATCATGACATTACCTTCTTCATCTTTAACAAACAGGGTTTTATCAATCCCACCTTTTCTGTATCCTTGCTTGATAAGAAATGTGGTAAGTCTTTCATACCATGCCCTTGGAGCTTGCTTCAGACCATAAAGTGCTTTCTTGAGTTTGTATACATGATTTGGACAGCTTGGATCAACAAATCCTTTAGGCTGTTCTACATATACCTCCTCATTAAGATAACCATTAAGAAAGGCACTTTTCACATCCATTTGAAATAGCTTGAACTTTAAGATACAAGCAATTCCCAACAGTAGTCTTACTGATTCAAGCCTTGCTACTGGTGCAAAGGTTTCATCAAAGTCTACTCCTTCAATTTGAGTGTATCCTTGAGCCACAAGTCTAGCTTTGTTCTTTGTAACAATTCCTTGTTCATTTGACTTGTTCTTATACACCCATTTTGTACCAATCACATTTATGTCATCAGGTCTAGGTACAAGATTCCACACTTCATTCCTTGTGAATTGACCTAATTCCTCTTGCATAGCACAAATCCAGTATTCATCAGTGAGAGCTTCCTTGACATTTTTAGGTTCTATTTTGGAAACAAAACAAGAACCTGAAATCACTTCTCTTGATCTAGTGCTCACACCTCTGTTGGGATCACCAATTATTAAATCTTTGGGATGATCCTTCTGTATTCTGATGGAGGGAGGTTTGCTTGAATCTTCTGACCTTGTATCATTTTGAGTGAAGTTATATTGATCATTCTTTTCTTCAGCTTCAACCTTGATATCAGCAGATGTTCCAACATCTTCTGGGACATCTGTAGGAGCATCATCAATTATCACATTTATGGACTCCATGATAACATTTGTTCTGTAGTTAAATACTCTATATGCTCTGCTGTTTATAGAGTATCCAAGGAAAATTCCTTCATCACTTTTAGGATCCATTTTTCTCCTTTGCTCCCTATCTGCCAGAATATAGCATTTACTTCCAAATACATGAAAATACTTAACAGTGGGTTTTCTGCCCTTCCAGACTTCATATATTGTGGACAAAGTTCCTTTTCTCAAGGTAACTCTGTTATGGATATAGCAGGCAGTGTTCATGGCTTCAGCCCAGAAATACAGAGGTAGCTTTTTAGCATGTATCATAGCTCTTGCTGATTCTTGAATGGTTCTATTCTTCCTTTCAACAATCCCATTCTGTTGAGGAGTGATAGGTGAAGAATACTCATGATTGATTCCTTCTGAAGAGCAGAAATCTAAGAACTTTTGATTCTCAAATTCTTTTCCATGATCACTTCTTATTCTGATCACACAGCTGGATTTTTCCCTTTGCAATCTTTGACATAATTCTTTGAATACATCAAATACATCTGACTTTTCCTTGATGAAGTTTATCCATGTATATCTTGAAAAATCATCAACCACAACATAGGCATACCTCTTACCACCAAGACTTTCAACCTGCATAGGTCCCATAAGATCCATATGTAGAAGTTCCAAAACTTTGGAAGTTGTCAGATGTTGAAGCTTTGGATGGGACATCTTGGTTTGCTTGCCTATTTGACATTCACCACATATTTTGCCATCATCAATCTTCAGTTTAGGAATACCTCTTACAGCATCCATAGATATGATCTTCTTTATGCCTCTGAAATGAAGATGACCTAGTCTTTGATGCCACAGTTTCACTTCTTCTTCTTTAGCTAGAGAACAGGTTGAAGTGAGACTGAGATTTTGGGATTCCCACATGTAACAGTTGTCTTTAGATCTGGCTCCTTTCATGACAACCTCTTGTTCTTTGTTAGTCACTATACATTCAGATTTGGTAAAGTTTACACTGTACCCTTGATCACATAACTGACTTATACTGATCAGGTTAGCAGTTAAACCTTTAACAAGCAGCACATCATCTAGTCTTGGAACATCTTGACAATCCAAGGTTCCAACTCCCTTGATCTCTCCTTTAGCTCCATCTCCAAAGGTAACATACCTGGATGAATGTGACTTTAAGTTTACTAGCAAATTCTTCAATCCAGTCATGTGTCTTGAGCATCCACTGTCAAAGTACCAGTCTTCTTTAGCTGATACTTTCAATGATGTATGTGCTATGTATGCAGTACTTTTCTTTGACCAGATGAGTTGAGATTTCTTTTGATGCCTTTGCTCTGAGTGTTGTTCAGCTGATCTCCAAGCTTGATTGTTGATCTTGTTCTTGTGTATGTGGCTTTGATCAGTCTGAATGTCAGCTTTTGGTCTCCAAACTTTCTTGATTACTTCTGTCTTTTGCTTAGAATATTGCTGATTTTTATGCAGCACTTTCTTGGTATCTACTACTTTCTGCTTGGAAGGTTGCTGACACATCTGATTTGGATATCCATGTAGCTTATAACAGTGAGGTTTGATATGCCCAAATCTTCCACAGTGATGACATCTCCATCTTTGATATTTTTTCTTCATTTTGTTCTTTCCAGAATGTTGAGACATCTGTTGGAACATTATGTTTGTCTTTGTGTTCTGATGTTGGAGCATCTGTTGGGACATCTTGTTTGACTGTGTAGTTTTTGAAGTAGTTCTGCTAGAGCTTGCTTCATCTCTGTCATATCCCAGTCCACTTTTGTCCCCTGAATGTTTATTATTGCTGAGAATAACATCCAGTGTGTTTGAGCTGCTGTTCAACATTCTAACAGATTTGGACATATGTTCCAATTTAGAGTTGAGAAGGCTTACTTCACTTTTTAAGGTTTCAATGATCTCCTGATTATTTGCTTTGTCATCTTCTAAAGTCTTATTCTGCTTCTTCAGCTTTATAACATCACTGCATATTTCAGAGCTTCTTTTGTATAGATCTTTGAATGCTTGCTCAAGTTCTTCATAAGTAAGTTCTCCACAACTGGAATCACTATCATATTCACACAGTCCAGCTAGAGCAGTAATATGCTTAGCTGATTCTTCTTCTGACTCTCCTGAGTCTTCATCAGACCAGGTCACATAGAGTCCTTTCTTTTGCCTCTTTAAGTAGGTAGGACATTCAAACTTGATGTGTCCATATCCTTCACATTCATGGCATTTGACTCCTTTATCTTGACTGGTCTTTTCAGCAAACTTTGACTTTCTGTTAGCATCATATGGTCTCCTGTTCTCAGAGTTTGTGTTTCTTCCACTGGATTTGAATTGGCCTTCCATTCCTCTGAGAATCTGTTTGAATTGTCTTCCAAGCAAGGCAAGGTTTTCTGATAAGCTTTTGTCATTTGCTGATTCATCATCTTCTTCTTCATCTGTATTTGACACCAAGGCTATGCTTTTGTTCTTTTTAGCATGTGTGTCATTCATTCCCATTTCAAAAGTTTGAAGGGAACCAATTAGTTCTTCAGCTTTCATGGAGCATATGTCTTGTGCTTCTTCTATTGCTGTGACTTTCATGTCAAATCTTTTTGGCAAAGATCTGAGAATCTTCCTTACAAGCTTTTCATCAGTCATCTTTTCTCCCAAGGCTCCAGAAGTATTGGCTATATCCAAGATGTTCAAGTAGAACTCATGAATTGATTCATCTTCCTTCATTCTTAAGTTCTCAAACTTGGTGGTGAGAAGTTGAAGTCTTGACATTTTTACTTTTGATGTTCCTTCATGAGTTGTCTTGAGAGTATCCCACACATCTTTGGCCAGCTCACAATGATGCACTAGTCTGAAAATATTTCTATCAATGCCATTGAATAAAGCATTTAGGGCTTTTGAGTTGCCTAGTTCTGAATCTTCTTCCTCTTTACTCCATTCTTCTTCAGGTTTCAGAACTATTGATCCATCTTTGGTGTCTTGAACAGGATGTTTCCATCCAACATTTACTGCTCTCCATGCCCTGTTGTCAAGTGACTTTAAGAATGCAATCATTCTTGGCTTCCAGTAGTCATAATTAGAACCATCCAGTATAGGTGGTCTATTTACTGACCCTATATCTCTGTCCATGTTACAGAATTTGTTTTCCCTAGATCTCACCCAGTATAAACAGGCAGGGTGCCTGCTCTGATGCCAATTGAAATTCTGTGATCAGGTATGAGATGTCCTAAGAGATGTCCCAACACTTAATAGGACATTTGACAAATTTAACCAAAACTTAAACAGCAAGAAAAGTAAACAACACAGAAGTTTGTTAACCCAGTTCAGTGTATAACCACACCTACATCTGGAGGCTACCAAGCCAGGAGGAAATCCACTATTAGTAATATTAATTCTAGACTTAAACCACCCTGTTTAATCTATCACTTAATACTTACCCAATGCAATTTCTACCTAAGACTCACTTAGATAAGAGTACCCTACTCACTCCCCCTCAATCACCCAGTGATCAAGTTTACAAGTTTACTGAAATTGAAGACATCCTTCAAACAAAACAGCTTGATCTTACTTCACAGTTTCAATCAAGTCACAAATGCACTTTTGCTTAAAAGCTCATAAAGTGGTACATAAAAAACAACCTGCTATTTAAAACACTAGACACCCTATTTGGTCTTCTGAAATTCGTACTCAATTCTATGATTTTCTGTTGATTAAATAGGTATCTGAATTTTGGGCTTTCTGTAGAATGATCCAGCCCTAATGTGCAGCAACTGTCACCTTGAATTTAGGGTTTGTTACCTCCTATATTCTAGGTGCATTAGGTCTTCTGTTTTAATCTGAATCTTCAATTTAAAACTCCCTACAGATGCGCCTTGTTCTGTTTTTATCCAGCATTAATTAATTCCAGATAGTTCTCCTTAAATATCTCTGATCTGTTAATCAATAATTAATTCTGGTAGCAGGTCTGAGATGTCTTAACATCTGTTGGGACATCCTGAAAAACTGAACTTAATTTATTCACACAATGTCCCAACATCTGATGAGACATCCTGAAATAAATTCACATACTCTGTTTGATAATGTCCCAACATCTGATAGGACATTCTGAACTGAATTTAACATTTCTTGTTTGGTCAAAAATTCTGCCAATTCTTAAACATCTACACATAGGTTCCATTATGTTTGAGACCTAAAACAAACAAATGAAATATCGGAAAATGTAAAACCCAGACTCATATTTCACTACTTGATTAACCGATTACAACTGATATTGAAATAAAATCTCATTCAGTGATAACCGATTAACGTCATAAATTAACCGCTTACTGCTGCAAAATCTTCATTTTTCTATTATTTATTAGCGCTAATGACTTTGGTGTAACCAATTACACTAATGTATTAATCGATTACAATACTTGAATTATTAACCAAACTTTCAACAAATACTTGAATTATTAACCAAACTTTCAACAAAATCTAATAGTTGAAAATCATTTATTTATTTTATTAGTTTAGATTAACTATAAAAAGAATCCAAATCCGCAAAATTATATAGTGAAAACTCTAAATAAAAATCATTTAGAGCCACATTCATAAAATACAAATTATTTAGATAGACAGTTGATGAAGCAAGTGTACCGCAGCCTTTAACAATTAATATGTCTCCTATAATTGAAGGATATACAAGATCAGTCACACAACGAACAAAAAGACAAAAAGACTCACTATCAGCCTCCTGCTAAATTCTCATATTCAAATCTACATGCATAATCTTCATTAACAAAGGATTAATTTATTTATATCAGCTTACAAGTTGAATTTTTTCACGTAGTCAAATCCACATGTATTGACAGAGAAAAAAAAATATACATATGTAATTTTGTTTCACTTTACAAGTGAGATGGACAATATTTATTGATGACTAATTTATACACTCATTTGGTTAGGAAGCTATTTATTTAATTATTGATCATTTAATCCAAGTTGTATAGATAGAGGCGTCACAATTTTATTTTCGTATTTAGAAGGTATATTGTGGCGGTTTATCAACGCCGTTATTATATTTCGCAACATTTTGTACCGATGCAAAATTTTAATTTTAAAATATAAATTAAGTTATTGTAATAATATACAATCGTTGGTTTTTTTCTACTTTTTTTAAAAAAAAATTGACTTTTTTTTAAGGAAGAAGACCAGGTTCGAAAACAAAAAGATTACACAAAGACTTCCCTCACATAACGATCCACCCCATGTCCTCTCGCACGAGATTCTCCACAAAGTTAGGAGGAGACGAAAATTGTAATAATTCCCTATCAAGACTACATCCATCCTTTGCCAAGGCATCCACACACTTATTTGACTCCCGATACACATGATTCACTGAGGCACCCTTAAATCTACTCAGAAGACTACCTATCTTTCTAAGAAAAACAATCCTTTCTATTCTTCTAGTCTTTCCGTTCTTGATATCCGTAACAACTTCTAACGAAACATTGTTCACTTCCACAGTCTTAATTTCTAAATCCAAGGCTAATATTAATCCTTCAAGAACCCCTTCAAGCTTCGCCATATAACTATTAGTGGCTGAATTTTTTTTTTGTAAATCCTCCCAACCATCTACCATAAGCATCTCTAATAACATCCCCCACTTCCAGAAGCCACACATTCCATGAACGCACCATCCACATTTAACTTACTCATTCCCGGATTAGGCGGAACTCAATTAACAAGTTTCACTTATGTATTCCGACCTTCAACCTTCTTCTCCATCAAAGTCGCTTGGATATAATCTGTCCCCTTTTTCTCTATAATCATTTTAGGATTTGTAGGTTGCATAAACACCTCATTGTGTTCTTCTTGATTCCTCCGATACCAAAGCGAATGACAAGCATAAGCCCAATAAGAACTCCAGCTACCCAAATCTGAATTGTCATAGATGATGTTCAAATTAATCCGCTCGTCCAACTGCATATTTGGAAGCTCAGTTCTGATACTTCGGGGAACTATGTTTTCCCACACTTCCCAAGCATACCGATAATCACAGACAACATGTAAGGTAGACTCTATGACATGACCACATAAGCGACAATCTGTTGTCCCAATACCTTTCCTGCTCTTACTACAATTTGTTAGGAGCCTATCATGTTTAAGTAGCCAGATTAAGGTCTTGACTCTCTCCTGAACCTTGAGTCGCCACACTTTCCTCCAATCATTATCCATCAACTCACTATCCGATCTCGTCAGCATATTATAAAACTGATGCATTGTTCCTGTATTATGATTCTCCCTGACTAACTTGAAAATGTCCGCTTCATTGAAAATGTTCCTGTATTGGGATGAAAGTAATGTCAAAGATGTCTACGAGAAAGACAAACAAGCTCTGATTGGAAAATTCCTCTCAGAAAAGCCTATGCTTAAAAACTCCTTAATTTCAGGTTCATATAACATTTATAGTGATCCAAAAGGGCTCAAAATTCAAGAGTTAGAAGGTGGGTTCTACCGCATAACTATGGGATAATTTATTGACCTAAAAAGGATTTTAAGAGGTAATCTTTGGTTTTTTAGGGAGCATTTATTAGTACATCTTATGGGTTTCTATGACACCTTGCAAATTTCTTTTTTTGCCCCCAGTTTCTGGATGTGCACATTTGAACGTACCATTTTTTTTTCCAGATGTGCTTATTCGGAAAGCTCCACTGAATCTACACATCCAGAAAATACCATGACTTTATTTTTTTTAAATCAATTTTGTTGGTTTGTCTCGAATGTTACTTTATCATCGCAATTTACTATACATTCGAAAACATCCATCTATAAAATAAAATGAAATATATATATATATATATATATATATATATATATATATATATATATATATATATATATATATATATAATTTGACCTGATCAGGATGAACCTTCCAATTGTGAGCAGCTTCTACGATGGAGAAAATTGGGGGGGGGGGGGGGGGGAAGTGTACCTGCAAGGTACTCCGATGCCAAAGTAAGAAAAAATTGTGGAGTGAGCAAGTAAAGTAAAAGGTAGATAATAGAATACCCAACCCTCTAGGGAAATATGGTTTTTATAGTGTGTCTCCAACGTTGGGCCAAGGTTCTTCTCATGTGTTGGATCAACTAGGCATAAGGAAGAACTGTCAGAGTTTGCGTAGGAGCAGATAGGACCTAGCATGTGGTCTTGCCCCTGGTCTAACCGCTCTGCAAGACTAGGAGACTATTGCAGGGTAAGTTGGTGGAAGGTGTGTAGCACGTGAGGGAGTTACTCTTCCCATGTACCCAAGTATTGGGCCTTGGGCATGTGCCCGACGGACTGGGTCGTGCCCGACATGTCTGGTGTCAGGTCCAGTCCAGAACATGAGCCCCCAAGTCGCAACTCCGGTACGGAGTGATGACTTAAGGGTAGATTTCTCGGGCAGGTGGCACGAGTTGGTTTGTTGATTCTAGGAACTTGGGAGATGCCGAGGAGGAACGTTTGCTCGAGGCCATTTGTGGCTGTTTCTTGGAGATGGCAGGCATATGTTGTGGCTGTTTCTTGGAGATGGCAGGCATATGAGGCTTTCCTTGGCGCTTTAGGTTGTGTATTTAAAAAATGGTAATATATATATATATATATATATATATATATATATATATATATATATATATATATATATTAAAATGAGTCTGTGGCGAAGGAGATTCGAACCCCAGATCCAATGTAAACACACAACCTCCTTGACCAGTAGTATTACGCCTTCATCCATTAAGTATACTCACTCCATTTGTATATAATGTCAAAAGGTAATAATTTTAAATATAATTTAAATATATTAAATATAATTTGATATATTAATATAATTTAAAATATATTTTAAATTATATATTAATATAATTTGTATATATTAAATATAATTTATATAATTAAAATGTTTGTATTTAAAACATATATATTTAAATATATTATTTGAATAATTTTAAATATAATTTAAAATAAAATCAAATATAATTTAATATAATTTAAATATATTAAATATAATTTGATATATTAGTATAATTTAAAATATATTTTAAATTAATATATTTTAAATTTGTATTAATATAATTTATATATATTAAATATAATTTAAATAAATTAAAATGTTTGTATTTAAAACATATTTTTTAATATATTATTTGAATAATTTTAAATATAGTTTAAAATATAATTTAATATAATTAAAATATATTAAATATAACATAATATTTTAATATAATTTAAAATATATTTTACATTAATATATTTTAAATTATATATTAATATAATTTTTATATATTAAATATAATTAAAATTAATTAAAATGTTTGTGTTTAAAACATATATTTTTTAATATGTTATTTGAATAATTTTAAATATAATTTAAATATATTAAATATAATTTGATATATTAATATAATTTCAAATTCTTTTCCCTACCTAAAGGGCGTGATTTCGACCCCTCATTTGCCATTTTTTTGTGATTTTTGATAGTATAATTGTGTCAAACAACAAAGACAACACTTTTATTAAAAAGTGTTGCTAGAGGTCTTTGGAAAAATAAATTAAAATAAAGTGTTTTCTAAAGCATCACTTTAGAAAGCGTTTTAAATAAAAGTGCTCTCTAAAGGGTCACCTTAGAAAATGTTTTCTAAAAGTGCGGTCTAAGATGACCCTTTAGAGAATGTTTTTTTTAGCGAATTTTCCAAAGACCTATAGCATCGTTTGTTAATAAATGCGATGGCTTTGTTGTGCTGTGAAAAACTATTTTTTGCGTAATGATTTAAAGGTATTTAATATTGGTAGTTGATTTATTTAATGTTAGAGTATAGTTAAGGATATAATAGTAAAAAAATTATTTTAGTTGTATGTGAAATCAATAAAATTAATTACAAATAATTAATTTTTTTAATTAGTGTAAAAGTGATTTATAACAGGAGAAGAATGTATTAATTTTTCAACAATTATAAAATCATATTACTATTTAATTTATAAATTTATCATTCCAAATTTTTAAGACCTTATTTTTTTAAAGTCCTGTATTGTGGGTCTGATCGTTGCAATCCCAAAGCCGGTCTCTTTGAAATGGAGTACCTTTTGTAATTGTTCAATGAATTTGTTTATAAGAAGAAGAAAAAATACTAATATTTGTATATTAGCAACCCACTTGTATCAAACCAATCTAATTCAATATAATAATTTATACAATAGTAGTAATTTACATTCTTCCTTCTTTCTCTCAGTCAAAACAAAAAGTTCACAGAAAAGGGAATGCGAAAATATTGGAACACTCCCACTGTCACATAGTGTTGTTCCCATTCTTGATTTCAAAGTTGTCAGGCTTCACTATTGCATGGCTGCGCCACTTTTTATGATTAAACCTAATGTATTTTTTTTTTTCTTTTTCTGATGATTGTGCCATTTATTACATTGTTGAATTTGGTTTATTACATTATTATTATTAAAGAAGTTTGTCATCTTTTATTTCTTGCACAATAAAGTTTTTATTTTCGTGTTTATCAAAAAAAATTTATTTTAAAATAATTATTATTCTTATTTTTCCTATATAATAATGATTATAATTTTTTAATTATTTTTTTAATTATTATTTTGTATATTATTTTTAATATTTTAATCAGATTAATTTAATAAAAAATATAATGTCTTATAACATTATTGCATTCTTCAATATATATTTAAAATACTTAAATGATAATCATTTTAAAATGGAAAAAATAATATATTTTAAATCAATTATGCAATTATAAAGAATAATCAATAATAAGTTTGATTTTAAATAAGATAATAGGATAAAATAGAAGAAAAATACTCTTTTTCAAATTCTACAAAACATGAATTTTATCAATTCCCTCACGCTTGACATTGGTTTCTCCTTGATTAAAGTTTGACTTGAAAATGAATTCAAAGAAGACAGTTCACAACCAAGTAAGACACGTGATTGAGATAAACAATACTTTGAATAAAATTTTAACATAATACTCGTAAGATATAAGTGTTTCTGCACGGATAAAATTATTTGATATTGTATAAAATATATTTAAATATATATATAAATTTGGACCTTATAAATGTATTTATATAAGTTTTTAAATTTGAAATTAACTATTAATTTTAAAATGAACAATAATTATATAAATTCAATTGTTTTAAAATACAAATAGAAAAAAGGGATTCATGAGATGAATTTTTTTTTAATATTTGATAATAATGATTTTATCTTTCAAATTAAGATAATTATTGATTAAAATAAAACATGCATTGTGTTTATAGTCACCCGTGAAATAGAAAGAATATTTGATACAATATAAAATGTATTTATATACAAATGTAAATTTTGGTAGAGAAAGACAAATGTAAAAAAAATGTATTTAGATACAAATTAATGTTTTTTTTAAAATACAAATGTAAAAAATGACTCGTGAAGTGAAAAAAAGACAAAAAAAAAATGAAATTTTGATGCGATATTACCTGTGAGATAAAAAAAAATATTGATGCGATATAAAATGTATTTAGATACAAATGCAAAATTTAAAATGATATATTTAATTGTAAAATGAAAAATAATCATATAAATTAAATTGTATTAAATAATTATATAAAAAGAAAAAAAAAAGAATTATGAGATGGAGAAAGAAAAAAAATTTAAAAATAAGAATTTTGTCTCTCAAATTAAGATAAATGTTGATTAAAATAAAATAGATATTATGTTGATAGTGACCCGTAAGATAATTAAAATTTTGATTTTATTAAAATAAAAAATAGATAATTAGTATTTTTAGTGATAATAAATAAATAGAGAAAAAAATTAAAATGAAAGTGAGAAATTGTAGGAAAAAATATGAGAGAAATTTAAAATTTAAAATAATAAGGAAAATGAGAGAAAAGAGATTTTGTGTGATAGTCAATGAGATAATGACAAATGGTAGCAAGTTAGGGAAAACAAAGCTGAATATTTAGGGAGATAATCCCAAAATATCTTTTATGCTTTTGCTGATGTTTTTCCGGATGCATTTTTTTTTGTTTTTTTTTTATAATTAATTTTGTAGCTATATCTACTGAAGTTTTTCATAAGTATGAATGCGGAAGAAACTCAGAGACAGAAACTTCATAAATTCAACATAGCAACCATAAATTCAACATTCATAAAATAAAATAGACACTACATTGATGATTTCAACATAAAATTAAATAATACATTTCAATAACCCGGTGGACATTGACATATCTTCAAGACATTATCGACCGTTCGCCAAACAATCGCTTCCAATCCGAGCGGAAATTTCTCTTTGAAACTAAAATACGTTCTTCACATCACCTTAATATTATCTCCTTTCTTGAGCTGGAATTTGTTGAACACGACGTTCCCTTCGTTGTCAACCGAAGACGAACGGTATTCGAGTTTCTTAACCTTTCTTCGATCGTTGTAAGGTAGGAGATAGTGAATTTCATCGATGATAAAATCAAGCGTGGAGTCTTTGGTGAGTTTGAAAGTCCGCCCGCGTGTTTTGCCATCGGTGTAGGAGACACTTGCGACATACCAACGAATCTTGATATCATACAACTGAGATATTTTTTGGTTTGTGTTTGTGTTTGTGTGAAAGATAAACATGAAGCACCAATTTTATAGAAAACCTAGAAGAATATGGACCAAGTATTTTTTGGTTATCTTCTTCCAGAGATATATCTATGGAAGGAGCCAAAATGAGGTGGTTCCGTAGATGTATCTGCAGAACCTGTCAACGTTAGATGCTTCCGTAAGTATATCTATGAAAGTTTTGCTAATACATTTTAAACTCAATCCAACAGTATTTTAAGTGCAGTAGTATTTGTGCATATATATATATATATATATATATATATATATATATATATATATATATATATATATATATATATATATATATATATATATATATATATATATATATATATATATATATATAAGTGCATTGAAGGCGTGTAAACAATATATATGAACCAAAATTGACTATTATATGTCATTTCAAAAATTTATATTTAATTGTTCGATTATACAAGAATTCAAAACGAATAAAAACAAGAATCGTCAGATAAATCTATTGGTGGAAACTCTTTGGACTTTTCTGCATTTGATGTCTTTTCAATGTCGTTCAATCTCTGAAATTATTGCATCCTTTCTATAAAATGATCTGGCCACGTCTCCGTATTTGTGGTTGAATGACTTGTCCATTCCGGTGATATCAGTGGTATTGGGCATCCCGATTTCAAGTACACTTGAACGAAATGATTGGATTTAGAAAGCCATCCAATGCACATGATGCACTCATTTGGATTAATGGGTGGTGCAGTACGGAGTGGAACAAACGTTTCCGAAAAACCATAGTGTGTCAAGTTAATGCACACCCTATCATATGCACATGTGATTAGATGATCCATGTCAGTGAGGGTCATCCATTTTTCTTTCTTTCGAACCGCTCAAACAAGGAACGAGAGATTCATAGACCACATCAAATTTTTATTTCTTTTTGTACAACCATGTGTATGAATCTTTATTCCTCTTTAACTCTTAGATAAGTTGATGACGGACAAGCACATGACTATCCTCTCCTTTACCGAGCAATGCCGAAACAACTCGGTAGCCGCAATTACCATCCCCTTCAACATTGACGATTCGATCGATGTATTTATGCATAAACACCGGTATCTCTTTGATAAATGGAATTTTTGGAGGAATTGGATTCAGAGGCGGTTTTCTTATGCAGGCTCCTTTCATGGCACTTCTTTGAGATTTCAGAGTCAGCGAGTCGGGATAAATTTTGTCTACGTGCTCACAATATGAGGGAGACCGGGTAGTTGAGTTATTATTCAGTGTAGGCTTCAATTTCCTCAGAGCACCTTTTGTCTTTACCGGTTGAGAAGGAAGCTTCATATCGGTTGTCTCTGGAAAGGAAATCTCCCTCAATTGTTCTTTGATGTGCAATTTCATGTTGTCATCGGCCTTTTCAAATCTCTCTTGTATCACTTCTCATTCGGCCAAAATGGAGATATTTGATTTACCTCATTCCATGCAACTATCATCATCAAACTTTAGTGTTTTCCAATGAGGGAAACCTTCATCAATCTTTATTGGCTCACCTAATTTCATCTTTTTGACAATAACACAAGCACATAGGAGACCATATGTTTTCACTATAGTACAACCAAGCCTTTGCGCTATCCGAGCCGACATCTTCAACTTATTTGGCCTCGTGAAATATATAGTTCAACGCGACTCGAGAAACATTGTCTACCAACTGAGAATAAAGCACATTGTCTTTAAAACGATGCTCAAATACCGTAATGCTCTGACTAAAAGTTGTTTGAATTTCATTATGTTAATTCTTAATCATGAGATTCACTGAGTCCCAATCTCGACAAAAATATCCATTGCTAGTGCTCAACCAAATTTTCAATGTTATATGTGCCGACTCAACTTGTGATAGTGTTTCAAGATATCGTACATTATCGGTCCATGCACAAACAATCTTTGGTTTGATCAAGAATGGTGGATTCAACATATTTCAACAAAGTCGGATACTTCTCACACACCTTTCGGAAATTAATGACGGAATCCATGTATAAATATTTTGTGGAAGAATTTATAATATGGTTCTGAGCATCCATTATCTTTTCAACAATCACACCAGACTTCACCAATTTTCTGTCTTCGGATGCCACTTGTTTCGCCCCTACTGCGGGTTTAACCTGACTTCTTACATTCTTTGCTATATGATATCTACAAAGTAATGCATAAGAATAAAGGAATATATTTGCAATGGCGTTCATCAAGGAGGTATCACGGTCCGTAACAATAGTCTTCGACAACTCAACATGATATTTCAAAAGTGACTGACACACCTCTAAAGCCCAAGTAAAGTTATCCTCTTTTTCGCATTCCAAAAAAGCAAAACCAACAAAATATGTCTTCTCGACGGAGATTACACCAACCATCTCAAATAACAAAAACATATATCTGTTGGTCTTGTAGGTGGAACCAAGAATGAGCATCGTCGAAAAAGTGTTAAACAACTTTATCGATTCCGGATGAGTCCAAAAAATGTCTGTAGCCGTGACTCCATCGATGCAAGTTCAGTATCGGGATACATAATTATTATCATCCAACAATTTCAATAGTTGTTGCATCTCTGATCTGTCTTCCTTAATAGCCTTGTTATTGTAGTACCGAATGTTATAAACTTTCCTAATATCTGAAATATTTTCGGGTTCCTTCTGTTTCAATGTGGAAAGGATATTTTTGGGTTGACAAGATTCAAAGTCATGTCATTGATGCATGTCTTCCAAAAGAATTTCTTCCAAGAGAAGAGGGGTTGGGGTCTTGCACTACAAGAAAAAAAGATCTTGCATCAAAGGAGAAGGGAGAAAAAGTACGAAAGAAAAGGAATCAAAGGAGAAGAACAAGGAAAAGGGAGAGGACGAGACTCACAACGTGGATTTCTTCCTCTAATAACTTTCGGGCGGGTAAATTCTTATCTTATTATCCTTCTTATTGTATTATATTATATTATATATATATATATATATATATATATATATATATATATATATATATATATATATAATTTATAAAGTTTTAATGAACTAATTTTTATGAATGATCTTGATTTCTTAAATTGTGGTATACTAAATTGATTGTCTGCTAACCTTTTTAGTAAAACCATTATTAACACTTGTGGGTTTGATATTGAGATTTCATTTGCTTATTTTGTTAATGAATTGCTTGAATTATCATATATGTAAGAAACAACGATAAATATCAAAATAACTTTTTTTAAGTCAATCATAATTTTTACAAATTATGAACCTTTATGATAATTAATTAATTAATTAGTTTACCTAATTAATTATTTTAAATTAGGTTTTGGTATTTTAAGGGATTGAATTATTAGAATCTTGTGGATTGTGAAATATTATTATTTTGTTTATTATTCACTAATTCTTACTTTTATTTAGGGATTTATTAATTAATTGATTGATTATTTGATTATTTGATTAATTAATTAATTAGGATTTATAATAATTATTATAGATTTTCATGGGGAATTAGGAATAAACAATTATGACTTATTTTGGGGTTTATTTGGATTTTCATAATTATTAGATTTTTATAATCACTATTTTGTTAATTATTTCTTCATAATTATATGTTAACATTTAATAGAAAAAGGACTTTATATTATCTTCTACAAAAAAATATGTTGAGATATTTTCTTTAGAAATTTGGGGATTAAACTATTTCGGAATTAAATTTTATTATTTTTTGGATTTCAAAATATTAGAATGGATCCTATTAAATATAATAGAGGTGAGGGGTGCCTAACACCTTCCTCCCACCTATTTGACTTCTGAATCGTAGGTCTCTCCCTTAGGATTTAGGTTTATCCTTATTTCCCTTAAAAATAGGATGATGACTCTTAGTTTTTAAGCCGGTTGCGACAATAATGATCAACACATAAACCTTATAACACATCAACACAAATATAGCTGCAGAAAATCAATGAACACAAGGAATTATTAACCCAGTTCGGTGCAAACTCACCTACACTGGGTGTACCAAGTCAGGAAGGAAATCCACTATCAGTAGTATCAATTCAGAGTTAAACAATCTCATTTTACACTCTTCACTTAATTACTACCCAATGCAATTTCTATCTAAGAATACTTAGATAAGAGAACCCCTTCTCACTCCCCCTAAATCACACACTGTGATAATTAAACAAAACCTTACAAAGAAATAAAAGAACACTCTTTCAAAACAAAAAATTGATCTTGCTTAAAAGCTTCAATCAAGAACAAACACTCATGCTTAAAAGCTTAAAGTGGACATAATGCAGCTCAATAAAAATCAGTCAAATTCAAACATCTAGGTGATGCTAGAATGGCTCACAATGAACAAGACAACACCAAACCCTAACTCTGAATGCGCAACTATTCAATATCTGATTTATGTATTTTCAATTAGGGTTGTACCACTTTAAGTAGAGAACAATCTTCATGAATTTGGGCAATGAAAATAGTCAGAATTGATCTTCATTAAAAACTGATTGATCTTCAAATCTTCTAAAACGCAAATAAAATCCAAAATAGGAAGATCTGGTTCTTTTAAAAGCGTGATATATTGCTCTAAAATCCCATAAATAACGACATACAATATATAAAAATATCTTCAAATATATGAAACAAAAGAGCTTCTGTTAATCATAAAATCCCTCCTTGATTTTCGCCACTAATCAGACTAATCACATAAACAAATACCTACTAAAAATCCTCCAGAATCAAATCACAACTTTCTGCAAAGTTTCCCAGAACTGACAGACAGATGTTAAGACATCTGCTATGACATCACAAAACAATAATATTGTCATGACAGTTGAATATGTTTCAACATTTGGCTCAACATCTGTCAAATATTATAACCACATCTGTACTGATGTCTGAGCAACCATGTTAGGACTTCTTATCTGACAACTTGCTAAACCTGCTATAGAACTTGTTCTTCAACATGTTAGAACATCTTGTCCAACATGTTGCTGTCAGGTTATTTTTACCAAAATTAATATCAACACCCACAACTACAGATCTAACAATCTCCCTTTTTGGCATATTTTGGCTAAAACTAACAAAATAACCATTCTTCTAGATCAAAGGCTAACATCAGGTCAGCAGTAGAAAACATGACAACCTTTTCTCAAAGATCTTCTTCTACATCAAATAGTTAAAATAAATATCTCCCCCATAATAGGAGAATTTCTCCACCTCAAGAAAATGACCAAAGAACACTACTATTACTACTTACTTATCCCCCTTTTTAGCCATAATATAACAAACCAAGCAATTATCACTATGCCATAAAAGACATTAGACATTGCTTTTTTCGCCATTACACAACGCTTAAAAGCGTTGTCTAATCTGGTGATGCTAAAAGATTAGACAACGCTTTGATTAATGTCAAAAGCATTGTCTAAAGGGGTGCTTTGACTGAAAAAACGTTGTCCAAGGCACCATTTAGACAATGCTTTAACAATGACAACATTTTTGCTTATATTTTAGACAGCGCTTTTATCATAAAAGCGCTGTCTAAATTGTGTTTTAGACAATGCTTTTTGTTTTTTCCAATTACCATTAGACAACGCTTTTGACATTTTTTTGGTATACCTTAGACAACATTTTTTGTGAAAGCGCTTTCTAAACCCCACCTTAGACAACACTTTTAGTGTAAAGCGTTGTATAAGGTATACGGTTTTTTAAAAATAAATTACTTAAAAAAGCGTTGTCTGTTTTATACAGTTTATATTCACATGTTTTAAACTACAATTTTTACCAGGTTTTCAACCACAATTTGCACCTGTTTTTCAACCACATTTTGCATAAAAATATCATAAATTGGAGCTTCAAACCAATCCAATTTTTCCTATTTAAACGTACCAATTTACGCACCAATTTATATATACAAAACAATTGGCAATTTAAACCAATATATACGCACCAATTTATATATACAAAAAAATTAGCAATTCAAACCAATATATACGCACCAATTTATATATACAAAACAATTTATATAAATCATTTCATCCAACAATTTTTTTTACTTCAAATCTACATATTACTTATACTTTGCACATATAACTTAAAACAACCTATCTTCTACTTTGCACATATAACCTGAAACAACACAAAAAGATTGTAATTCAATTAAAATAAGACATAAACAATGTCTATAGTTACAAAGTTACACATACTCAAAATTATCATCAATTAAAGTAAGAGTACAATATACCTTAGAAAACTCCGAGCTCTATAATGAATTGACATCAATCCTCTTTAATTCCATCCAAATGATCTCTTGAGTAATACGCACACTTGAATTCATCAACGTACTACATATTAATATAACATAGTTTGATTTAGTTTCAACTATTTAATTATATGAGAATCTATATTCGATCCAAAAAAAGAATTTCTCTCATAAACCTCAACATGAAATATCCGCAATATATACCATTATGTTGCCGAGGACACTACACATGAAAAGAAAATATGGATAAATTCTAAGTTTTATAAAGTATCATCACTAATATAATAAAAAATGTGATAATTAATATACCTTCACTCTTATCCATGTAATGTTGTTGGCTTTCCTCTTTGATACTTGGATATTTCGTTGTGCTCGAAAAGCTTGTATAATGCTAATAAAATATAAATGAATATTTAGAACAATTCACATAAATAAATAAATAAATAAATCTACACATGAATATTTAGAACAATCTCACTTACGTATCAATCATATTCTTCATATTCGGGTATGTTGTCCAATCATTTCCTAACTAATCCAGATAATACACAAATTCTTTGATATGATTAATTGCGACCAATAACCAATGTCCATTGTAAGATTAAACAAATGTTAGATGGAAACTTTCAAAACGACGTCAAAATACAAAAAAAAATTATAATAGATGAATTTAGAATGAAAATCTAACCCAATATTAAACGGTAAAAGAACAACTTTTACGTGTCTTTGTTGTCCATAAAGAGGTTGTATACATACACCATGACATCATTTGGTTTATTTATGATTAAAGATAAGTTGACAGACGCGAGGCTTAAGAATGCAAATCTTTGCTCCAATCCACGTGGACGCGTCACTTTGTCATACATAAACCTTAAATAAAAACATCATTAACATTAGACTATTCATTTGAAACATAAAGTAAATTAGTTGTTCAATTAATATAACAAAGTAGATCGGATATACCTCACGTATGTATTGATAACATTGACGCCTAATTCTTCATGATGAAAAACTTGCTCAAATTCATCATTACCAATTCATTGTTCATATTCAAAGCCATAAATACCTTCCTACATAGGTATAAGACGAATACCTCCGTTTGGAGTATCTGTCACTTCTTGAAACGTCTGAAGGCATGACCTATACTTGGAGGTAGGTTTTTTTCTAGCTGCGGTCTTATTAGCAACCACCTTTTTTGTGTGGAAACGTTGCTAATCTCTTTACCATGAAGCTATATATCATATAATTAGTTAGATGAAGTATAAGA
Source organism: Lathyrus aphaca (assembly GCA_963966055.1). NCBI lineage: Eukaryota > Viridiplantae > Streptophyta > Magnoliopsida > Fabales > Fabaceae > Lathyrus > Lathyrus aphaca. The sequence continues at coordinate 497,412,406 of OZ014522.1, forward strand.
TCACGAATTTAACATTTTCCATGCATAATATCATATAATTATGATGTACCTCTTTTTTTGAAACAACAAACTCAGTATGCTGCGAAATCTCTTTATCTTTTGCTTTGGATCTTGTTGGAGTCTAATTAACATTACTATGTAAAAAATGTACGTAAAATGCAGGTAACAACTTTGAATCTACACATTAAGGTTAACAAAGGTTCATAATGATTTTAAGCATACCTCATATCCTACTCTAATGAGGCCTAAAGGCCATGCAACAAACGAACTTTTGCTTCTCGCACCAATGTTGCATCCGAAACATCGTCAGGATATGGTAATAATGCATCCTTCTCTAAAGCAATATCAACCGATACTTTCAAACATACAGTAGGGAGCGGGTTAGTGTGAAGTAATTCTCCCAAAGTGTTATACACTTTTCCCTTGCCAACCATCCGATAAGTTGGTGACGATAAGTAGAGGTGACAAGGGGAAATGCCCCAAAACCAATAATAAATATGACATTGTTAATGTGTATATATGTCAATTAAATAATTTAAGCTAATAATTTAATTTAATAAAAATATATATAATTACCTTTGGAATATTCGGTTGAAAGTTACAATTGATACTATCTTTGTCTGAAGCATCTTTAAAACCCGAAGCGTTATCTCTTTCTTTTTCCTTAATTCACGAACTTCAGCTTGCAGTGCTTCCAATGTTTGCTGAAGTTCTTTATTACTAGGAGCCTTTTGTTTTTTAATATTCAATGAGGTCGGAGTGATCCCAAATCCCTTACCCCTCACCCGACCAGAATACTCACAAACATCTAATGTCCGACTAAGTATACTCCTGGAATCATCTGGAGATAAAGACTGAGATAGCGTCTCCTGAAAATCAGATGAATATCGAATATTTGTAAAATATTTGTTAATAAAGTTTGATTTAATTAAAGAAATAATTCTATAATTACAAATTTTTCAAATACTTGTTGAACATCTTCTTTAACAACTTCAGACTTGCCCACACGGGCTTCCTTCCACAAAACATGTGCATAAAGAGATATTTCAGAACTATTATCCTTTTGTAACTACACATTAAGCCAAATAATATGATCAAATATAACTCATGATGAACAAGTATATCATTTCAATTTATAGATAATTACCATAGATTGTTCAAAGCGTCCATATCCAACACGTCCTTTTCTGTATGGATACGCGTGACTTAATGCTCTTTCCCGGTTTGTTTCACTTGCACTTTTAAATTCTGGGGTTTTTTTTGGACTTAAAAGTGTCCCATTCTTTTTGTGAAATTAAACTTCCATATTTAGATGGAAACTTTGCATCAAAAAAATTACCATCTGCATCCCTAAGATACTTGATTGATAAAAATATTCTAAACCCTCTTAGTAGTTTTCCATTCAATTTGAGACAAAAAGGTCTTCTATCATCATCAATGTTGAAACACCTCTAAGAAAAACATACACATTGTGCGTTAGTACAATTAATTTAAAAGACATAATTAGTTGGCATAATTAAAGACATAATTATGGTACCTTTATCCCAGTCCAAATTTTTTCTTTAGCTTTGTTCAACTGTTTATTTCTCCAATCATCACAAGTAATTGGAATCTCATTCCTTACAAGTGCACCAATGAAACTTGTCAAGGTATAACCATTAGGCTCAATAAGCTGGCCTTGTGGGCTCCAATGCACATCTAAAATGATGCCTCGATCTCTAGCACGAATCACTTTCTTCATAACTATTATTCCTCTTTTAATGTCCTCTTCCGTATTAGCTACCTTTTTACCTCCATCATGAATAGAATCATCATCATGTAGGTGATCCTCGTTAGTAGCCATCTAACCTGTAATAAAGAAAACAAGGATATCAAATATAAATTATAATGAAAGTACTTGTCTAAGCTATAAATTATGATACCAAGTGATATGTATATATATATATATATATATATATATATATATATATATATATATATATATATATATATATATATATATATATATATATATATAATGAAAAATAAAGAAGAGCGTATAAATTTATTGAAAATGACATAATATATAACATTTTATTATATTACCTCTTTCACTGACATCTCTTTCTTTTCTTGGTTGGAATATGAATTACTTGTTTCTTAGCAATGCGGACAGATGAATTGATCCAAATTCCCTCGTTATGATCATTTCTGATATTTGACTCATCCGCTATAAGATCATCATCTTGATCATTTCTATTCAACTCATTTTGTCTAATGCATAACTCATTCTCAACATCAATATCACATTGATCTACACCACTATCATCAACCACTTTGTTAGATAAAAGCACTATAGACCATTTCGTACTCGTCGGGTCAGTGAAATAGAACACTTGTTTAGCTTAAGATGCTAGAATAAAAGGATCATATTTGTACCCCACCCTATTAAGATCCACTTGCAAAAATCCAGAATTATCCATTCGTATGCCACTACTATTTACCCACTTGCAACCAAAGATAGGAATCTGAAACTTCTCGCAATCAAACACCCAAATATGCTCAATAACTCCAAAATATGACAAATTTTCATATTTGGGGTTTAAGTCCTTCAAACTTGATATATGCATTGCTTCAGCTAGCATGGTGTCACCACTATTTTGCATAGTACTTTTATCAACTTGTTCTTTGGTATAAAATGTGTATCCATTAATTGCGTATGCGCTATGAGAAAACACATGCAAACTTGGGCCATATGCCAAACATCTCAACCTTTTTGTTACAGAAGCAGGATCTGAGGAGCGTTTCGAATAAATATGATCCTTTAACCATTGTATAAAACTTTGATTGTGCTCTCGTACTATCCAATTTTCATTTCTGTTCTGATTTAACCTTCAGAGTACATCCTTGTGCATTTCAACATATGGCTCAATCTCATTATCATTGTATAGAACATACAAATGCACTTGATCCCGTTCAACCCTTGATACTGTCACAATTTTATTTCCGATTAATTTTTTACCTTTTTTTTTTTTAAATATGAGCTTTGGGGAGTCCAATTGATTGAACATTGGAAAAATATTCAGTACAAAACTCAACCGCTTCTTTAACAATGTATCGTTCAACAATACAACCCTCTGGTCGACTTCGGTTTTTCACGTACCCTTTTCATATTTTCATATAACGTTCAGCAGGGTACATCCATGTCATATAAGCTGGTCCACACAATCGTGTCTCTTTCACAAGATGAACAACTAGATGTGCCATTATGTCAAAAAAATAGGGAGGAAAATACATTTCAAGCTCACACAAGGTAATAACTATTTCTTTTTGTAATGTTGGTAAGATCTCGGGATCGATCACCTTACTACAAATTTACCTAACGAAAAAACACAATTTAGTTATGGCGCTTCTTACCTTTTTTGGAAAAATAGAACGTATAACTATTGGTAGAAAATGTTCCATTATAACATGAAAATCATGTGTCTTTAAACTCTTCAACTTGAGGTCTTTCATAGACATAAGTCTTCTAATATCTGAAGAGTATCCTTCTGGAACTTTAACTTCACTCAGAAACTTACATAATATTTTTTTCTCCTTTCTAGATAGAGTAAAAGCAATAAGTGGTAGATATGTTTGTCTTCCTTTCTTCACGGGTGCTAATTCAGTTCTTATTCCCATATTTAACATGTCCTCCCTTGCTGTATGGTCATCCTTATACTTTCCTTTTATATTGAGTAATATACTGATAACACTTTCGAATACATTTTTTTCAATATGCATAACATCGAGAAAATGTATCACGTACAAAGACTTCCAATATGGCAATTCAAATAATATCGACCTCTTCTTCCACCCACCTTTGACATCCTTATGTGCAAAAGGTTACCAAACTCAGTACGCACATATTTCACCTTTTCAAAAACCTGGTCACCTGACAGTGCAGGTGGAGCTTTACGTTGTTCGGTGTCTCCATTGAATACTTTTCTCCACCCACAGTAGTGATGTTTACAATTTAAGAATCTACGATGACCAAGAAACACATTCTTCTGACAAAGTTCCAATCGTGTTGTATCGGTTCCATCTTCACAAACAGGAAACACACGTTAACCTTTAATGCTATACCCAAATAGATTCTCGTATGTTGAAAAATCATTAATTGTGCCAAACAACATCGCCCTCAAATTGAAACTTTATTTCCTATATCCATCATAAACCTCCACACCGTTCTCCCAAAAAATCTTTAAATCTTCTATCAAAGGTGTCAAGTATACGTCTATGTCATTCCCTAGTTGTTTAGGCCCAGAAATTAACATAGATAACATCATGTACATACGCTTCATACATAGCCACAAAGGTAGGTTATAAATCATAAGAATCATAGGACATGTGGTATGTGAGATACTTTGAAGACCATGCGGGTTCATTCTGTAACGCCCCGAAAATCTAAATTTAATTATTTAATCATTTATTTAATTAATTTAGAAAAATTGGAGAGTTTGGATTATTTTGAGAATTTTGGAGAAAATGAGTATTTTTATATAATAAGGATAAATAGTGTTTTATTATACTATTTTATTTTTATTATTAAAAATATATTAAAGAAAAGGGTAAGATGGTCCTTTTGGTGAAATCATGAGGGTAATATGGGAAAAGGCTAAACTGGGATATTATAGCCAAAGAAGAGAATACGATCAGTTTTCTCATTTTTGTTGTTTCTATCGTGTTTTGGAAGTGCTCTGAAGAAAGAGAAGCTCAGAGTCAGGAGGCTGTGGAGAACCCAAGAGAAGCGTGTAAAGCGGCGAAATTCTCTAAGGTATGGGGAGTTTTCATAATCTATGATAAATGTATAGGAATTGGAATATGAATGGATTAGGATGGTATGAATTTTAGGAGTTTTGGGGTTTTGAGTTAGATTGAGTTTTAGGAGAAATCTTGATGAATTAGAGCGATTAGAATGAGTTAAAATCGTATATTTGTCTGTATAATTGTTGTCTGGATGTTGTTGAGGTTTAATTGATGTTTTTGAATGGTTTTTGGGTGTTATGATGTGAAATCCGTAATGGGGTTTGGGAATTTTGGAAATTGGAACAGTCTGCAAATGTATAGCAGAAGACTGTTGAAACGCGTGCGTTAACCGGTTAACGCTTTGGTTAACCGGTTAACCATTGGAAATTTTGGGGTATTTTCTGAATTTACGCAGGCGTTAACCGGTTAACGCTTTGGTTAACCGGTTAACACTGTTGGGACAACAAATTTTATTTCTTTAAAAATTCATATCTTTTAAACCGTAAGTCCGATTCGCATTCCGTTTGAAGCGTCGGGACGAGTACAAACTGAACTTTATTTTGATGAATAGAAACGAGAAAAATGCAACAGTTTTTGATAAATGAATTTGTGAAATAACCTTATAATTACCTTATAAATTACCGGGTACGGGTTAATTCTTGATATGTCAGAGTGGTTAGAAAACCAGTGTTCAGGGTGTAATGTCATGATGATATATATGAATATCTGATGATTGTTTTGCTGATTGAAATGAATGATGCAATTTATTTTGGTGAATTTTTCGATGTAGCGCATCATTGCATTTCATAACATTCACGATGGGGCTTCGGCCTATTTATTTGCTTCAATCCCATTGTGTGGATTGAAGTGTCTCGATGATTATGGTGTGCTCCCTTGTGGAGGGTTGATGGTCATGTATCCATCTCATGGTGAAAATGGTACCACATGCATATTGCATATCAGGATGTAGAATTGCATATTCTGGACGAATTTCATGACTGTGTTGGTGTTGATTGATTTCATGATAGTGTTGTGGTTGATGCTGAATTTTGTAGTTGACGATGTCATGATATGTGTATTAATTTATTTATGATTCTATATTCTTGTAAGTTTATGATATATTATGTTTACTCACCCTGCCTGCTTGGAAATGTTGCCTCTTTCGTGGGTAACTTGCAGATGTCGAAGAATAGTCCTGCAGTGCAATAGGAGTAATGCATGAGTCTCGAAGCCTGCTTTAGTGTCCCTTAGGAGTGGTCCTGATTATGTGTCCTGCTCTGTGTCATGTAACATTGGGATGAGTTTCTTTTGTTAAACTGTTTTCAGTATGTTGTTATTTGGATAATGTTTTCCATTTTATGATGTTAAATTCAGGATGGTGAAAATGATTTTATGAAGTTTTGAATTATGAAGTTAAATTCCGCTATGAAATGATTTATGGTATTTTGATGTTGATTAACCCGTGTTACGGGACAGGACACTGTTTGTGTTTATTTATGATGAAAATGTGATACCCTTTTAGATGATTACTCTGATAATATTTAGATATTATGTTTTGGGTAGAAGGGTGTTACACATTCCATCAGTAGATAATGCCAAGCTAAGGTTTCTTGCTTCTTCTCCAAAGTCAGGATAATCATTATCAATTTTCAACCATTGTGGTGAATCAGCCGGATGTCAATACTTTCCATCAATAATTATTTCATCTGCATTCCAAGTCAGGTGTCTTGCATCGGTTTCACTACGAAACATGTGCCTAAATCTCAAAGTTATAGTAAAATACCATAAGACTTTTGTTTGAGACAATTTTTTCTTATATCGAGACAAACCGCATTTAGGGCACTAAGTTAACGATGCATATTCGTTTCGAAACAAAACACAATTGTTTGGACAAGCATGTATCTTATTATAGCTCATGCCAATAGAGCACAACATTGTTTTGGCCTCATAGGTTCGATTAGGAAGAACATCATCCTCCGGTAGCATTTCTCTCATAAGGGCCAACAACTATGTGAAACTTTTATCCGACCATCCATTGCCCTCCTTTAAGTTGTACAACTTTAGTACCGTAGACAGTCTTGTGAATTTAGTGTAACCTTTATACAACGGTTTCTCTGCATCGCTTAACAACCTCTCAAAAATTTTGGGACAATCATGAAGATCTTCTTCAGGTGCTTCTACAATCTCTTCGACTCGATCACAATCGTATGTTTCCGTGTCTTTGTCATCTGAAGCATAGGTCATATTACTTTCCCCCATGGTTCAACATTCTCGTTAATTTTCTCACCATAAAATATCCAACACTTATAAATTCGATCAATTCCATGCCTCGGTAAATGAGATTACAATCCATCTGCGTCAACCTTACCCATATAACAACAACCCAAGCAAGGACATTTCATTCGACTGGGGTCTTCAACATGTTGAACAACAAACTTAACAAATTCCACAACCCCATTCTCGTACTCTTTGGACAATCGATCGGCAGACATCCATTTTTTATCCATGGTTTTCCTACTTATTAAGGTAAACAAAATAAAATACCATATGAAGATTTGAGTGCAAGAATAAAATACCTTTCTCGTAGTAGCACTTGGTTTAAAATAAATTCTCCTCAAACAACAATCTGAAAAGAAGAATCACAATTAAAAGTAATCAATATCAACTTCAAAACAAATCAGCTACCAATAATTCAAATTGTTTAACTAATAGATATTTATAATTAATCATAATGTTAACTACAACAATTAACCATCAAGTTCTACATTTCACTAACTATCTAATCCAAACTAACTAATTTCTATATTGCACATGAAAATGAGTCGGGGATAAGACTACTCCATTTTTTCTTAAATCATAAACCCCTCAATATTAATTTGTGCAGACTCTTATGTAAGTTACTAGATCAAAATCGAATTTCAACAAAGAAATATGATATCATTAAGTGCCCAAATATCAACTCAAATAAATATAAATAATTTTCAAATCATTTCACTATCTTATTAACCCATAATCCTACATATTATAGTTTAACAGCATTCAACAAATAGTTAAAGCAACATGTTATTACTATATACCTATATGCCAAGCTAAATATCAGTTAGTTAAACAGTTTGAAAACTAACATCACAAATATTAAGAAAACTAACATCACAAAGATGCTACAATGTTAAGAAAACCATTTGTGACTAATATACTCAACTTCACCAAAATTTGAAAACTAATCTTTGAAAACTAACATCACAAAATGATGTCTTTTCTGATGTTGGGACTTTTGACCTGGAATATTTTGTTCCTGTTTTCTTTTAGGTTCAAAAAAATTCATTACAAACACTTTTCCTTTCTTCATCACAACTTGATTATTATAACCAAGACCTCTAACATCTCCAACTTGATCAAATTTTCTTCTATCATGATGTTGATACATTTGATTCAACATCTTTGGTTTAGGTTTGAGATGAATAAAGTCTGAAAGAGGTTACTTTCCGTTATTAAATCCTATTCAACTCATATCTCCTACCACTTTTCAAACCTGAAGAATTTCATCTAATGTGTCAGAGCCACTGTTCAACATTCTGACAGACATGGACATTCTGACAAGATTAGAGTTCAACAAAATCACTTAATTTTCTAGCTTAGAGATAGTTTCCATGTGCTCTTCCTTTTCTGCCTTCAGTTGGATTATAATTTTCTTCTGTTTCTCCCCCTGTTGACAAACCTCTGCACTTCTGAGGCACAATTTTCTGTAGGAAGCAGTTAGTTCATCAAAAGTAAGTTCTCCATCATCAGATCCTTCATCAAAATCACATATGAAAGTGAGAGCTCTTTCTTGATTTTATTTCTCCTCTACTCTTGCTTCTCTCTGAAAATCATTGTTCTTCCTAATGTTGAATGACATATTTGCAGCATTTGTTCCTGACTTCTTATCCATACACTTTAGCAACTTATTGACTTACCTTTCAAGAAGCACAATTTCATTATAAATTCCTTCATCAGTCTTTATGTCACATTGAACCTCTTCATTATTAGTATATGAGATAAAAGCTAAGCTCTTGTTCTTCTTTTTAGATCTTTCATTGATAGCCAATTCAAAAGTTTGAAATGACCCAACAAGCTCCTCCACCTTCATGTTGTTGATGTCTTGAGGTTTTTCAATAACTGTGACCTTCATCTCAATCTTCTTAGGCAACAACCTGAGAATCTTTATAACCAGCTTCTCCTTTGACAACTTCTATCCCAAGGCGCTAGATGTATTAGAAATATCAAGAATATTAATGTGAAAATCGTGAATACTCTCATCCTCCTTCATCTTCAAGTTCTCAAACTTGGTGGTAAGAAGTTGAGGTCTTGACATCTTCATCCTAGAGGTTCCTTCATGAGCATTTTTCAAAATCTCCCATGCATCTTTAGCAACAGTGCGATTATTTATCAATCTGAAGGTGTTCTTATTCACTCTATTGAATAAGACATTCAAGGCCCTAGAGTTTCCAAGAGCAAGATCATCTTCTTCCTTAGACTAGCCCTCTTCTGGCTTCAATTCTATTGTATCCTTTCCACCTTTGTCCTTCACAACAGGGTGTTTCTAACCTTTGATAACTGTTTTCTAGCTTTTGCTATCAATAGTTTTTAGAAAAGTCACCATACGCGCTTTCCATGTATCATAATTAATGCCATCTAAAATAGGCGGTCTGTTGACAAACCCTAGTACCGTGTCCATTGTATCAGAAAGTATCGTCCTTAGATCTAACCCAGAAACATAGTAGGATGCCTGCTCTTATACCAATTTAAATTCTGGTATAGCATATTAGATATGTCCTATGAGATATCGGAAAAATTGATCTCTGCACTTAACACAATGACATGAACACAAATATAGTTGTAGAAAATCAATGAACACAAGGAATGGTTAACCCAGTACAATGCAAACTCACCTACTATGGGGGCTACCAAGCCAGGAAGGAAATCCATTATCAGTAGTATCAATTCAGAGTTAAACACTCTTAGTTTACACTCTTCATTTAATCACTACCCAATGCAATTTCTATCTAAGAACACATAGATAAAAGAACCCCCTCTCACTCCCCCTCAATCACACAATGTAATAATTAAACAAAACCTTACAAAGAAATAGAAGAACACTCTTCCAAAACAAAAATTTGATCTTGCTTAAAAGCTTAAATCAAGAACAAACACTCATGCTTAAAAGCTTAGAGTGGACATAATATAGCTCAATAAAAATCAGGCAAATTCAAACATCTAGGTGATGCTAGAATGGCTCACAATGAACAAGACAACACCAAACCCTAACTCTGAATGTGCAACTATCAATCTCTGATTTATGTATTTTCAATTAGGGTTGCACCACTTTAAGTAGAGAACGATCTTCATGAATTTGAGAAATGAAAATAATAAGAATTGATATTCATTAAAAACTGATTGATCTTCAAATATTCTAAAACAAAAATAGCATCCAAAATAGGAAGATCTGATTCTTCCAAAAGCGTGATATACTGCTCTAAAAATTCCATAAATAACAACATGCAAGATATGAAAATATCTTCAAATATATGAAACAAAACAACTTCTGTTAATCATAAAATTCCTCCTTGATTTTTACCACCAATCAGACTAATCACAGAAACAAACACCTGTTAAACATCCTCCATAATTAAATCACAACTTTCTGATTTGTTAAGACATCTTCTCCGACATCACAAAACATCAATATTGTCATGACAATTGAAAATGTTTCAGCATTTGGCTCAGCATCTGCCAAGTATTATAACCACATTTGTACTGATGTCTGAGCAACCATATCAGGATTTCTTATCTAGCAACTTGCTAAACCTGCTATAGAACTTGTTCTTCAGCATGTTAGAACATCTTGTCCAACATGTTCTTGTCAGGTTAGTTTTACCAAAATTAATGTCAACACCCACAACTACAAATCTAACATATATGATAAATATTAAAATAAATCCTTTGTTATAAATCCATATCATGATTTGAATATCTATTTGATCCAAATGAATGATTTCTTTCATAAACCTTAAAACAAAATAACCGCAATATATACCATTTTTCGATGAGGATATTGCACATAGAATATATATAACGAATCCACCATCTAACGAATCCACATAATACGCAAAAGAACAACTAATTACCTGTAGAAAAGTCAGCAACTTATGGAACCACACAGTGTAAGATTCTTGGAAACGTTCACTCTTCACAAGTAACCCATATAGATAGCAAATTCACAAGTTAGTAATTGATGGTTAGAGGTGGAAATAGGCCAGGCCGATAACAGGGCCATACGACTTAGGCCTACGGTTTAGGCCTACACAGGCTCATGCCAGGTAAGGCTTTTTTTAAGGTAAAATACTCTTTTTGGTCCCTTAACTATACCCTTGGGTTCATATTGGTCCCTTAACTATTTTGCATGTCAAATTGGTCCCTTAACTCTTAAAATGTGTCATGTTGGTCCTTTTTTGTCTAATTAGCGATGGAAAAATTCAAAAATCAGTCCCTAAAACCGTCTCTATTTAGTTAAGGGAGCAATCTGAAATGAAAAATAATTAAGGGACCAATTTGAACCCAAGGGTATAGTTAAGGGACCAGAAAGGGTATTTTTCCTTTTTTTTTTTAAATAGAAAAGGCTTAGACTTTTTTATAAGTCTATTTAGTTAAAATGGCTAGACCTTAAGCCATGAAAAAAAGCCTTTTGAGCCTAACAAGCCAACCTATCTAAATAAATATGAATAATTTTTTTATTATCATTATGCTATGCTTTGTACTTTAAACTAAAATACATAAATACAAATTGGTTATCTTGGAAAACTTATGAAAATAAGATGAAAATAAGATGAAAATACCTTATGAACAATGTTATAAGTTATTTTCATAAGTTATCTTACACAAATAGTCTCACAAAACTTATGTTAATAGGTAATTTAAAATAAGTCAATGCAAACAAATTGTTAGTCTCATTGGTTTTTTAGCTTGTTAGTTTATTTAAACATTATTTTAATTTCTTATTTACATATGTCTAAAATAATATACTTTTATGTAGGTTAACAGGCTAACCAGGTCTTAGAAAAGGCCAGAATCAGACCTAAAATAAGCTTATGATAGGATACATGCTAGGCTTAAGCTTTGTTTTTTTTGCAGGTCAAGCTTAGGCTAGTCAAAGCCTAGCTTGGCCCAGCCTATAGTAAGACAAGTAGAAATAATAGTAACCCAAGTCAAATCACCTTTCTTTAATCAATTTAATCTTCATTACAAATAGATAACAATAACAAATAGTAAGAAACAAATGGATATGAATGGACGAACATGTATCATTTGAAGAAGTCACTTCAGAAATTAAAACACATTTCCATAAATGGTATTCAAGAGTATCATAGAGATATCTTACTCAAGGTGGCATATTTTTTGTTGTATTGATCTACGTATATATACCTTATATTTTCGAGAATAACACTTAGATATACAATAAATTTAAACAATACTTGTGTGAATGATTTCCAAACTAAAAGCAATAAACCAAATACAAATCGATTTCCAAGAATGCATGTTTCAAACAATATCTACATTTTCCACATTTAAAGGTTCCCTCTGCTTAAACATTTCTCTCAAATGTATTAACTTCCCTTGAAGTTTTTTAGGTAACTCCTTACCTATCTCAAACTCACTCCCTTCTACTTGTTTTCTTTGTATGATATCATGATACATTGGTAGAAACATACTTTGAAAAGCACTATAACAAAAATATGGTCTAAGAACACAAACAACAACAAAAGAGTAACTAACCAATATAAAACACTAGGAGCAATCCAAAAACTAAGGGGAAAATCTCAGAAAGAAAACAGAATCACCAATTGAAACAACATATTGAATGTATCTAATTCAAGCTTTTATGAGAGGAAACAAAATTTCAAACCCAATACACTCGACGGAGAAGAGGAATAGTTTCTAACACATTTCTAACTAATCTACTTACTTAATCTTTAAAATATTTCTAACTAATCCTAACACATTTCTAACTAAACAAGTTGAGCCAAGAACCAAAGAAAAAAATAAGCATTACCGTTTTTTCACATAGGAATATCTTCGACGGAGAAGAGGAACAATGGATTTTTGGTAGGAGAAGACGAACATAGGAACACCGAACAGAGAGATGAAATAGGGAGTACACGACGGAGGGAGAAGTCGAGAGAGAGAGAGAGAGAGAGAGAGATAGATAGAGAGATAGAGAGATAGATAGATAGATAGATAGATAGATAGATAGAGATAGAGAGAGAGACGAAGACACGACGAAGGGAAACGTCGTGAGAGAGAGCAAAGAGAGTTTCAAAAAAATGATTAAGGCATTTTGAAATAATGATAAGTTTTTTAATATTTATGAAATAATAACATAAGGCAACGGTTTTTGAAATCTCTTTCTTATGTATTAGCTTTAGCATCGCTTTTTCTCTAAATGCGCTTTCTTTTCATTTTCCTATAGCAGCGCTTTCTAATGTGTGACCTACGTAAGGCCTTTAGCAGTGCTTTCTAAAAGTGATTTCTAAAGTGTGCCTTTAGCAGCGATTTCCTAAAAGCGCTTTCTAAGGTGTCACATATGTATGGATTTTAGCAAATCTTTTAGGAAGTGCTTTCTAAAGTAGGTCTTTAGCAACACTTTTTTCAGCGTGCTTTTTTAAAACATATAACAGCGCTTTTGGAAAAAAGCGTTGTCTATGTAGTGCTGCCAAAAAGAAATTTTTGCGTTGTGTCACCTAGCTTGTGAAGCATCCTAAGTTGAAAGAAAACACTAAAACCATAATCCAGTGAAGAGTAAAGACAGATCGAAAGAGAAAGTATGAAAAACATCTTGTTCATGAAGTTTTAAAAAAAAGTATAATAAGGTGGATGAAGTTTCTATCATAACTTCATACTTTTTATACTTTTTTCCATAGCTACACAAACAATATGTCTCATATCCAAAATATGGTCTTTGTTAATGCATTGAAGACGAATCTGCAAAAATGAGAACAATCAACAAAAACAACATGAAGCAAACGAGATAATGAGAACTATCTAACAATAAGATGGAAGAAGAAGAATACCTTATTTTCTATAGCTACACAAATAGTATGTACCATAGCCAAAGTATGGTCTTTGTTAATGTGCTGAAGACGAATCAGAAAAAATGAGAACAATTAACAAAAATAATATGAAACAAAGGAGATAATGAGGAAATATCTAATAAGAAGATGGAAGAAGAAGAAAACCTTAATATATGAAGCACAAGATTCACGGGTAATGGCGAGGAAGAAGAGAAAAAATGGGTGCTAGGGTTTCGTTATGAAGGAAACGAAGCTACTGTCAATAAGTGAAAGTTAATTCACTTATATGAGTAAATATTTCACAATGGTTATCGATAACAACCGTAATGATAAGTATATATTTATTATAAATATATCACAATGGTTAATCATATGAACCGCAGTGATACCCCTTTTATTTGTGAATTTTAAAATAAATAAAAAAGAAACGGTTCACCTTAACGTTAAAGGAATAAAATATTTTATGGCACCGAGGTTCGAACCCATGAAATATTAATTATAGGGTTAATTATACGATTCCCCCCTGTCATTAGGGCGGAATTTGATTTTGCCCCCTTGAAGTTTTTTTTTATGAACGCCCCCTTATAAAATCAAAAATCAACTTTTACCACACCCTATCCCTTGTTTGGATGACTAAGTATATGGTAAATGGTTATGTGGCATTTCTATTATCCACGTGGCATTTTAAATTTCAAAATTCATTTCCACGTAATATTTTAAATTAATTTTTAATTTTATTTATTTATATTTCGTATTAAATATTTAATAATTAAATTACTTTATTTATTTATTTTTCGTATTAAATATTTCTTAATTAAATGATTTCCACGTAATATTTTAAATTTCTTTAAAATTTGATTCATTTCCACGTAATATTTTAAATTAATTTTTAATTCAATTTATTTATTTTTCGTATTAAATATTTCTTAATTAAAAGACTTTATTAATTTTAATTATGAAAATATTCTAAAATTTCATTTGGGCTTAATGCTCAGAGTTTGTTAATGGCCCAATACATCAAATTCATTCAAAAAATTTTAATGTGAACTAATATATATACACTTATATTTTATCCCCACAAATCGATGTGGGACTAGTGAGAATGAGAAACAGTGGAGCTATAGCTTTTCTGCAATACCCAAATGGAAATACATCATCACAGGCAGAAACAGTGTCCCTGAATTATCATCAAAAACTTTGTCCATGAATTCTTGCGAGAAACAGTGAAAGAAAAACTCATGTAACTTTAAGACTTTTCATCTTCCACACCTTCAACATTGAATACGCTGCTGCTACTAACGAAAACATATGATGAACCACCTGAACCAATGTTAACATTAAGTCAAGTTAAACCACCACCTTAATCATCTCCAGCTAAGTTCCTATAAAATGAAATGTCTTAAAATTGAATAAGAGATTCAACTACATATAAGACAGTTAAATTAAATAATGCAAGTTAGGAAGATATTATCCTTACATACTCATATCCACCCAGAGAAGGAAAAAACCAAAGGATCATTGCTAAATCAAAAATGAAGTAACCAACAGAAACCTGTGGAAACAAATATCAAACATAAGATATAAAGACTTTTTCACCAGATAAAAAGAAAATGTTGTTGATCACAAAAATGAGATGTTAAAATATGATCAGAACGATATATAACAATTCAAAAATTGATATGAATCATCATGAGAAAAAAAGTAGGAAGAATATGAATTCTTACCCCAAGTGCAAATGTTGACAAAGAAGAGTTATGAACTGTAATAGGATCAGTAGACTGGTTGTCAGAAAATAAATTTGAGCAAAACACCAAGTATAATGACATAGCTGTTATGAAAATTGAATGAATATTTGATACAGATCTGCACAAATAATCAAAGTCCATAAATATTTCATATCATGAGCAACAAAAGAAAGATATTTTACACTCAAGGTAATTAGTACCAATGAGATGAGTAAGATCATAGATCTGAAAAGGGAAGAAAAAAAAAGGAAAGGAAAGGCAATACGTAAAATAACAATAATATCACTTGATTATCATATAATAAGAAAATAGAATGACAACATACAATGTGTAAAATACCAGTTTGCAAGCAAGAATGCCACCAATAACAGAAGTATATGGAATCAAAGAGTCTGCTAGTAACAGTGAAAGAAAAACTCATGTAACTTTAAGACTTTTCATCTTCCACACCTTCAATCATTTTATGGATCCCAAAAACAAAAACTCACAACCATCAAACAACATGGGAGATGATGTTAACAAACAACAATCTTCCGAGTCAAAGAATCACCAGATTGTGTCATCTGAAACAAAACAAGACCAAACAGAAACAAAGAAACAGCTAAGAAACAGAAACAAGACCAAACAGAATCACCAGATTGTGTCATCGGTAACACTTTGACATCACAAGGTTCATCTTTGTCTTCTGGTTTACAATTGCATCAGAAACTTGATGAACGAACCGGTTGGGCCCATCAGGCCCATCAGTTTTGGGTGGAAATCAACAGATGCCACCTGGTTTGGAATTAGGTTTGTCACAAGATGGACATATTGGCTTTTTAGACGGTAACTCCTTCTTATCTTTCAACCTCCGGTGACAGAACCACATCTGCAACTGCCGATCCGACAACCCCAACTTCTCCGACAACTCCACCCTAGTAGCCTCCGACGGATAAGTTTCCACTAATCAAAACAAACAAAAATTTCCCAAAATCATCAAAAACAAACCAAAAAAAAAAACTCAAAAAACTCAAAATTGAAGAACAAACAGTAATGAAACGAACAAGCATAAGCTTTCTCCAGCATCTCAAGTTGAAAAGGCGTTTTCATCTGACGCTTGGGCTTGCTTTGACCTTCACTGGAACTCATAATTTCACCTCCATCATCAACCTTCTGAGTATTATTCTCTACTTCTTCCTCCATAGATCGAAATTTTCCCCTTTCAAAACCCTAGAATTCCAAAACCAAAAAGTAGAACGCGAAGAGAAAAACAACAACAACAGCAACAAAAAGCAACCACAATAATAATAAGGACGAGATTTGTTATAGCTCCACTGTTTCTCATTCTCACTAGTCCCACATCGATTTGTGGGGATAAAATATAAGTGTATATATATTAGTTCACATTAAATTTTTTTGAATGAATTTGATGTATTGGGCCATTAACAAACTCTGAGCATTAAGCCCAAATGAAATTTTAGAATATTTTCATAATTAAAATTAATAAAGTCTTTTAATTAAGAAATATTTAATACGAAAAATAAATAAATTGAATTAAAAATTAATTTAAAATATTACGTGGAAATGAATCAAATTTTAAAGAAATTTAAAATATTACGTGGAAATCATTTAATTAAGAAATATTTAATACGAAAAATAAATAAATAAAGTAATTTAATTATTAAATATTTAATACGAAATATAAATAAATAAAATTAAAAATTAATTTAAAATATTACGTGGAAATGAATTTTGAAATTTAAAATGCCACGTGGATAATAGAAATGCCACATAACCATTTACCATATACCTAGTCATCCAAACAAGGGATAGGGTGTGGTAAAAGTTGATTTTTGATTTTATAAGGGGGCGTTCATAAAAAAATAACTTCAAGGGGGCAAAATCAAATTCCGCCCTAATGACAGGGGGGAATCGTATAATTAACCCTTAATTATATTACCACGGTTGGTTCTGCAACTAGTGTTATATACAAATAATTTTTAATCAAAAAACAAAATAAATATGGTAACACCTTAGTTAAAATATGTCACCACGGTGTATGGAAGTACCATGGTGATCATGACGTTGTTGAATGCATATTTTGTAGTGGTGACAACAACTATGGAGAGTAAATAATATTATGATTTTCTGTTTTGAGTAAATAGTATTATCCAATACACATGATATATGCGGGTCCCTTAAATTTTATTGAGATGGTACATCTTATTATTTTGAGTCGGTACCGATTGTTTTGGCAGACATCAAGTGAATTGATAAGGAAGTGTAGTGTTTTTTTTCCATTAGCAACATTAAGAGGTGTGACTTCAATTTGGATTATTATTTTATCATTTATTTTAGAACCTTGAGGACAAAGTTCAAGTGAAACTGATGACAATGATAGAGGATTGTAATAGTAATAGTTTATTTAATATTTTGACAAATTAATTGTTATTTTAATACTTCTAGAATGTTCTTAGGGCTTTGAGATTATGCCACATGTATGACTTATGCATTAAGAATTCTATATTAAGTGTAATATTCCTTTTGAATCAATCAATCAATCAATGAAAGTTAAGTGTCAAATTTTATTATCTTTTATCTTTATTTTCTTAGATAGTTTATATTGTCTTATTAGTTTTAGAGTTTCTTTCATGTTTTGTTATGGTTCTAAAATAGCATCCTAACAATTTGCAACATAACCTTTCGATAATAAAAATACGAATGAACAATAAT
The DNA here is from genome assembly GCA_963966055.1 of Lathyrus aphaca. NCBI lineage: Eukaryota > Viridiplantae > Streptophyta > Magnoliopsida > Fabales > Fabaceae > Lathyrus > Lathyrus aphaca. The sequence goes on from OZ014522.1 coordinate 497,430,737, forward strand.
GTCACACTATAATAATCTTTTAAATTCATTTTTTTTAAAATTTAGCTTTATTTAAACTTCAAAAATTAAATCTAGTATATAAGAACAAGGGAAATCAAATGTCGGATAAATGGATGAGAAATACTTTAGTCTTAATCTATAAGAATAAAGGGATGCATAAATTTATGTAAATTATAGAGGAATTAAATTTATGAATCATACCATGAAGTTGTGGGAAAGAGTGATTGAACAAAGACTAAGAAAAAAAATCCAAGTCATGGAGAATCAATTTAGTTTTATGACTAAGAGGTCGACCATGGAAGCGGTCCATATATTAAGACAGATGATGTAGTAGTATCAGATGGACCAATTGTTAGATTAATTATTCAATTAATCAAATATGGAATGACATAATTAATTATTAATTAATTATATTATGATCTATTGTTATTAAACACTAAATAAATGAATTGTTTGATTTGAGTTTCTACCTGAATGGACCATTATGGGTTGGACCATTCAGTTAAGCTCAATGAGAGGTCTTTGCCCTTAACCGTTTAGTTATTTAAGTGTCTTACCATTAGACAATTAACATACTCTAAATCCTAGACTATAATAAGGGTATTAATCCTCTAATACTCACTCTTTTTATGACTGAATTTAAGGTGGTTGGGGCCACCAAAGTCATGGATTGCGCCATGTACATGATATTGGGGTGGCTTGCGCCACGTAGGAGGAATTATGGTGGCTTACGCCACCTGGTAATGGGTTGGGGTGGCGAGTGCCATCTCCGTTAAGTTGATTTTGTTGTTTTACGCATAACTTCACCTCTTTAATTCGGTTTGGCCTGAAACAAGAAACATTTACAAGCTAACTTGATAAATTATATCTTGGGTGAATAATTAGTGAGTTCCAGCAGTCGTGTCAGTAGGAATTGGTAATGAGTGTTCTATCAAAAAAATTAATATGTGTGCCTACTAGTTTGAATGTTTTGAACATGTGCTGAAGTGAATTATTTGATGTATGTTATAATATTTGATGTTATATTAGTTATGATCCATAGGTGATTTATATGCATGATATTATGTGATATATGTGAGTATAGTTTTCGAATCGTAAACCGGTTTTACATGTCGAATGAAGTATAGGTGTTTTAAACTATAAATTGATACGATGATGACCTGAAATGAATTGTTAGTGTTTATTATGATGAATGATGATGTGTTAACTATTATGTATGTGTATGATGTTATATGAAGTGAATATGATGATTTTTCTTTATGAATGATGACGCGTTTTGACTAGCCGTGGTCGTATTTTATATGTTACGCATCATGCATTCATAGCATTTATTATGACGAAATGTCCAGTGATGTTTTGCAGGATGAAAATCCAGTGGCGAGTTATAGGACGTTCAGGTCCAATGATGGCCTTAATACCATCGTGTGAATTAAGTGAAAATATTGATGTAATGATGACTAAGTCATCAGTGAAGTTTCGGTACTGCATGCATTGAGTCTAATGAAGTTGCATTTCATTATTTGTGGCATTCAATGATGTTTGTGTTAAGTGAAGTATCTATGATTTTTTGAGAAGTATGACGTTTTGACCTGAAGCTTTTGTAGTTGCTATTATTGATATTGAAGTATAAGATGATATCTTGTAATTGATTAATTGTGTTCTATATGATGTCTATTTCCTTATACCTTTTGTAATAATTATAATTACTCACCCTTTCTGCTTGAAAATGTTGCCTTAGATGTGGGTAACTTGCAGGTGAACCAATATTAGGTAAGAAGGTCTTGAAGTCGCTTCGAAGTGTGCTTATTCATTTCTGTAGAAATTACGGAGTCTTGCTCTGATACGAAACACCGGGGTTGGGATCGTTTGATTATGTATACCTTTATATTTTGATGTTTTTGAAGATATCATAAATTTCATAACCTTTTTATAATTTTGTTTTAGATGGAATTATGAGATGATAACCATGAAACAAGTTGAACACTTTGATGTTAATTGCACTATTTAATTATAATTATATTGCAACCCATGTTACGGAGCATGACCGTTGAGGTAAGATGATTTAAGAAGATGTGACACCCATGTTTGTGATTGATGATTTGTTAATTTATTTAAATTGTATTGCAAATATTCACGGGGTTTAATTGGGTTTTACATTAGTGGTATCAGAGCAGGTCGGTATGTCCGGCCAAGTTGTTTAGTTTTGTTTATCCCTTAGTATGCGACATGTGTGTGGAACATTGTCGGTACTTATTGTTTCCTAATTGTTTACCTCCATGTGTTGGTTCGATATAATTGGGGGAGAAGCTTACTTCCCTGGAATGTTTTTGGTGTGAACAGTTGGTTCAGTGTGCTATTGACCACAAGAGTGCAAGCGTTGTTGGATCGGTACTATCCTGGAAGCAACAAGAGTTAAGATTCATGATCCTTATCTACAGGTTAATTTTGAGTGGTCCTTGAGACGAAACGAGCTGATATGGTTGATGGTTACTTCTCAGATAATAAAGAGCATGCGACAGCTATTGTTATGCCAATGATGTATAATTCGTGAGGTTCTTGAAGATAATTAGGACTTGTCTCCAGAATGTAGGTTTGTATTAGAGATAATGGAGAAATGGTGTTTTCATTTGGTAAGAAAGAGAGAGGGATATAACTCATGTTCATCAATTTCAGTTTTTATTTCGTAATTATGGAACAACCTTTAGTAAAAGGAGTATAAATATTCACTTGTAACTCCGATTGAAGCGGTTCTGGACTTTACAGAAAGCTTACAAAATTCTCTACAGTTTTCATATAAACTTTGTCTACTGAATGTTTTTGGAGAGAGAAAAAAACGCGTTTGAATATTTGGGTATGGTGCTGATTTTTTGTGGAAGTTTGTATACGGGATTTCTTGACTAGTCTCCGTTGTAAGGATGATAACGTTTTACTCGTAACTCGGATTTAAGAAATTCTTGAATTTCTGGAATCTATATGAAATTCTCTTCATTTTGGAATATGATTTTTTGTCTGGGAGATTTGTATTGAAGGAGATAAATGTGTTTGAAATTGAATGATTATTGTTGAAATTGGGTAAGAAGAGGACAAATGTAATATGTTGTTAAGGAATGAAATGGTGGTATTCGAAAGAATGTGACGGTATTGCAGAAGTGCATAGAGATGCAACTTATGTTGAATAAGAATAATTAGAGTGATGATAGCTTTTGTGATGATTATAGTAAAAGAGAAACAAATTCAAGATAGACTGAAATAATGCTTGTGAGGATGAGTATCAGTTTGTGTCTGGGAGAATTAAGAGGGTTCTATTGTAGCTGGATATGGAGATGGTATTACTGAGATTTCGATTTTCAGATGTGAAAATATATGGATCCTCGAGGTGGAGATATTTAAAGGAAAACTAGAGATTTATGGATGTTGATAAAGCCCTTTATATAGATAGATACTTCAAATGGAATAGAATGAATTATGATGTGTTTGGTATTTTAGCATGTCTTGAGTTGGAGATATTTAACATTGGTATGATGCTAAGTGAGTATGGGAGAGACTTTTCTTGCCAGCTTGGCAGTGTGAAGAGTAAATTGACATACTATCAGGGAGATAATCGTTTATCATTGATTTAAGAAAGTCATAGGATATATGTGAAGCTTGAGGGGTTGATAGATGATCAGAGTGCGCAACTGAAGTGTGGTGTGTATTATTTGAATATGACTTATTGGAGTCAAGGACCAAGCATCAGAAACTTGCGAAAATGATGCAAACCATTGGACATTCTAGAATGAAAGGGATATGTGAAAAGTTTTCATGTTACTACCATGCCGGTAGGAGTATTGAAATATATGTTCGTTAAGGAATCACATTATTATGGTGTGACAAAATTGTCGATATTATAGGTTATGTTGATGTTCTTATAACAATATTGATGGTGATGATAACGACATTATTGTGTTCCAGCCTAAGAGCGAACGAGATCCTAAAGTGATGAGACAATGAGTGAAATGAATTTGTACATCATAACTCGGGAGTATTATATCCTATTGGGTTGTTATGATTAACAATGTGGAATTTGGATTAGTAATGCGCGAAGGGTTGTCAAGTGAAAGTTCTAATTGTAATAAGTGGATTTTCTTGGACTGTAATTTCTAGTGTTGAGAATTGTTGTAAACTCTTTTGAGGTTGATGTTGTGTTATAGTGAGAAATTTTGAAGTCTGTGATTGAGATTCAAAGTTTCATGGTTTAGATGGTTACCACCAAATAAACATTGCAGATTTTTCTAAGCGTTGTTACCATTAACTTAGTGGACTCGCAAAAGGTTGAGCCTATATGTGAGACTTTGCTTGTGACGAGAATTCGTGTGATTAAAGGAATGGACTAGCATTTCGATATTGGTTTTATCTGATGAGAGTGAGTTTTATATGGTGCATTATGATACGTTTAAGATGGGCCTTAAGACTGTTTTACTTATGAATCGAGACTACATATAACCAAGAGAGAAAATAATCCTATGTATGATTATGAATCAACATCTATGATATTAGTGATGCGGAATGGAAGTATTATTTGTTGGGCTTGAGTTATTTAAAAGCTATGATTTAGATTTGAAGTACCAATACAAGGACTGGTGCATTGCATAAGAAGGTTTATATGTCGATCCTTATGGCAAAGGAGTTATGAATGAACAAGAAATTTAGAGATTTGAGTTTTGTTTATGTGGAGATGCCTAGAAGTGTGAAGTGGGGTATGTTTTCTAGCAATATTTTGGAAGAAATCAGAGAAGATCATAGACCTTAATTGAGATTGATTGATCAAATGACGTTGGTTAACCAAGGAATTAGAAGTGAAATCTCGAGTTGATGAGAAAGGTGAATGGCATTCGGGAAAAAAGTTTATATTTTAGAACTTAAAAAGAATATTTTTATGAAGGAAGTTACTGGATTTGGTTATGCTTGTCTGACTTGTTAGAAGCCGAAGATTGAACATCAAAAGCCTTTGAGTTGATACAACTGTGAATAGTCCAAAATGGAAATGTCGGATATAGATGGTTAAGAAGAAAAGCAAATTACAATGTAAATAGATTGCCTTAGTGAAGGTGTGGAGAAGTGGACAAGTTGGCGAAAGTTGGAGTTGAGAGCGTGAAGATCAGATGAGAAAGTCTTACACCCTGATTTCTAGATTATTTATTTAATTAATTTAGCATGAATATGCGAATTATATGAGTCAACATGAAATATTTGGGTTCAGTGATAATTTGATGACGATTAAGATGATGGTTTTAAAGAATTTCGGATTTATGGGTTCAGTGATGAGTCAATGTGAATTATTTTTGAATAATTGAAATAATTGTTTGGAAATATATTAATGGAAGAAAATAAAATGAATGAGAGAATATAGGGGCATGATAGTAAATGGTAAAGATTAAGTGAGGACGTTATTGGAATATCATATGGAGCTACTAGGGTTATACAAATAATTAGAAAGAGTTTTCTCACTCATTCTCTTTTTGATACGTGCATGGAAAAGAGGCAGGGGAAAAGAAACTAGGATCTAGGGCATGGTGGAAACAGAGGATGACCGGGAGATGGCAAAGACGGGCCTTTAGACGGTGATAATCAAAGGTAAGGGGTTTGTAATTATCATTATTATGATTGATTTAAGTAATAGATTATCGATAGGGTTTTGGTTCTGAATCGATGAACGATTAACATAGAGTTTTGGACGAGTTTATTGAGGATAGGTGAAAACTAGAAAAACTGTATCGAAGAATATAATTTGGTGACTAGTGATGTAGTAAATTAAGTATAGTGAATCGGTGAAATAAAATTGTAGAATCAGGTACTAGAATGAATTTATGTGAAAGAGAAAAGTGGGAAATAAAACTGGAGATAGAAACTCGTAGGAAGGGCGGCGAGTGCCACCCTGTTGATAGGTGGCAACTGCCACCAATTGATATGGCTTGCGCCACTTAGGTGCATTAAGGTGGTTGATGCCACCAAAAGGCATGGCTTGCGCCACCTAAGGAGAATATAAGGTGGTTGGGGCCACCAAAGCCATGGCTTGCACCATGTACATGATATTACGGTGGCTTGCGCTACCTGGTAATGGATTGGGGTGGCGAGTTCCACCTTCGTTAAGTCGATTTTGTTGCTTTACGCATAACTTCACCTCTGTAATTTAGTTTGGCATGAAACAAGAAGCATTTACTAGCTAACTTGATAAATTATATCTTAGGTAAATATTCTATGAGATCTAACAGTCGTGTTAGTAGGAATTACTAATGATTTTTCTGTCAAAAAATTAATATGTGTGCATACTGGTTTGAATGTTTTGAACATGTGTTAAAGTGAATTATTTGATATATGTTATAATATTTGATGTTATATTGGTTGTGTTCCATAGGTGATTTATGTTCATGATATTATGTGATATATGTGAGTATAATTTTCGAATCATATACCAATTTTACATGCCGAATTAAGTATAGGTGTTTTAAAGTATAAATTGATACGATGATGACCTAAAATGAATTGTTAGTGTTTATTATGATGAATGATGATGTGTTAACCATGATGTATGTGTATGATGTTATATGAAATGAATATGATGATTTTTATTTATGAATGATGATGTGTTTTGACTAGCCATGGTCGTATTTTATGTGTTACGTATCACGCATTCATAGCATTTGTTAGGACGAAATGTCCAGTGATGTTTTACATGATGAAAATCCAGTGATGAATTATAGTATGTTCAGGTCCAGTGATGGCCTTAATCCCATCGTGTGGATTAAGTGAAAATATTGATGTAACGATGACTAAGTCATCAGTGAAGTTTCGATACCGCATGCATTAAGTCTAATGAAGTTTTATTTCATTGTTTGTGGCAATCCATGATGTTTGTGTTAAGTGAAGTATATGTGATGTTTTGAGAAGTATGACGTTTTGACATGATGCTTTTGTAGTTGTTATTATTAATATTGAAGTATAAGATGATATCTTGTAATTGATTAATTGTTTTCTATACGATGTCTATTTCCTTATATTTTTTGTAATAATTATAATTACTCATTCTTTCTGCTTGGAAATGTTGTTTTGAATGTGGGTAACTTGCAGGTGAACCAAGATTAGGTAAGAAAGTCTAGAAGTCGCTTCGAAGTGTGCTTATTCATTTCTGTAGAAATGATGGGAGTCTTACTCTGATACGTAACACCGGAGTTAGGATCGTTTGATTATGCATACCTTTATATTTTGATGTTTTTGAAGATATCATAAATTTCATATCCTTTTTATAATTGTTTTTTAGATGGAATTATGAGATGATAACCATGAAGCATGTTGAATCCTTTGATTTTTTTTAGAACTACTTTTAATGGTATTGGTGTTGATTTTATATAAGAATGTAAGACCCAAGTATCAGCTGCAAGTTTTAAAATGATTTAGTTTGATGTTAATCACACTGTTTAATTATAATTATATTGCAACCCATGTTACGGAGCAGGACCATTGAGGTAGGATGATTTAAGAAGACGTTACACCCATGTTTATGATTGATGATTTGTTAATTTATTTAAATTGTATTGCAAATATTCGTGGGGTTTAGTTAGGTGTTACAATCCTCACTGGCGTTTCCACTAAAAGACACCTTAGATTATCCAGTATTCACCATCTACCCTGAAGCATTTTGGTAAGCCTCCAGGACACTCTTAATTCTAACGACTTCATCTTCTTTCGACCTAGAAAATATGAGGCTATCGTCAGCAAATAACAAATGAGATATTGTTGGAGCCTACCTAGCCACACTGATACCATGAAGTCTTTTGTCCATCACCTCCTTCTTGATCATTCCTAAAAGAATATCTGCACATATTACAAACAAATATGGTGAGAGGGAATCTTCTTGAAGGAGATCCCATTTCGGAACAAAAAGGATACTAGGTTGTCCATTTATGAGCAAATGGTATGAAACAGATGATATACAACTGGTAATTAACTGAATCATATAAGTTGGAAACTCCATCCTCCTTAACGTTTCAAGTACGAATTTCCACTCCACTTTGTCGTAAGCTTTCGACATGTCCATTTTGACATGTCTAATTTCAGTGCCATAGTTCCTTTCTTGACCTTTTTCTTGTGCTTCATCCAGTGAAAGCACTGCATTGCTGTAAGTGTATTATCTGTAATAAGTCTCCCCCGGATAAAAACACTTTGTTTTTCACTAATCACATCCGGAAGCAGAACTTTAAGCCGATTTGCAATCGCCTTAGTGATCGCTTTCATTATCACATTATATAGGCTAATAGGTCTAAAATCAGAAGGAAATGAGGGACTCTTCTTCTTGGGTATGAGGGTAATGAAGGTATTATTAATCTTCGTCGTGTTGCTATTATTGTTAAGAATATCCAAGGCATAATCAACAACATCTTTTCCCATAGTAGGCCATAACTTTTGGTTGAATAACGTTGGAAGCCCATCTGGTCCAAGAGCTTTAGTTGGATGCATTTCAAAAATGGATTCATGGATTTCCTCTTCAGAAAATGGCTAGCACAAAGGTTCTTGTGATCCATAGATCAAAATCACGTCGACAACCAAAAGATCAAAATCATGTCGACACAAATATACAATGCTTAGACCAAACATCTCACTCCCCACTCGTTTGCCAACTTTTACTTCCACTTCCACTGAAAATAGAGTATATAAACCAATCACATGTTTCATTAAATTCCCAAAACAAAACACACACAACTCATTAGTTGTAATCAAACACAACAAACTTGTAGAAATTAGTAAGAAACATGGAAGCAATGCTTATTATCAGAAATACAATACTCTGCCACATCACAAAGTCGCTCTCAAATGTCCCTTCACTAAAGTGTTGTTTAGAAACACAATAAATTTTGGTCTTTTGGTGGTGACAAACTAAAGTGTTGTTCAGATACAATGTTGTGCAGTTGAAAACAAATGTTCATTTGCTTTCTTTAGTTTTAGAAATGTATTTTTTGAAAAAAAATTCGGAGATAGTATTTCTAAACTAATTTTATTCACAAAATTGAGATATATCTCAAAAACGAATGATAATGTGTATTTGGGTGCATCCAGAGATGAATCCTCGAAAATTAAAGACATTTTTAAAATTTCACATGATGCCTAAGAAATTGCCTAAAAATATTGGGTCACGACTAATGACTTAGGGTTTCAAAGCCCAAAACTTTTTTTTGGATAATTCTCTCAAATGACAAATCACAATACCATTTTAAAAACACATTCATGTTTTACATTAAGTATACCAAACAATAAAACTTCATTAATTAACTTTCTATTCCATTTTATTTCATGAAAATTTTACCTTGTACCCCTACGTTTGTCCCCATACCCCTATATATTTTAAAATATTCCAATTTTATCCTTTCTATTTTTTATTTAATTATTTTTACTTTTAACCGCGAAGTCAGATGAGTAAAAATTTAATTTTTGACAGTACACGACAAGAACCAGAAGTAGCAAGGGAAAGAAATCAGGACTACAAAATTTGCGAACCGGAAGAAGCAAGGTCTTGATATCTGGTTCACTCAAATCCTATACCGAAAGTAACACGTTTGTGTTATCCGGTTTAGGTAATTTCTTAACCGGAAGTAGCGTATCTACGTGTTCCGATTCATATTTTTTTCCTTCACCGGAAGTAACCTTGTTAGGTTATCTGGTTCGTATTTTTTTTATGTTGTCATCTTTTTTAGGAGACACGAATGTTCCTTTGATGATATGCGACAAAGACCAGACAAATATAGATAAAATAGAGATATTCTCAACTACACAAAAATTTCCTACAAGAGAAGAGCCGACTAGGTGGATTAAGGAGGTTGGACTCAGAAATAGAGTCACTGTTATAATTACCCGTTCGGACACAAAGACTGGTAAGAGAGAAGGAAGTGACCAAGTTATATTTGGTTGCGATAGAGGAGGAAAATACAAAGAAGGAGTAAGCGAAACACAAAGTGCTTCCAAAAGATGTGATTGTCCTTTCAAAGTTAGATCAACACCTTCAAAGGATGGTTCTGGTTGGAAAATTGATGTAAAATGTGGAGTTCACAACCATGGTTTACCTAATAGATTTGAAGGCCATGCGTTTGTGAGTCGGCTCACGGATGATGCCCAACAACATATTTTAGATATGTTAAAACATCATATTCCTCCAAGACATATATTGTTGTCATTGCAAGAATGAGATCCAAACAATGTGACTCGAATCACCCAAATATATAACCACAAGAGTAAGATTCAGGAAAAAATCAGGGGAAGTAGAACAAAAATACAACAATTTCTTAAGTTGATTGAGGAATCAATTTATGTTTACTATAGTAGGAAAAAAGATGAGTTAGAAGTTTTGAAAAATATCTTCTGGGCCCATCCAGACTCAGTGAAATTGTTGAATATGTTCCCGATTATGTTGATTATGGATAGTACTTATAAAACCAATAAGTATAGGCAACCTTTATTTGAAATAGTTGGTGTCACATCAACTGATTTATCATTTGCTGTTGCATTTGCCTATATGGAATCTAAGCAAAAAGAGACTTTGTGTTGGGTACTAGATAAACTGAAACAATTATTCACTAAACAAGGGTTCTGAGCTCAAGTAATTTTAACCGATAGAGATCTCGATTTGATGAAAGCAATTGAAACTCTATTTCCAACGACAGTTAATATGCTTTGTCGATTTCACATAAACAAGAATGTGAAAGCGAAGTCCAAGGAGTATGTTGTGAATGATATGAGAGATTCGATAGAGAGGCTTTGGTATGAAATTACTTGAGCATGCATGTTTGGATTACGAACCTTTTATTGATTATGTGAAAGACACATGGTTGACACCTCATAGGCATAGATTTGTTGAAGCTTGGATCAATAAAGTATTCCATTTAGGCAACGTCACGACTAACAGGTAACATGTTTGTTTTTTATGGGTTTAGACATAGTTTGTTTATTGTAATAGTAATGATACTAATCATGTTTTTAGAATTGAATCTACGTATTGGAAGCTGAAGTAGATGTTTGAGAACAACTTAGGTGATATGGTTAAATGCTTATGAATGGCAACATCAAGATTCAAGTGGGCAACATTAGAGCTTTGTTTCAGAAGATTTTTTATGAGGTTCAGTGTGTCCATAGTGGTCCATATTACGGAAATTAGTGTGAATCAATATCTAGAGTTGCTTTGTGTCACATTGCTGAAGAGTGGCACAAGGTTGACATGGTGGGTACAAACACCCAGATGTGTAGGTGCGTTCGTAGAATAGTATACGGGTTACCTTGTGCCTATGAGTTAGGGAAATACACATTGAGTGGTGATCCAATACCAATCGATGTTATTCATATCCATTGGAGGAAACTGAGTATGGAAGGTGAACAAGCACACAACAATTCTCAGAAATCTTCGAAGAGGCCATGTTCACAGTTATCCCAGACGTCAAAGAAAAAACCATCTCATAGGTACATTGTACAATTTCCTACACATATCAGACCTTTTATTGACGATATTGTTGATGTTAAGGATGATGGAAATTATGGGTTTATAGCCATTGCATCAATGCATGGATATGGTGAAGATGGTTGGTCAATGGTTCGTCGTATTTTGGATAATGAAATCAGAGGTCCTAGAAATAGTCCTTATGTGAAGTTATTTGGAGATCGCTTATCAAAAGTAAGAGAATCCTAGTTGATATCATCTTTAGGTTCCCAACCATATGATAAATGGATGACACAACCAGAAATGTGTTATGTGATAGAAAATCGGTATAACATCGTTCTTGTCTCATTAATTGCTCTTAGTTTGATGTTTTTCTCTGTGACGACTAAACATAATCCTAATGTCTCCATTTACTGCATTGGTTTTGTAAACTCAAATTATTGGGTTCAAGTAAATATTTATAAACATTTATTTTTAAATACTATTATATTATTTATTTTGCCATCTCACTAATATTATTTTTTAATAGTTAAACATGAACGAAGTATTTCCCTTACCGCCAATCACAGTAGATTGGCAGAATAATCGCACATCAGATGCAACTCCTTGGATGACAGGATTCTCTGGACGATTATAACATTGGCACAACCTTACACTGTTTCTCCCAAAACATATTATATTATGATATATTTTCATGTTTTTTTTTTATATTTCTAATGCACGATTATTTTCATGTAATTTTTTTAATTCGTCTAAATAATTATAAATAATACAAGTTTGATCAATAGAGTACTATATAAGTATGCAGAATAATAAGTATGTCTGATATAAAAATCAAAAGATTACTACATCAAAATGTGAAATAATACTATGTCTGAATAATAAAATAATAAAATCACACATCCTCGTCCTCGTTAATGTAAGTTATCGGTCCACCTTGAGGTAACAGTCCATCTTGCGCTAGACGTAGTGCTCGAAAGACCCCAACATACTCAGCCAGAGGATGAGATATTGTGTAATACAAAGCCAGATACTCTGCCACTTCATCATACGGAACATCTGCAAACTGTGCAGGCTGAATCACTTGCCTGACGCTCACATGATAACTAACTTAATCGAAAATTATGTCTAATGCATCAATATCAGGTGGATGTGATGAGACGTACTGCCGGTATCCAAACTGACGTAAGCATCTATCAGGTAAATAAAGGAAAAAATGTATCGTACCATCGCAAACCACCCCTATACAAACTAATATCATCAAATGGTATGCGCTGCCTATGATCCTCCAAAGGGCGCCAAATGACATCACCAGGTGTCAATCCATCCAACACAACTCTGATCTCATCAACCTTCATCGTAGATTGCTTGTAGCATCACTTCATCGCCCTTGGAAGTGAACTATCAACACCAACAATCTTCGAAAATCCTCTATTCTCAACTGTTGGGAAATACTCATGAATCCAACATTGTCAACAAATATAAAAATTATAAATTAAAAGTAATATAAATTACATAATACAATTATAAAGTAAATTAAAATAAAACATTTGTACCGTAGAAGAAAGACATACCCACCAAGTTGTTTGCAAGAATAAAATGAAGCATCTCTGAGGTATCTATAAAGTGAGACAAGTGCAACAACACCCCAACAATATCTACCACATTTGTCCAAGTCCTTGAAGAGCGGTAAATACTTTTTCCTCTACAAGAGTAAAGATCTTATCAGTAAGAATAGTGCAGCCAAGTAACAACAATATATATACCCTAACAACACAATCAAATCTTCGATCAGCTCGCAGACGGACAAACTATGTCTTCAACCACTCAAGTATATAATAAGGGCCTCTTGATATACGGATCTCCTCAGATGCATCCTCTAGTGAAATATCCATCAGACTAATAACAAGAATAATAGCATATGAGTTAGTAATCCCTTCTGCATGGCTACATAACTCCCCTCTAATAGGTATATGAAGGAGGCAAGATACATTGTCCAGAGTGATGGTCATATCGCCAAACGACATATGAAACGACGATGTCTCGAGATGCCACCTCTCAGCAAATGCAGATAAAATGTTCGTATCTATCCTCAATAAACTGGTTCTCTGAAGAGAGGATAAATCAGAATCAAATATCCAGTGCTCCATCGCAGGTGGGAGCATATGTGGAACCCATCCAATAAGTTTGTTGTCATGTGAAACAACCTTCAGCTCCTTCTTGTTACGTCTCTCTTGAAAATGATAGATATTATATGTCATGATACATTAAAAATTAAAATTATATTTATTCACTATTGAAAGGTCATAGATTGACTTACTTCGCCTTCCCACAGATGTCGAGCAACATGATTCTAATACCTCACCAAAAGTGACGTATCTGACAGTCCTCCAGAAAATTGTGGATGCGGTGGAACATGAGCCGCTACAGGATCAGCAGCCTGAAGTGCCTGAAGTTCCTGCTCGTATAAATGCGTCAGAACTGTCCTTCCATAAGGCAATCGCCGATGAATATATCTGTCGCGCTCTCTAATGTGAGACACTGGAAAAAAACAAAAAAAAATATAAAAAAATAAACAAAAAAAATACGAAACTCAATCGGAAGTAGCACAGAGGCTACTTTTCCGGTGTGTAAACCCAAAATATATGTAAACTGGAAGTAACAATATAGCTACTTCCGGTGTATAACTAGAAAAAATAACGTAAACCGGAAGTAGCAATACAATTACTTTCGGTGTGTAAATGAAAAAAATATTAAACTGGATGTAGCTTACTTGCTAGTTCCAAATGCAAAAACTTTAACCGGATGTACTGATGATGGGTATTCCAGGAGAGAAATCTGCTTTCCAATTTTTTTGCTTAGTTCGTAGGGTGTAAAAATGAGGATACAAAGTATAATTTTTGAACTACACACTATTTATATGAGGATATTTCCGTCCAAAAAAATTATTCATAGGGATATTGAGACAAATGTAGAGATACAAGGTAAAAATTTCTAAAATCTCATTGTTGAGTTAGTACAAAAGAGACCTCAAATTTAATCGTTATTTCAAATTATATCTTTTAAATCTTTGATTCAACTCTCATCAAATACAAAATTTGATTTTATTTATTTATTTGAAGGTCTTATTTAAAATAAAATAAAAAATCTCTACACGGATTGGGTCGGCCATGACCTTAGACCAACAACTTTAAAATAACTATTAAATTTGTTTCAATCCAAATTAAATATCTTTATACTTTTTTATTTAAATTAAACTTATAAGTAAAATTGAAAAAAAATAACTCAATAATAGTTTTTTAATAAACAATTATAGTTTCAAAATTTTCATAAGTAAATAAAAATTATATAGTTTCACTCTTTATTTAATTAAGTAACTTCTCACTCAATTCAAATTAAGTTATAAGGCAAATTAGTAATCACAAAACTATCTTATATTAAATATTAATGACGCATAAAGTCTATTATTAAAGCATATATGTTGTAATGAGTTTTCCTCCACGAGCTTACAAAATTATATTGTCTTTCCTACGTTACATAACATTTGAACTAATAATATTTTATAGTATCTTTTTTTATCTCGTGAACCCCTCATTATTTAAATTTAAAAATTACAAATGTTAATTAAATATTATTGGCCGCCTAGACTAGAATCAATGAACCAAATCAATAGGTTAATACTAACTCATTACAAGTGATGACGTGTTGATATTTAGATTTGCATTGTTACTCATTGATGTGCTTTGAATTTATAACAAGTTATTGTAGTTTAAAGTTTGAAACCGACAGAAACCTTTGGTTCTATGTGTTGCTGACAAGTCTAATTACACACGACCCTTGCTGTTCTACTTTGCCGGAAACTTTTATTGACAAACATGAATGAAACAGACTACTTGCTTAAGTATGAATATCAATAGGTATTATAGGTTGCAATCTGACTATTTTGCATAGTCCACAAGATCTAAGGATAAATGCATATGCTCAATAGTGAAATGAAAAGAATAAAGAAGTATAAAATAGATATATTCTTTTTCTTCTCTTATCCGGAGATTCTATGTGCGAGAATCTTTTTCTTCTCAGACGGTTGACAACGATCAACACATCATTACATATTTTTAGTTGTCAATCATTTTTTATATTTAAGAAGGAAATCACATCATTTCTCAAATATTCTAATTCATTCTCATTCTCGCATCATCTTTCACTCTCTTATTAATGAGTGTTAATCTTGTATGTCTGTCATTCCTCCATTGTATCAAAAGCTCATGACCACCACAACAAACTTTGTTCCTTGTTTATCGATCAACTTTGGTTCAATTACGGAACATTGTGTTGTTTGTGGGAACAAAAACTAATTTCCGCTTATTTCAAAGTCTATATCTCTTCCATTCAAAGTATTGAGCTTTGTTTCCTGATAATTTTCCCAGAATTTCAAATCCTCCCAATCAGATCCTCTATAAGATTCGTTGATTATGGTGTCATCCAAAGCCACTCACTCTGACGTTCAAAGAAAAGTTGTTGTTGTCGTTGTTGAAGCTTCTAAAGGCCCTTCACATCTTCTTTAAGGAGTCGATGATTCAGTCTCAGTAACATCTATGTTTATTCTTTCGCGAAAAGATCCCATTCAACCTAGAGTGAATAAAGGAGTATCATAGTCTCTCTTGTTCCCCTTATATGCACAATAATTATACTAAAGTGAACAAAACTCAAGAACTTCTTTTGTGATGTACCTTTCAACGATCGAAGCTTCCGTCAATTATGATTGTTCGTATATCCTTTAAATATCTTCATGTATCGCTCTATAAGATACATCCACCTTAAATAAACTAGACTACAATATCTAATTTCTCTGACTAGTTGAACAAGTAAGTGAACCATAATGTCAAAAAATGATGGAGGAAAATATGTCTCCAATTGACACAATATTATTGCAGTCTTATCTTCTAATTCAAAATTTGTTGAAATCAAGAACTTTATTACATATAGCATTAAAGAATAAACACAATCTGATTATAATTACTCTTCATTTTTTGGAAGGATGTCACAAATAGCCACCGGTAGAATTCGTTGCATCAAGACATGAAAATCATGAAATTTTAAACCAATTAACTTGAGATCTTTCATTGATACATATTTCTTGATGTTTGAAGAGTAACCTTGGGAAACTTTGATACCATGCAAACATGATCGCGACTTTCCGAGTCTAAAGATTCTAACTGCAAGTATATAGCTTAATCACGTAGTAATAAAAGATATCAATCCCACAGAGACTCGATAATCAACCTAGCGCTATCGGGTGTTACTATGTTTAGCTAAGGCGAGTGATATTTTGGTTTTAAAGGGCGGGACAAATAATTAAGTTAAATTAATAATAAGAATGTCAATACGTAATTGGTTCGCCGTCGTGAATTCAATAAAGGGTCAGCTTATTAAGGTTTGTTAAGTTATCTTTCAGTAGAAACTGTCGGTTTAAAAGTCGTTAACTCACACTTTTGTGGTCTTGTCTATTACTATACTCCTAAGTTCAATTAAGCGTTCTCGCTGTGTCAATTCAAGTTAGAAATACTTTTTGGAAACCTAAAGGTTCTAATTGGTTTTAAAGCGCTTCCGCTGTATTTAAAACAATGTCTGATTTCAGCTATCCGGTTACAATCTCACACTCATGTGGTCTTAATCCTAACCTTTAATACTTTCTTACTCTCGTAACAAAAGTTGTTTATATTAAGAAATCGAAACAAAAAAGTAACTTAATTTAAGATATTAACCTAGTTCTATTGAATTCGTTCCAGTTAGACAATTACATACCGATTAACGATTTAGCCAGACATATTAAATAAAAACGAAGAAAGGTAGAAGAAGAATTGCATAATAATAAATGGAATAATAATTAAACAATAAATCATTAAAAATAGAAATCTGGTTGCAATGTTCTTGATCAACCAAACTTGAAGAAACTAAACTAAAAAAAATATGCAGTGGCTAGAAAGAATTAAAGAGTGGTAGTTTCCTAATGATGGAGACTATCACTTTGGTTTGGTAATGGAAAAGTAAAACAATGTTGGAAAATAAATATGAACTTCGAACGACAATACGATAGAAATTTGGTGTGTGAACGAAGCTCTCTTTGAACTTTGGCAGAACTTCTATTTATAGCTTCTAAGCTTTGGTTTGTTGAGAATTTGACGAAGTAGATTTTGCTTGGGCCTTGACTGATGAAGTTGGACTGTGGTTGAATAGGGTAGAGAAAACTTCTTTGTTGAATGATAAAAGGCACTTTGTTTTGACTGACTGATACGTAAATAGGTTTCTTGAAAATAAGATGTGACGATCAACTTGGATATGTGACGATCAATTTGGGCTTTGGACGGTCAACATGAGGTTGGGAAGGTCATCTTGAATGTGTGACGGTTGTCACCCATCTGTGACGGTCTTCCCACAGTAAAAATGCAGAAAATTCATTCTGCCTTTTGTTTTCTTCTGTTTTGCTTCATTTCTTGTCCTACAAGTCTCATTTTCATTATTTGCTTCCAAAAGTCAAGTTTAATTAGATATATGCAAAACAAACACAAAACTCGCGTAATACCGTTCAAAATATATAAATTAACAAGTTAAATTACCGAAAACTATACTAAATAATCGATACAAATCTGAGTTATCAAAACACTTGTAAAAACTTTCCTTTTCCTTTTTAGATAGAGTGTGACATGCCGGAGGAAAATAATATTTTTTCCTTTATCTTCTGGAACCAACTGTTGTTGTATACCCATCTCCATCATATATAAACGGGAATTCTTATTATCTTTAGGATTTCCTAGAATGTTTAGAAGTGTTCCTATCAAACTATCATGTACACATTTTTCTCCATATGCATCACATCAAGCCAATGTCTTACATCGAGACTAGACTAATATGAAAGATAAAGAACACCAATCTCTTTTTCCAAATAATTTTCTCAATGAGACTGTCTTTTATTCTTTCCAAAGTCAACAATAAGGGGCTATTTTCGTTGATAAACTTCAACATTAGTTAAAGGTTTATGGGCGCTTTCAAGCTCATGCTCCCCGTTAAAAGCCTTTCGTAATCTACGATAAAGATTATTGGATTTTATAAATTGCTGATGCCCAAGGTAAACGGTCTTTTTTTTTCAAACTCAAGTTGGTGACAACATATATTATATTCACATATAGGACAAACTTTATATCCTTTGACACTATTTTCAACCAAATTACCTTATGCAGGAAAGTTATTGATTGTGCAAAATAACGTTGCATTCATCAACGTCAACACCTTTATCCCACAAAAGTTTTAAATCCTCAATTCATGGACTTAGATAAACATCTATGTCATTTCCAAGTTGTCTAGGTCCAGAAATAATCATATTTAACATCATATATGTGCGCTTCATGCACAACCAAGGAGATAAGTTATAAATCATGAGAAGAAAAAGCCACAAAGAATGGTTAATGCTCATATTACTAAAGGGTTTCGTTCCATTTGTGGCAAGCTCAAGGCCAAAATTTGGAAACAATGAATCAATTTTCTTCCATTTCAAAGAATACTACATGGCGAATGTTTCCATCATATTTTCTTTCATATGCATTCCATATAACATTCATTGCGTCATTCGCATTAGGAAAAAGTCTCTTTAACCTTGAAATTATTAGAAAGTACCATAATATTTTAACAAATGGGCGCTTCTTACTAACACTGTCATTGTCATCGCCATTGGTGTTATTCAACTTGTAGCGGGACACATTGCATTCTTGACATTGATCCAAATATTCATACTATATCTGTTATAATATGCAATCATTAGGGTATGCATGTATTTTGACAAACTCCAAACCCATTGGACACAATATCTTTTTAGCCTCATAACAATGATCTGACAAATTATTATCTTCTGCTAGCATTTGTTTCAACAAATCAAGCAATTATGTGAAACTTTAACCTGACCACCCACCTTTAACCTTCCGATTAAACAATTTTAACAATGCATACAATTGTGTAAAACTGGTGCACCCTTATATAAAGGCACATCTTTGTCGATACATAAAGTATCATAAATATGGACTTTCATATAAGATGATTCTTTAATATCACAGATCATATCTCTAGTTGATCATCCATATCTTCATTATCTTCATCCATTGATGATGCCGTATTTTGATTATTATCCACTTCTCCATGTCATGTCCATGTTGTATAATTTTGACATATTTCATCACAACATATGTGATGTAATATTTCTTTCTTTGACCATTTTATGATATTCCCACCAACAACATAAGGACAATAAAAGACACTGTTATTGTCGGGAACATTTTTTTTGGCGAATTCAAAGAATTCAATAATTCTTTTCTCATACATCAGACCTAATCTACTGACTTTCATCCAACTACGATTTATAAAAAATTCTTAAATTTATATCAAAAGAATAATGTGAATGAGACATTAATTCTACACACACAACATCCTAATATCATTATATGTATATGCATATACAACACCAAAATCTAAAGCAAATTCACAAAATTTGAACATGACAACATGAACAATACACATGATAATGTTAATACACACAACATCCTAGAGAAGAACAAAAAAATTCATAAGCTTTAGAGAGAGAGAGAGTGATAAATAACCCTTGCAAATAACATAAACATTCAAAAGTATCAGAGAGAGAGAGACATAGAGAATGGTAATATATCGTAATTCGAAGAGGATGACGATTTTGTTTCAAGAAATGATATTCATTTCCGTATATGAATGAAGATGGTGAAAATTTCTCTATCGTTGTCATTTCGTTCGCTAGGGAACCCTTGTGTGTTATAAACGAAATGAAGTACTTGTTATATTTTAATTTTGTGGGAACTAATTTCACAACAGTTGCAAGCTTCAACTGTAGTGAAATATGGAACATATAACTACGGTTGAGTGAAACAACCATAGTTATTATACTTTCAATTTTTAAATAACAATAAATGTGAATGGACATGCGCTTATTTTTATTGATAAAATGGGAAAATATTGATGTTGGGATTAGAAGCTTGTCATCCAAATTCTACGACCATGGATATGTTTAGGAACCATGATGAAAAGTTTCTTAATTAAAAAAAAAACGCACGTAAAAAAAATATGATATGACTCTAGTGGAAAAATGGCCTTGCAATATTGTGTCACGGAAAATATATTTTCTAGTAGTCGACACTACATGATACATGTTTATGTGTTTAGGAACTCCTATTTCTTGGTGTTCCAAGAAGCAACCAGTGGTTGCTTTGTCAACTTGTGTAGTAGAATATATATTTGGTGCGTAGTCAGCATGTTAAGCTATTTGGCAGAAGATGAAGTTCAAGGTGATAAAATCAGTCAGGTTGATGATAAACAACAAGTCAACAATATGTCTTGCTAAGAATCTAATGTTGCATGAAGAAGCAAATATATTGATACTAAGTATCATTTTCTCCGCAATCATATTCAGAATGGGGTGCTTTAGGTTGTTCACTACAACATCCAGAAATAATTTGCAGATGTGATAACCAAGACAATCATGATGAAATTGGTGTTGTTATTTTTTAAACTTGAGTATGAATTAAGGAATAATGTTGAAATGTAATTCAAATATAAGTTGTTAGTTCACATTTCATTTACACTTGAGTTTGAATTTGATTTAAGTTTCATATGGGTCATTATATATAAACTCAAAGTGAGTTACATTTTTTTAACAAAATTTTGAATTTGAGATTTTGAGAAGTCGTTTACGTTTATCTTTCTCTTATTCAATGTGCAATTCTACTCTATCTTATTCCTCATATACAACAATGGAGGTTAAGTGTTTACTCCAACATCTAAGAGACATTTTTCCTAATTGTTAAATTTAACCAAGATGAAAAGTTTTTAATTTTTAGTTTGGAGATCACTTTGTTTTTCTGAAATTCACCTTCCCAACTATAATTTTTAAACTTAATCCTTTGTGTTTCTAAGCTAGTTGAATTGAAAGTGAATTTATAGAAAATTATTTCGTGTATATGGGTAAATACCTCTTGTATTCAATTTTAATCCAATTGCTTTTAAAAAAAATCCAAGATGAAAAATTATTTAATTTTAACTTAAAAATAAAAATAAATAAAACATATTCTTTTTATAATTAATAAAACACAAAATTATTATTTGAGTTAAATAATTTATTTTAAAAAATTACAAAATTATTAGTATTGAGAATTGAAGATTGTCAGAAACTTTCCCTTACCGTTGGTAATATAACAATAACAAAGGAGAAAATTAAAATAAAAGAAAAACATATAATAAAATAGATATTATTTGAATAAAATAAATGAACAAGATAAAAGTCTGTTGTAAAATTTAGTGTTAAAGATAAGATTGAGAAGAATAATGAAAATTGAATTTTTAGAAAATATTCCTTCCGCTTTCGTTTTTATTTTTCACATATATTAAAAATATAATAATTATGATATGAAAAAAAGAAATTATGAAAGATTTTAATTAAATATTGAAAAAATAAATTTATATAATTAAAATAAAAGAGAATAATAAATATTTAAGGTATAATAGAAAAAATAAAATAATAACTCATTAATATTATAAAATAACTTATATTATAGTAAAAACTATTTTTTCAAAACGATTTATAATAAAAAAACGGAGACAATTAATTTTAAAACATAAACTATTATTATAATTTAAAATTATTCAAACACCACGGGTTTTTTCTCAATCCACGTACCATATTTTAAGTTAAGCTCTTTAGTGATTTGGTGTCTAATTTTGTGTTTATTATAACTTAAATACATATAGTGTGATTTTAATATATAAATTATAGTTTATCTTGGTAGTCACCAAATTCGCCTTTGCATGTGCATGCTAACATTGTAAACATCGCTTTTGTATGGTGAATGATACTAACACACAATAAGTCAATACGTTGTTGAATCTATATCGTTGTTATTATTCAAACACAAGTGTTTGACAATAACACCGTAAATTAATAACTTTCTAATGATTTTTAATACTTTTAAATTTTGTACTTCCATTGACTGAGTATTATTGATGTCAATAGTCTCTTCTAATAGAACAATTCTATTGAGTTTGCATTTTTTAACATGGAAGCCGACATTGTCTCCATGTGCCGCCGCCGACGACAGGACATCACTCATCTTAATTTACATGTCCCTCCTCTTTATCATACCATACTAGTAGTATTTTCTTCTTTTTTTTTTTTTTTTTTAGTCTTCAATCTCCCAAATCATTGAAGAAGTGACTACTTAAATTTTATGTTAATGGCAACTATAACATTTGTGCCCTCGTTACTATTTAACGTTTTTTTTTATTGTTTTTTTATGATTTTTTATAACTCCAACGAGACCTTACAACTACCTCATAATCGTTATGTTGATTTTACACTTCGCCTACTAGCATGTCTCCTATAAGTCGGGTTCCGACTTGCTCTGTCTATGGCAACTCGAACCGTGTCATTTTTCTTAAATACTCGGCATATTGGTTTCCCATATTCGACCTTAGTGACTTTATAACTCAACCTTTAAGAATTATGGGATGTACATAAGCCTCTCGATCATAAAGTTCAACATAATGCAGTGTTCGGACAAAAAATCCTGGACATTCAGAGTTTGATCATATCCTTAAGGAAGTTTATGGTCATCTAGAGATCTTTCGCCTAAATGTAGCTGAAATGTGGCAAGCGATACAATTCTTTATTTTTTGCAAACACAAACAAAGGAAAACATTACATTAAAAGCTCGTTGCTTGACACCCACACAGAGTTTTGTTTACCGTCGATAGCTCGACGGTTAGGAGTTTTACTCTTCGGTTTCCATGGCCATTTATCAAGCCATCTCACACATCCCTCACATTTTCTTCTCTTTCTTCTAAAGGACAATTCATTCTTTTGAACTTGTGGTGGTGGTTCTAGTTCTATGCTAAGTTTTAACTTTTCAAGTTTGAGCTTAGTCGTTTCATCCACCATCTCAAAGGTTAGACTTGCCCTCTTGGCACTTATGATTTCCCTAGCTTCATGGTCCTCTACTTTTCTCTTTTATGCTGGAGCTCGAATCAGGGTACATTGGTGCAGGTATATTTCAATACCTCCACATACGTTTTGGATTGGGATTCTACTTTAGCTTCCACAAAACTTTGCGGGAAAGAAAAAGGTGGGATATATGGAGGGGTAACAACAACAGTTGCTTCATTCTCTACCTCTATGAAAACCTCTCTTTCGGATTATTTCGATGGATTTTCCTCACCAGATCTCTCGTGATTCTTATTATCACTCTCCTTAGGATTTTCGAGTTGTTTTTCGCTACTAATTGTTATAACATACGCATTCTCCTCAGGGGAGGGTTCTATAGGTGTCAGCACAAGTAGTAAGATTTGGGTCTTCAATGCCTCAGTGTGAGTTGCTAGGGACTCGAACATTGTGTTTATCTACCTAAGGGTTTCATGAGTATCGAGTTGTTGTCTTCTAGGCTCTTCATTCTGGAGGGTTTGTGTCTCCATAAAGTGCTCCATCATAGATTCTAGCCTAAAATTAGTTGTTTGTTTCAATGAAATCCTCCAATAATGTTTTGAGGTTGGAATCTTGCGGTTCCTCGAAATATTGAGAATGGTGTTCATGGAGGAGATTTGAGTGTGGTTTCTCGAGATATTGGGAGTGATAATCATAGGGAAAAATTGGTTGTGATTCCTCAAAATACTGGGAGTCTTACAGTTGGTAATTGTAGAAAAGATTTGGGTGCGGCTCCTCAACATTTTGGGATTAGTAGTTGCAGAGGAAATTTGGGTAGGAATGAGTTAGTGATGCATTAGGATTCTCCATTTGTATTTCGAGGTTGGGATTAACGTATTCATATGATTCCTCGAGATACTGCGAGTGGTGATTGTAGAAAACGTTTGGGTGAAACATAGTTATAGGGATAAGAATGCCTTAGTCTATACGGTGCAACAACGGAATAACAATATTGATTGTTGGTCCCCGACAACGGTGCCAAAAACTTGATGCTCCGCAAGTGCACATAAATATCAAAGTAATGTAAAATATTGTCAAACCTATAGAGACTGATGTCAACCTATTATAATCTATTATCGCTTTGTAAAGCTAAGGCTGATGAATATTTCATTAAGAGGAAACTAGAACTAAAACTAAAAATGAACTTAGAAAATAAGATAATAAAGAGAGGCCGGAATATGGATTCCGCGTTCCTAAAGGACTTTGTAGAATTCGATTACTAATTACGACTATAACTTAGTTCCGTAGAATATACCGACTTAAAGATTGCGCCTCATGTTCTCGCGGTATTAACTAAAGTCATATTCCTTAATCCCAAGATTTTGCTCTTGCTCGCCCGGTAACTAGGAAATATATTTTGAAAGCTAATAATATCCTAAACGTATCTAAAGCGCTCTCGCTGTATTTAGATTTGTTGCCGAATTTCCACTATCCGGTTCGATCCCCACATTCTCGCTGTGCCAGCTCTAACCTTGATTAATTTCTCACTCTCGTGTCAAAATCATGTTAAATAACCTCTCACTCTCGTGACAAAGCTACTTAAATTAGACTTAGAAATTAAAACCAAAACAAAATTTTAATCATAAGTTTACGCCTATTATCTTCTATCGAGTCCCGTCGGTAACAAAGGTTCTCATACGCCGGACTCAAGAATATTTAAAGAGACATAGATAGGAAAACAAAAACGCGGTTACGGTAAATAAACTTAATACTAAACATGATCTAGCAAATAAAATAAGAAAGTGATAACATTATAATAAACGATAAAGGGAACCTGGAAATAAATATATGTTGAATTGTAATACGCCTGTAGGCTTCGAATCAAAGTACAGAAATTCAATGCAGAAATATAAACCTAAAGCTAATTCGTAATAGCGCCCAAAAATGTGGAAGGATATTACTTTTACATGTAATAGAAACTGCCTAAAAACTAAACAAAGAAATTTTGGCCAAAGCAAAGTCGACCCCCACAGTAGAAGGCTTCGGTTTAATTTATAATTAACTTTGGATGTGGAAAAATAACTTCAGTGGCGTGAGAATAGGCTTCGTGAATACTAGATTTGCTTGACTGAACGTGCGAAAAACTAGATTTCGTGGAGACTGGAAGTGGTTTAGTGGAGAGAAAATATGAGAATAAATATCTTGGGGACTAGGTGGCCTGCGCCACCTCCCCTCTCTCACCAAGAGTGGTTGGCGCCACTTTGTTATAAGGTGGTGGGCGCCACATGTGTGGGTGTGGTGGGCCCCACCCTTTTTTTTATTTTCTTTTCTCTTCTTTTCTTTCCTTCTTCTTTCTCTCCTTCTAATTTCTTTCCTTCTTCTTTCTCTCCTACTAATTTCTTTCCTTCTTTCTTTTATTTAATTCTTCTTCAAGTCTTCATTAATTCTTCATTAAATCTTCACTTTTCGATAAATTCTGATCCGACTCGAGTACCTGAAAAATATAAATAAATGTGAGTAATATAAAACATAAATCAGGAAAAACGAATAAAACATAACAAAAATTCATGTAAGTCAAGTCAAATACACGATATAATTTCGCATTATCACTTGGCACAATTTTGGAAAGGAAAATAAGGTCTTATGGGTACATCCTGTTGAAACAGAGCCTCAAAGTGGTTTTTTATAGTTTGTTTGACAACATTCACCTCCCTTATGATGCACGATCTGATCTTAAGAGAGACAATATGATTCTTCCTTAACCCCAAATTACAAGAACTGTGGAAAATTTAGAATTCTAGTCACCCTCTCTTAGCCACTTAACTCTAGACTTTTGTTGGATTAATCTCTCCTTGGTATATAACTTATCCCACATAGATTTCTCTGTTATATGTCTAGTTTCCAACTTCTCCACGGGGGTTAGACCAACATTTTTAGCTAATTCTTTCTCCACTTCATTGATTATATCAGTTTCTGATTGAATTTGAGCGTTGATGAACCCGAAAATATTGTGATTCCACCAGCATAGTCTATCTCGCAACAGTTCAAGTTTTTTATTGAAAGAGGTTGGTGCACAACTCGTCACATTGGAAGCCTTACATTCATGTTCCACGAAAGACATGAAATCAGGATGATTGCACCAGCAGTCGAAGAACTTAAATGGCTTAGGTCCTCACTCAATGTTCCTTGCCTTCAACCACACATGTCTGTAATCGGATATGCTACGGTCTCCAATGCTTTGGTTGATAGAATTCCAAGTGTTTGCTAATTCATGAGAAATGAGGAACCTGTCTAGTCTACTCAAACATGAGCCATTTGGGGAACTGTACGAAAACATATTTCTGCTAACAGGGGTGTCCACCAACTCCATCTTGCAAATGAAATCTTTAAACCCTGAAATTTCCCCTGGTAGCGTAGTTCGTCTTCCTGTTCTTTCATGCATATTCTTAATGGCATTAAAATCTCCCCTACTACCCAAACACCATCAGGTAACTTGGATTTCAGAATAAAGAGATCCTCCCACATCTTTCATTTATCCACCAATGAACACGTGGAGTAAATGTTGACAAGGTAAACATTGTATTCCTTCCAAATGGAATTGACACAAAGATAATCAATGCCCCGAAAAGATGAAATAGGTTGGAAAAAGTTCGTCTTCCACAAAGTTATAATACCCCCAGAGTTCCCTACTGCTTTAGAAGAAGACCATTGACATTCTTGACTCCCCTAAATGCTATAAGCAATAGAATCTGACATTTTCTTACATTTGGACTCTTGAATGAAAACGATATCAGGATTACCATCAGAGATCAATTTCCTAATGCACCTTCGTTTAAGCAAACCTGAGCACCCTTTGACATTATAAGTGAGGAAATTCATTTAGATCCAATAATTACCACCCGCGGTGCTTCAAAAACACGTCGTTCTTCAATTTCCATGTTCCTGATTATGCCTTCGAAGAATTCGTCATCCTCATCTCCTTCAACGCCCATTAGTTTGATAGATTGACATATCTTTGACGGGACCTCATCACAAGAGTTGCGAATGCGAAGGTTACTCTGAATAACGTCACCATCGCTAATAGATTCTCCACATAAAATAGTACCACCTGAGAATCTTGAACTAGAATTGTCCACAACAACAGGAGGGGATAACAGGGGATTCTCAGAATCAAATGGGGTAGGAACCGGGCCCAAAAAGTGAGGTCCAACAGCATCAAAAGCCAACCTAACTTCCACATTAGAGGCCCTCACTATGTTGACTAGTTCCTCATTATGAATTCCCTGAGAAGTGGACATCATGTTTCCTTTTGTTGCTAAGGTACAATTGACCTTTTCCACACCAAAGGATCTGTCTAAATCAACCACTCCAAAAGTAACCATTTTTTTCATAGCAGCTTTAGTTGTACTAGCTTCTTTCAAGGAAGCATGATGGGAGTCTCCATCAGTCCCCTTCTCTTTTGAAAAGTTTGTCTTGGGAAGCGCAGTGTTAGGATCATTAGCAACTTTACCCTGATAATGTATATCCCTATTAACTTCATCTCCTCCGCCATCTGATAGATCAGTGTCATCATCAAAATCTTTATCAGAGTTAAAACCACCGCTGTTATCTTCTGTTTCAGAAACCACATCAACATCTTCCTCCTCTATTACCCACTTTGGTCCATGAAAATCCTCAACTAACTTTAAATTAAACATGTTATCATTTACTCCCAAGTTAAATTTTTCGTTGAGGCATAAAGAGTATTTGGTTTTGATGAGTATTCTAGCCACATCAAAACGTTCATGCTTCTCAGTTTTCCTATCACGTCGAATGAATACGCCAACATAGCCTGCAATCAACTTGAAAACATCATGCCTCCATGAGTGACATGGGATACCAAAGATCTTTATCCATGTAAGCCTCTTGTTATCAACCTCAGAAGGGGACCATGGACGAATATCCAAAAAATAATCATTTAACCACGCAAAGTGCTCGATAATAATCTCATTCAATGCCCCTTCCATTTCTTCTTCGAGCAAACACAAATTAGCTCTCATTGGATTAATTTTGATACAAAAGATTCCTTTGATGTGGAAGGCTTTTTAAATGTTGTAAGTTATTCCAGGATTTAGGACGGTTCCAATGAAAGCCTTATAAAATCTATTCAAGTCTGAAACATCCACATTGATTTGCAAGTGTGAGAAGGAGGGCTTGTTCTCCTTCCTACCCCAATGTTTAGGTTTCCATCTTTTTGAAAGGTCGTTTTCTTCCACCCTGACATCAGACTTTGCCGCCACCTGATTCATGTCCCTCACTGCCTGAGCATATGAAATTCTTTCGTGGACCAACTTCCTTCTTGGATAACTTTGTAATGCCTTTCCACCACCGCGATTCATACCACCATTATTTGTAGGAAAAGGAAGGTTCGAGACTCTTTTGAACCTATGAGTGTTAACAAATATCTTCCTCCCAGAAATAAGGATGTTATCCATCTTAATGCCTAACATTATTTCATTCTCAACTTGTCTAAAACGTATGAAACCGAAGCGTTTACCCCGTTTGTCTCTCCTGGCCGGAATGTAAACCTCCTCTACTAAACTGTAATCTTTAAAAATATTGAACATGTCTCTAGCTTCCAATGCTTCAGGGAATTCAGTGAAAAAGAAGCTAGTAAGAACTTCCTTGCTTCCACCTCCTTTACCTCCAGAAGCTTTCCAAATCGAAAATCTTGCTTTCATCGCGTTACCCACCCTACTCTTCTTCACCTCAATCCATTCATTCATCTTTGCTATAGAAGAAAAAGGAAATAAAATACGCAAACTAAAATAAAGTATCGCAACCTAAACTAAAATAGAGGCAAGATGCGGATAGGAGATGAACAAAAGAACAAAAGGGAGGAAGGTCTCTAATCCTAAGATTAGGACTTTAACCAAACCCTTTAGCGTTCTAGTCCAGCATTCCTTCAAGCATTTTCCTTCAAGCTAGTAATAGAGGAAAAGTTTTTCACCATCTAGGATGAGTTTTTCAACATTTTCCAGCAAATTCTTGTTGCTGTTATTTCTAAGAGGAAGCTTCCATATCCTTCGAATAACATTAAATAAATAATAAATACAAATCTAACTAAATTCAAAGATATGTTATATTCTATTTAAATAATACAAATTTTGTTAGAACTTGTAAGTTGGTGAATAATTGAGAAAATTAGAGTGTGGAGAGGGGGAATAAAATTGAGAGAAGGATAATTAAGGATGAGAATGTATTTTCATTAACAATGATGAAGATGTATCCAAAGCATTTATATAAAGGATTATATGATGACTTATAAAGGATTATATGATGACTGAGATACACGTTACATAAAACAATTATATTCAATGTCATGTCATTTTATATATATATATATATATATTTTATTTTAAATTAAATTAATTTTTTAAATTATTTTACATCAAATATAAAATATCCAGTTACTTATGATGAATATCAAAAAATTTATCTCAATAAAATTTTACAACCGTGAGCCTTTGCGTTCTACTTACTTCACTCCCCAATGCCCCTCCTTTTCATCCATACCCTACGATTAAGTTACTTAGTTGCAGTCTCACTAAAATTATATTTGCACTTATTAATTAAATTGTATTTATTTATTTATCCAATATTTTACTTTATCAACTTGACACAAATAAATAACAACAACAAAAATAAATAACAACAACGTTGAAAACAAAGTTACTATAAATTTCAAAAAATTCAAACTAATTAAACAAGATTCAAGAAAATGACTTCTTGTTTTTCCTATAGTCAAAAAAAGGTGAACAAAGTTGAATTTACGGCTTTTATTCAAAAGCAATAAAATCTTTGACCATAAAACTAAGACAGAAAACTGATTACGTTACAATATAAAATCATATTTTGTACAATGATTGCAATGTCTATAAATAGTGTCTTATTCCATTGGAATTTGAAGCAAAAACAGAAGAAAACACTGAACAAAATGCTTCTCTTAATCTCTTCCATAGCACTCACTTTTTTTATGCTAATAAAATGGTATTCCAATTCTACAAAAATAAAAAACTCACCACCTTCTCCTCCAAGATTACCTATAATAGGAAATCTCCATCAACTTGGCTTATTCCCTCACCGCACTTTTCAATCTCTAGCTAGAAAATTTGGACCTTTAATTCAAATCCATCTTGGTTACATAAAAGTTCTTGTTATCTCATCCGCTGAAGAAGCACGTGGGATATTGAAAACCCATGATCATGTTTTTGCAAACAGACCCCAAAAGAAAAATTATAAAATTCTTTTATATGATTGCAAAGATGTTTCCACAGCTGCATATGGAGAGTATTGGAGACAGATAAGAAGTATATCTGTTTTACATCTTCTTAGTGCGAAAAGGGTTCAATCTCTTCGCGCTGTGAGAGAGGAAGAAGTTCGTTTTATGGTGGAGAAAATAAAGCAGTGTTCTTCTGCTTCGGTGCCGGTGGATATAAGTGAGTTAGTCTCTACAACTATAAATGATATAGTTTGTCGGGTTGCTTTGGGGAGAAAGTATAGTGGTGAAAGTGGGAAGGGGTTTAAGAAGTTGTTGATGGAGTTTACAGAGTTACTTGGTTCTTTTAATGTTGGTGACTATGTTCCTTGGCTTGATTGGTTGACACATGTTTCTGGATTTTATGCAAGAGCGAGGAGAGTTGCGAAACAGTTTGATGATCTTTTGGAGGAAGTTCTTGAAGATCATATCAGTAAACAGAAAGGAGAAGGTGGTTTTTCAAGTGCTGAAGACCATGGTGACTTTGTTGATGTTTTGCTTTGGATTCAGAGGACAGAGTCATTTGGTTTTCCTATTGACAGAATTGTCATAAAGGCTCAATTATTGGTAAGTGTAAAAGTAAAATTAAAATCTCTATACTACCCTTGGGAGTTTATTATAATTTTATTGACCATGTATATGTATATATTCAGGACATGTTTATAGCAGGAACAGACACAATATCCACTTTGCTAGAGTGGGAAATGACACAACTCATAAAACACCCAAACATCATGAAGAAATTGCAAGAAGAAGCAAAAACAGTGTCTAACGGTAAAACACACATAACAGAAGACGATTTAACCAACATGAAATACTTAAAAGCAGTGGTTAAAGAAACCCTACGACTCCACCCTCCATTTCCATTACTCGTCCCACGAAAAAGCAAAGAAGCTGTGAAACTAAACGGTTACCACATAGAAGCAGGCACACATGTTATCATCAACAACTGGGCAATTTCAAGAGATCCTACAAACTGGGAACGGCCAGAAGAGTTCAAGCCAGAGAGATTCTTGAATAGTACGGTAGATGTTAAGGGAAATGATTTTCAGTTGATGCCGTTTGGATCAGGGAGAAGGGGGTGTCCTGGAATAACTTATGCTACTGCTGCGAATGAGCTTGTGTTGGCGAATCTTGTTCATCAGTTTAACTGGGAAGTGCCTGGTGGTGCTGAAAAAATTGATATGTCTCAGACAAGAGGGTTTATTGCGCATAGAAGTGTTCCTCTTATGGCATTTGCAGCTCCTAAGGTGAAGTGAATGAGGGAGTAGGAAGCAATAATTGAAATTGAAATGGAAAAAAATAAGTTGTAATAGTGATGATGGTAACTATAATAAGTGTAGTAACTTTTGTCTTCACGGTGTGCACTTACTTTTAAGTATTTCAATTGTATGTATATGGTATAGTTGAAATATGATTTAAATAAATTTTGTTTATGATTGGGAATTGATTTGGTGTATATGAATTAGATTCAACCATATTTTTATATTGGATAATAAATATATTATATGAATATATTTTTGATTTGGTGTATATGAATTAGATTCAACCATATTTTTATATTGGATAATAAATATATTATATGAATATATTTTTATAAGTGGAGTAATTTTCATCTTATCGATTAATTTTGTAGAATTGAATTAGATTCAATTATATTTTTTTACATTGATATCAGAGTTTCTTTTACTCACTATTCATTGTCTAGTTTTGAACTATAGAGAATATGTCAAGAGTTCCACTGGACGAATAAGTTGCATTTTTTGGATTTATGGTAAGATAGTATATCTTATCTTCATGATATATCTAAAAGTATATTTTTTGGATTTATGATAGTATTCCTTATCTTCATGTGATATCTAAAAGTATTTTTTTATGAGGAAAATTTCTTTATCCATCACACAAAGTTAAGTAAGTATATATTCAATCAATCAATTCATGTCATATCATTTTATTAAATTTAATTGTGTATTTATTAGTTTAAATTTTATAGATTTTCAATATAATTTACTTTAATTTACACTATGGGTAAGTCTATCAATCTTTTTAAGGTGGAAAGATAAAAATTCACTTTTTTTTATTGAATGTCTTATAATAATGACACATCATGACGAGTTAGATTCTTCACGTAATAAGGATTACCGTTTCTCTTCTTAATTACAAAAATGGTTTGATTAAATCTTCAAAATTAAGTAAAAAGAAGATATTATTTTAAAAATTATTTAATATTTTATAGATTTATTCATTAAGATACTTGGTTTATATTTGTGGTTGATCCAAAGTGGATTTGCAAAACTGTCATGTGTCATCTGACTATGAATTTTGGTTAATATTTCAAATCTAACTAGTGAGAAATTCTTACAATCGCACAAATATTCATTTTAAATGTTATTTAACTATCAAATAAATAAAATAGAAAAAAAAGTGGTTTTTAATATATATATATATATATATATATATATATATATATATATATATATATATATATATATATATATATATATATATATATATATATATATATATATATATATATACTACGCCAAAAATGACTTTTAACAGCGCATCTTAGACAGCGCTTTTAAAAGAAAGCGCTGTCTAAGGTTAAAATTAAAATAAAACACGGAAAATGTTCCAAAAAAATAATGAAAGCGCTGTCTAAGGGGGGGTCTTAGACAACGCTTTCTCAAAAGCGCTGTCTAAGACCCCCCTTAGACAACGCTTTTAGAAAGCGCTGTCTAAGGGGGGGTCTTAGACAACGCTTTCTCAAAAGCGCTGTCTAAGACCCCCCCTTAGACAGCGCTTTTAGAAAGCGCTTTTAAATATAGACCTTAGACAGCGCTTTTGAAAAAGCGCTGTCTAAAGTCTTTAAATTAAAAAAATAAATAAAACCAAAAGCGTTGTCTAAGGGGGGTTTTAGAAAGCGCTTTTGGAAAGCGCTGTCTAGGGCATACCTTAAAAAGCGCTTTCCACAAAAGCGCTGTCTAAGGTCTAATTAAAATAAAATTTCAGACTCCATTTATATTTTCGTTCTCTGTTCTTTTGTTTTCCCTCCCGCGAACATTGAAACCCTAACAGCGAAAACCATAACAGCGAACACGAATACACTTCCATTTTTTGATTTCAATCATTGAACGTGTTTGAAGAATCGTACGTGTCTCGACATTTGGGTGTTGACTTCGTTTTTCGTTTCTACTGTTCTTCATTTCTTGCGGTATGTTCTTCATTTCTTATGATTTTTATAAGTTGTTATTAATCTTTCTACTGAGTTTAGAAGTAGTTTACTAATGTTGAGAATGTGCATAATCTTGTTGACTGAGTTTAGTGTATTATTCTTGTTGAAGTTGTTTTGATTCATTCTAGCTATTTTTGTAAGAACTGAGTTTAGAAGTTGAGTTTAGAACTCTTATTGTAGAAACTGAGTTTTGACTCATAAGGTACATTGTTGTTGTTATGTTTGATAAGTAATAATGTTGATAATAGAAAAATGTTGATAATAGAATAATGTTGATAAGAGAAAAGTTTGATTCTTGTAATAGAAAAAATGAAAGTGATGAGGTAATTAAAGTTGTTATGTTTGATAAGTAATAATGTTGTAATAGAAAAATGTTCTTCCTTGAAAAATGTTGTAATACAAAAATGTTTGGTAATAGAAAAATGTTGTAATAGAAAAATGTTTGATAATAGAAAAATGTTTGATAAGTAATTAACGTTAGTTATAGAAAATTTAAAGTTGTAGAAAATTATAGGTATAGTTATAATTATAGGTATAGTTATAGGTATATTCTAATAGAAAATTAAAGTTAGTTATAGAAAAATTAACGTGTTATAGGTATAGTTATATGTATATTGTAATAGAAAAGGTTTGATTCTTGTAATAGAAAAAATGAAAGTGATGAGGTAATTAAAGTTGGTATATCGGCGTATCGGATACGTTATTGAAGTTTATATTAACATTGGTTATGTATACGTTATTGAAGTTTAAAATGAATTGAACTTTAAAATTGTTAGAATATTCAAAGATACTACCTTAGTTATGTATTTTCGTCTGGATTGATTGTTTACCTTAATAAGTAGGAAAACCATGGATAAAACATGGATCTGTGCCGATCGAATGACCAAAGAGTACGAGACTGGGGTTGCGGAATTCGTTAAGTATGTTGTTCAACACGCTGAAAACCCTAGACGAATGCATTGTCCTTGCTTGCGTTGTTGTTAT
The DNA here is from genome assembly GCA_963966055.1 of Lathyrus aphaca. NCBI lineage: Eukaryota > Viridiplantae > Streptophyta > Magnoliopsida > Fabales > Fabaceae > Lathyrus > Lathyrus aphaca. Next base: position 497,465,691 of record OZ014522.1, read on the forward strand.
ATTGGTAAGGTTGACGCACATGGATTGAAATCGCATTTGCTGAGGCATGGAATTGATCAAAGTTATCAGTGTTGGATATTTCATGGTGAGAAAATTAACGAGAATGTTGAATCGAGTGGAAAAAGTAATACGACCTATGCTTCATACGACAAAGACACGGAAACATACGATTGTGATCGAGTTGAAGAGATTGTAGAAGCACTGGAAGAAGATCTTCATGATTGTCCTGAAATGTTTGAGAGGATGGTAAGCGATGCAGAGAAACCGTTGTACAAAGGTTGCACTAAATTCTCAAGACTGTCTGCGGTATTAAAGTTGTACAACTTAAAGGCGGGCAATGGATGGTCGGATAAAAGTTTCACAGAGTTGTTGGCCCTTATGAGAGAAATGCTACCGGATGATAATGTTCTTCCTAATCGAACCTATGAGGCAAAAAAAATGTTGTGCTCTATTGGCATGAGCTATGATAAGATACATGTTTGTCCTAACGATTGCATTTTGTTTCGTAACGAATATGCAACGTTAACTGAGTGCCCTAAATGCGGTTTGTCTCGATATAAGAAAAGATTGTCTCCCGCAAAAGTCTTATGGTATTTTCTGATAATTCCGAGATTTAGGCGCATGTTTCGTAGTGAAACCGATGCAATACATCTTACTTGGCATGCAGATGAAAGAATTATTGATGGAAAGTATCGACATCCGGCTGATTCACCACAGTGGTCGAAGATTGATAATGATTATCTTGAGTTTGGATCAGAAGCAAGAAACCTTCGATTGGCATTATCTACTGATGGAATGAACCCACATGGTCTTCAAAGTATCTCACATACCACATGGCCTGTGATTCTTATGATTTATAACCTACCTCCATGGCTATGTATGAAGCGTAAGTACATGATGTTATCTATGTTAATATATGGGCCTAAACAACCAGGGAATGACATAGACGTATACTTGACACCTTTGATCGAAGATTTAAAGATTTTGTGGGAGAACGGTGTGGAGGTTTATGATGGATATAGGAAAGAAAGTTTCAATTTGAGGGCGATGTTGTTTGGCACAATTAATGATTTTCCAGCATATGGGAATCTATCTGGGTATAGCATTAAAGGTCAACGTGCGTGTCCTGTTTATGAAGACGGAACCGATACGATTCGATTGGAACTTTGCCAGAAGAATGTGTTTCTCGGTCATCGTAGATTCTTACATTCTAAACATCACTACCGTGGGTGGAGAAAAGCATTCAATGGAGACACCGAACATCGTAGAGCTCCACCCGCATTGTCAGGTGAACAAGTTTTTGAAAAGGTGAAAGATGTGCGTACTGAGTTTGGCAAGCCTTTTGCACATAAGGTTGTGAAAGGTGGGTGGAAGAAAAGGTCGATATTTTTTGAATTGCCATATTGGAAGTCTTTGTACGTGAGACATTTTCTCGATGTTATGCATATTGAAAAAAACGTATTTGAAAGTGTTATCGGTACATTACTCAATATAAAAGGCAAGTCTAAGGATGACCTTAAAGCAAGGGAGGACATGTTAAAAATGGGAATGAGAACTGAATTAGCACCTGTGAAGAAAGGAAGACGAACATATCTACCACCTGCTGCTTTTACTTTATCTAGAAAGGAGAAAACAAATTGTGTAAGTCTTTGAGTGAAGTTAAGGTTCCAGAAGGATACTCATCAGATATCAGAAGACTTGTTTCTATGAAAGACCTCAAGTTGAAGAATTTGAAGACACATGATTGCCATGTTATAATGGAACATTTTCTACCGATAGGTATACGTTCTATTTTTCCAGAAAAAGTAAGAAGTGCCATAACTAAATTGTGTTTTTTCTTTAGGTCAATCTGTAGTAAGGTGATCGATCCCGAGATCTTACCAACACTACAAAAAGAGATTGTAATTACCTTGTGTGAGCTTGAAATGTATTTTCCTCCGTCTTTTTTTGACATAATGGTTCATCTAGTTGTTCATCTTGTGAAAGAGACACAGTTGTGTGGACCAGCTTATATGAGATGGATGTACCCTGCTGAACGGTATATGAAAATATTAAAAGGGTACGTGAAATCCCGAAGTCGACCAGAGGGTTGTATTGTTGAACGATACATTGTTGAAGAAGCTGTTGAGTTTTGTACTGAATATTTGTCTAACGTTCAATCGATTGGACTCCCCAGATCTCAGATTTTCGAAAAAATGGAAGGTAAAAAATTAATTGGGAATAAAATTGTGACAATATCAAGGGATGAACGGGATCAAGTTCATTTGTATGTTCTGCACAATAATAATGAGGTTGAGCCATATGTTGAAATGCACAAGGATGTACTCCGAAGGTTAAATCCGAACAGAAATGAAAATTGGATAGTTATAGAGCACAATCAAAGTTTCATACAATGGTTGAAGGATCATATTTATTCGAAACGCTCTTCAGATCCTTCTTCGGTAACAGAAAGGTTGAGATGTTTGACATATGGTCCAAGTTTGCATGTGTTTTCTCATAGCGCATACTCAATTAATGGATACACATTTTATACCAAAGAACAAGATGATAAGAGTACTATGCAAAATAGTGGTGTCACCGTGCTAGCTGAAGCAATGCATATATCAAGTATGAAGGACTTAAACCCCAAATATGAAAATTTGTCATATTTTGGAGTTATTGAGCACATTTGGGTGTTTGATTACGAGAAGTTTCAGATTCCCATCTTTGGTTGCAAGTGGGTGAATAGTAGTGGCATACGAATGGATAAGTCTGGATTTTTGCAAGTTGATCTTACTAGGGTGGGGTACAAAGATGAACCTTTTATTCTAGCATCTCAAGCTAAACAAGTGTTCTATGTGAATGACCCGAAGAGTACAAAATGGTCTATAGTGCTTTTCTCTAACAAAGTGACTGATGATAGCGGTGTCGATCAATGTGATATTGATGTTGAGAATTTGTCATGCATTAGACGGAATGAGTTGAATAGAAATGATGAAGTTGAGGATCTTATACCGGATGAGTCATATATAAGAAACGATCATAATGAGGGAATTTAGATCAATTCATCTGTACGCATTGCTATGAAACAAGTGATTAATATTCCAACAAAGAAAAGAAAGAGATGTTAGTGACTGAGGTAAATTATGCATGGTTTCTTTATTTTTTTGTTTTCAATTGCTTTGATTATAAGTTATATCTGATAATGCATGATTTCGTTATATTTTTGTTTTCAATTGCTTTGATTATAAGTTATATTTGATAGTGCATGGTTTCTTTATTTTTTTGTTTTCAATTGATTTGATTATAAGTTATATCTGATAATGCATGATTTCGTTATATTTTTGTTTTCAATTGCTTTGATTATAAGTTATATCTGATAATGCATGATTTCGTTATATTTTTTTTTTCAATTGCTTTGATTATAAGTTATATCTGATAATGCATGATTTCTTTATTTTTTTGTTTTTAATTGCTTTGATTATAAGTTATATTTGATATTTGATGGTTTCCTTGGTTTATTACAGGTTAGACATGGATGATAACCAACATGAGGAAGTTAGTAAAAAAGTATCCGCGGAAGAAGAGATTCGAAGAGGCATTACAGTAATGAGAAGGGTGGTCCAAGGAAGATCTCGAGGCATCATACTAGATGTGCATTGGAGCCACCAGGGACAACTTGTAGAACCTAATGGGCATACCTTAACTAGTTTTATCGGTGCACTAGTAAGGAATGAAATTCCCATTATCTGTGATGATTGGAGAAACAAAGAGCTGAATGACTCCAAAGAAAAAATTTGGAGTGAGATAAAGGTACAATCATTTGGCCCTTAATTATACGGTATCAATTATGTTTTTTCAATTACCGGTACTAACTATCAATCTGTATGTTTTTCTTAGCGATGTTTTAACATCGAAGAAGAAAGAAGAGGTTTCTGTGTGAAGTTGGCCGGAAAGCTTTTAAGAGGGTTTCGATCATTTTTATCATCCAAGTTCCTTAGGGATGCGGATGGTAATTATGTGGATGCGGAGCTTCCTAAAAAATATGAAAGTTTGATATCAGCTGAAGAATGGGAAGCTTTCAAATCCAAACGACAAGACCCGGTTTTTAAAAGAATAAGTGCCACAAATCAGGAAAGAGCATCAAGTCCCGCATATCCGTACCGAAAAGGACGTGTCGGATATGGACGCTTAGAACAATCCATGGTAAGTATTTATAAATTGCGATAACAAATTTGTTCATCATATATTAGTTTTATCTGATCAAATTGTATGACTTAATGTGTAGCTGCAGAAGGAGAAAAGTTCAGAATCATCTCTTCCTGCACATGTTTTGTGGAAGGAAGCCCGTGTGGGAAAATCTGGAGTTCCTCAAGAAGACGTTTTACACGTATACCAGAAATGTGTAAGTATAAAATTTTTTCATTAATTGAATAACATTTTTATACACAAATATTTGACAAGTATACGGTATTCATCTGATTTTTCAGGAGGCGATATCTCAGTCTTTATCTCCCGATGATACTAGGAGCATACTTAGTCGGGCATTAGATGTCCCTGAGTATTCTGGTCGGGTGAGGGGTAAGGGATTTGGAGTCACTCCGACCTCCCTGAGTGTTAAAAAAGGAAAGGCTCCTAGTAATCGGGAGCTTCATGCAAAATTGGAAGACATGCAAGCTGAGCTTGATGCATTCAGGAAAGAAAGAGAGGCTAACGCCTCAACATGTTTGAAAAATGGTTCGGACAAAGACATTATCAACTGTACCTTTCAGCCGAACATTCTAGAGGTAATTACATATAATTGTATTAAATTGAACTATTTGCTTAAATTATGTATTTGACATATATACACATTAACAATTTCTTGTTATTATTGGTTTTAGGGCATTTCCCATTGTCAGCTATATTTGTCGTCACCATACTATCGGATGGTTGGCAAGGGAAAAGTGCATAACGTTAGCGGAGTATTACTCCACACTAGAGAGCTCCCTGCTGGATGTTTGAAAGTATCGGTTGATATTGCAGTTGAGCCGAATGCATCATTACCATATCCTAACGATGATTCGGATGCAACAACGGTGGACGAAGCAGTAGGTTCGTTTGTTGCATGGCCGACAAACCTCATATGCGTAGGATATGAGGTATGCCTAAAACCTATGTTAACTTTAATGTGTATATTCAAAAAATTTACGCGCATTTTACGTACATATTTTCCTTGGTTATGTTAAATAGACTCCCACAAAATCCAAATCAAAAGATAATGCTATTCCGCGGCATACCGAGTCCGTGGTTTCAAGAAAACAGGTACAATACAATTATATTCATGGAAGTTGTTACATTCTTAATTTGATCTAACTATTTATATGATATGTAGCTTCAAGAAAAGGAGGTTAGCAACGCCTCCGCACAACAAAAAAAGGAGGTTAGCAACGCCTCCGCACAGGTAAAAAGTGATGGTGCTAAGAAGACCGTAGCTAGGAAAAAACCTACCACCAAGTATAGGTCGTGCCTCAAGACATTTCTAGAGATGACTGATATATCGACCGGAGGTGTTCGGCTTGTGCATATGGAGGTAGGTATTTTCGGCTTTGATTACGACCAAATGATTGGTAATGAAGATTTCATGCAAGTTTTTGGTCGTGAAGAAATCGACGTCACTGTTGTCAATACATATATCAGGTAAATCCGGTCTACTTTGTTATATTAATTGAACAACTTATTTACTTTATGTTTCAAAAGAGGTGTCTAATGTTAATGATGTTTTTATATAAGGTTTTTGTATGACAAATTGATGCGCCCCAATGGTTTGGACGTGTCATTTGGATTCTTAGCACCCGCGACCGTCAACTTAAGTTCAATCTTAAGTAGACCGGATACCGTGACGAAGTACGTTCTTAGGATCCTCATGGCCAACAAAGATGCAGAGAAGTTGTTCTTTATACCGTTTAATACCGGGTTAGAATTTCATTCTAAATTCATCTATTATAATTTTTTTCCAAGTTAACATCTAACATTTGCTTAATCATTACAGTGGACATTGGTTGTTGCTCGCAATCAATCCTATCAGAGAAATCGTTTATTATCTTGACTCGTTAGGAAATGATTGGACAACATACCCGGATATGAAGGTCATAATTGACACGTAAGTGAGAATGTTCAAAATTTTCTTGTGTGTATTTCTTAGTTTATGTGAATTGTTCTAATTACTTCATTTTTATTTTATTAGCATCCTACAAGCTTTTCGAGCCCAACGAGATATCCAAACATCAAAGAGGGGCGCCAACTCCATTACATGGATTCGAGTGGCGGTATATTTTTAATTATCACATTTTTTATTATATTAGTGATGACACTTGATAAAACTTAGGATTTATCCATATTTTTTTTCATATGTAGTGTCCTCAGCAACGTAATCAAATAGATTGCGGGTATTTCATGTTGAGGTTTATGCGAGATACTCTTGTTTTGGGCTGATTAGAGATTCCCACCGATGTATGTATTTCTAACTTATGAGTTATTTTTATATTTACACATATCTCATATAATTAAATAGTTGAAATTAAATCAAACTATGTTATATTATTATGTAGTACTTTGATGAATTCAAGTGTGCATATTATACAAAAGATCAAGTGGACGAAATCAAAGAGGAATGGTGTCAATTCATTATAGAGCTCAATGTTTTATGTAATGACTTTTAAATTTGTAGTATATTGTACATGACTTGTAAATTTGTCCATAAATTTGTGTAATTATATTGTACATTTGTAGTATATGTAATGACTTGTAAATTTGTACATAAATTTGTATATATTTTGATACATTTAAGGCAAAATTGGTTTGAATTGGTATATATATATTTGTTAGCCAAAAATTGGTAGAAAAAAGGCCAAAATGGTTTGAAATGGCATATATAAAATGTGATATTTGTCTGCCAAAATTTGGTTGAAAACAGGTAGAAATTCTGGTTTATAAACCTGGAAAAAATGTGGTTTAAAACAAAAGCTGCAAAACATTTCGTATACCTTAGACAGCGCTTTACACAAAAGCGCTGTCTAAGGGGGGGCTTAGAAAACGCTTTTGGCAAACGCGCTGTCTAAGGGGGGGCTTAGACAGCGCTTTTGAAAAACGCTGTCTAAGGTATACCTAAAAAAATTAAAAGAGGAGGGGATTAGACAGCGCTTTCACCAAAAGCGTTGTCTAAGGTATAGGGGCTTAGAAAGCGCTTTTAGCAAAAGCGCTGTCTAAGGTATTCCTAAAAGCGCTGTCTAAGGGTACCTTAGACATCTCTTAGACAGCGCTTTTAAGATTTAAAAAAGCGATGTCTAAACCTTTAGCAGCGGAGGTTTAGACAACGCTTTAAAGCACTGTCTAAGGCTAAAAAAAGCGTTGTCTAAGGTCTTGTTTGACATAGTGATATATATATATATATATATATATATGTTAAAACCCACTTTTTTTCTATTTTATTTATTTGATAGTTAAATAGCGTTTAAAATGAATATTTGCGCGAATTTACGAATTTCTCACTAGTTAGAATTGAAATATTATATATATATATATATATATATATATATATATATATATATATATATATATATATATGGTAACAGGTACTTTTATTTCAGGTTCAGCAGTAGAAGAAACTGGTTTTTTGTCAGAAGCTTCGTCCGCTGATGGTGCTGGTGCAGTCTCCTTGTTGCAGTAGCGATCACGCCATTATGAAAATGAAGATGATGGCAGAAGTTCAGCGGTTACAGCCAATGGAATTCAAGAGGAATATCAGAGGTTAAGGAGTTTTTTGATCGATTATTTGTTGTATCGAGAGGAGAAAGATAGACCGATTTGGAATGGAAACTAGGATGGCTTATTTTTAGTTAGTTCCTTTTACCACTTAGCTTTTTCTCATTTCATTCCGCTAGATCCTTTCAATCGGTTTGACCATGCTTTCGAGTTGGTTTGGAAAACGGTACTCTCGTTTAAAGTCAAGGTCTTCTGGTGTCGAAGTTTTTTTGAATAGTTTTCCTACTAGATGTTCTTTAAGTCGTAGAGGAGTTATCTTGGATTCCAACTCTCAATTATGCCCTTTTTGCTCTCTGTGTATTCCGAGACTCTTCAACACCTTTTGTTTAATTGTATGGTGGCTAAGCTTGTTTGGAAGGACATTTCTACTGTCGCTCCCGACAAGTGACACAGGGTCAGATGAAGGTACAGGCGCGAACGGTCGGCGAAGGGAACAGTGAGAACACACAGCCGTGAACTCACTGGAGAATGAATAGAGTCGCCAGCTAGGCATTTTTATCCCGGAGGAAAGGTAATGCTGCATAGACCTAGAAAGATATGGATAAGACGGTATGCGAACCAGAGAAACTGAGAAAGGGGGTTGGTTACAACCTGGGAAGGTATTAGCACCCAGATTGTCCGTCGTACTCGACGGGATCCACGCTTAAAAGATTTGTGTTTTAAAGGGGTAGGGTCAGTGCAATTTGTGTGTAAAATAGCTGGAAAAGGATGTACAGGTGTCAGTGTAAAAGAAGGTGAAGTGTATAAGTGAAGTGTCAGTGTAAGAATGAGAATGAATTGCTCAAGATCATGAGGCTTAAAGGATGAGGCTGGAAGAGGGGGAATATACAGAGACTTTTGTTCGATAACTGTTAAGTTATGCCTACGTATCCTCTCGTGCAATGAGGAAGTCAGAACACCGTAGTTCGACCCAAAGAGACTGAAAGATGAATTGAGTTGTGAACTGCTTACTTGCCTATGCTCAAGTGTATGACCTGTCTGGCTCAAGTGCTAACTGTCTTGCATTTAGACGGAAGAAGCAAGTTCTCGTTTGTGAGTGAATGAGATGAGAAAAGAATCCCGGAGGAGACGATTATTGTTTGTTTTTGAGTTTTCAGTCTTTTATTGCTTTTGAGAATTTGTCATAAGTTAATGAGCTTAAGCCTAAACCAATGGATTTAATAAACTCATCACATCTTCCCTCTGATTAGGGGTAATGAGAATACCTTAAGTGTGAAGTCAGATTCTCACACTTAATCACCTTTGATGTAGGATTAAGATCATTAACCTACTTGTGATTATTTAGATGTTTTTGGTGTTTTTGTTTAGTGTTGAGTAATGAGATTAAGCCATAATCAGGGATTAAACAGACTCATTACACCATCCTAATAGAAGGATAATAGATGAGAATGTTTAAGCTGAGGAAAGCTCTTCAACTTAATCCATGATTAGGGATTAAACTCATGACAAAACAAGCCTTTGATTAAGTGGATTTTATTCAATGGTATGATGATGAAGTGATTTTTATGATTTGTAAGACAACTTGAGAGGGACTTGTCCATTAACACTAGGGTTAGTCCTTCTTAACCACTTAAGGGAGAATTAGAACCCTAATGCAAGGCCCAAGTTACAAGTGTAATGTCTTGATATTTATTAAGTGAATTGATTAAGAGATTTAAACACCTTAAGGGTTTAATACTTAGGATTAAAGTTATACACTCCATCCTAAGAGAAGGATGCAGGCATAAGCTTAATCACAAAGTCTTAAAGCCTTTAGGGTTTAGTCCCTGATTATGAGGTGAGAAGAGAGGACTCAAGGAGACACAAAGGTAAAACTAAGAGGGGAGACTAATCAAAACCCTAATCATAGTCATGCTTGGTTGTTCCTAAGGTTTGTGAGGTTTAACAAGAGAAATCTTCAATGGAACCACCAGGAAGCAGATGAAAGGATCAGGAGAAGCAAAGTAACTTGCTTCATTTAAGAAGACAAGTCACTTGAAGAAAGAAAGTAAGAAGAAAAAGAATGAGCAAGCTCAATCTCAAACACATAACAAAATGCAGCAAGGATGCATGAAAGAGATGAAAAGAAATGGTGAGAAGTGAAGGCAAATTCACTTCTCAAAGTTGCTTACCACCTGAAAAGTTAGTGAAAGGAATGCAATGCAATGCTAAATGAAATGAAATGACATGAAGCCAAGCAAAACCAGAAGCATGTTGATGATGATTATGATGTTATGAGGTGCTGCAAACATGAGGTAAGGCATGGATATGTTCATACAAGATTATGAATGCAAATGATGCAAGATAAGGAGCATGAACAAACATGAAATGTTATGAAGCATACAAGACAGATGACATGGCAAATATGAGATGTAATGATCAAACATGTTTCCTATATGTCTTAAGATGTCAAATGAATCATAAGAATGCACAAAATGCAATGACAAGTCAAGTTATGCAAGGAAATGCAAGAGGGATGCAAAAGAAAGCCCAAATTAGGGTTCATGGATCAAACATCAAACAAAAACTCAAAACAGAAGCAAACCCTAAGATAAAAATGGGAAATGGCACTCAAAGAAACCCTAAACCTATAATGAACCACTGCCCAAAGGGGAGCTCTCAACTCTCAACCAAACTCAAGTTATGATTTTTGCAAGTTATTAGGGTTTTTTAGGGTTCTTAACAAAAGAAATGCCAATCAATTAGGAAATGCAAGATCAAATCATGGCCTTTTTATCCTTGAAAATACATGCAAAATGGGAAACAATGCAAGAAGAATCAATGTCTCAACCCTCACCAACAGGCAGAAATGAATTTTCAAACATGTGATCAAAATAATGCATAAAAAATGATTTAATTCAATGAAAAATTCTTAAAATACATCAAGATCAAAAAAGAAATTTGGTTTGAAGGTTGGACAATGTTTCTAAATGTCTTAGAACATTTCATGAATTTTTTTGTAATTTTTAAATACCTAAAAGTATTTTTAATTAATTAATTCCCATTAATCAATTAAAAATAATCTTTTAAATATTTAAAAATACTTTTTTAATGATAAAAATAAAAATAAAAATATTTTTGTGTCATAAAAATTAATAAAACCTTAAGGAAAAAGTTTCATAATTTTTATGAATTTTTTGCTATTTTAAATTAATTATGCAAATTAAATGAAGAGAAAATGAATTAAAATTAAATAAAATAAAAAGTAAACAGAAGGGATGGTCAGGATGCGTCCAGGGTTTAAATCTGTTGACTGGCGCGTGATCTAAGGGTCCAGGTTGGCTCTGATTAAATTAGTTTAATTACGAATTAATTAACTAAATGAAAAAAATTAGGGCTAATCAAACGCATCTGGGCCATCGAAACTGGAGGGAAGTCAACGAGTCAAAGGCTATCTACGGCCAAAATTCAAACTAGCATTAATTGTGTGATTAGGGCACAAATGACTTTCAGGTGGCCGGAGAAGACTTCCGGTCGTCTTCTCCGGCCAGAAGCTCACCTGAAAATTTCAAACTTCCTAAAAACGTAACAAAAATGAAATCTAAGACCAGGGAAATGCTCCTCTCATCCTCACGAACCAAACCCCTAACCTAAAACAAATTTATTTTCTCTAAATCAACTGAATCGAAGAGAAAAAGTTTTAGGTCACGCAAGCTTCAGAGTTCAATTAAATGCTCAAAACACAACCATTTCAAAAACTAATGGCACCAGGATGATCAGGACAACACAAAGAACAGGTTTGTAACAATAAAAATGATTTCTGGAAAAATTATTTTCGAGCTACCTGAGATTTGAAGCTTTCAGTTTAGGAACTTTCTGGCCACTTCCTTTGATGTAAGCTGCTCCACTTGATCCCCCAAAGATGCTTGAATGCTCAAAGTGAGTTTAAGTTGGCTGGATAGTGAGTTTCGAAAGCTCCTGCTTCAAGCTTAGTCAACAATGGCTATGGTGATTCTGGAGGATTCAGGCCATGGTGGATGATGGTTTGAGGTCCAGAGGATGTGTAGAGAAGCTTTGCAAGGTTTGTTTGGTTGTTTGTGGCTTATGGAAGGAGATTCGAATGAATCTGCAGAATGAGAGTGAAGAATGGTAATGGAGTTTTCAGGCTGTTTCAGGCTTGTGCTTTGGATGGTTTCTTGTCTATGAAGTGAGGTGAGGTGAATGGTGAAGAGAGTTTTAGTGTTTGCTTGCTGTGTGAAGGAATTCGAAAGCTTATGCAGTTGGGAGTGTTTTTGTCAATGTGATGAATGTGTGTGTTTCAGTCTTGGCTTGTGTTATGTTTAGCTTGCAAGTTGTACACATAAACAAATCTGATTGGCTTTTTGATGTGACATGGCCTGCTATGATAGGTAAGTTTGCTTTTGCATAAAAGGTCAACTTTGTGTAAGATAGGGCATGGGCAAGGTCTAGGCAAGTACAAGGCATGGCTGGCGCAGCAAAGGTGAGGGAGAGGCCTAGCAAAGCTCAGCAGCCAATGCATCAAGTTGGTGAGAGGTGATCATGAGTTTTTGCAACTTGGTTAGCTTATGTTTCACATGTGATCTTTTGCATAACCAAACATGAAACCATAGGCAAACTTGGTTCAAATCTGATTTTTAGGACTTAGAGAATGCTTACATGCTGGTTTGGAGTGGATTAGAGGTCACAATATGCATTAGTTCAAGTTTTTGCAAAGTTTCCCTTTGGTGCATAACTTGAAAATCAATGATTTTTGCCAACTTTGCATTGCCATAACTTTTGATCCAAGAAGAGTTTGATCATGTTCTTGTACTTTTTGAAAAGGGAAAGATGAGATCTACAACTTCCATGACCAAAGTTTTTCCATTTGAAGCATTTTTGAATCAAAAATCAAGGCTTGAAAAATGACCTAAAATGATGCATTCTTGAAAAGTCAACTATGCCCAAAAAGTCAACATTTGCAAAAACCCTAAATTCTTGATTTCTATGAACTTCAACCTTCTTCCATGATCAAATAAAGATCATATACACTCAAAATGATGAAGATCACCCATTGGTCGGGTCATTGGGGGCCTCAGATGCCCTGATTTTGTACTGACTTGTCTAGAAAGTCAACCCTTGATCAGATGACTTCCCCATGGAATTTCTTCATGAAAATTGATATGCATACTCCCTATACCATATAGAGATCAATGGAAACAATAATGACCAAAAAATTTGGAGTTATGGCCTCTGAAACCAAAACCCTAATTTTCAGTCAACTGTGCAGTTCAACCTGGCTCTGCATCCACTCAAACCCTAGTTCTTGTGATTCCTCTGCATTTTTGACTTTGAGGAGATAGACTATGATGTAAGAACACACATGGACCCCTTTGAGTTGATTGGTGGCCTTTGGAATGGCTCCAGATGCCTTGGGATTGCTCAGATCACAAACCCTAAATGCAGATGCCTTAGAAACTATCCAGTGAATAAAAAATGAGATGTGAGATGATATGGTTGTGTTTATGCATATGAGAATGATCACAAGCCATGATGTGAATGGGTGAGGGCAAATTTGGGGTGTTTACAGCTGCCCCTATTCAAACATGAGTTAGCTGTGCAGGATGTAAGCGACGACTTAACAGACAAACAAGATAACTTGTGGTTGAATACCAAAGACAGTCCAAAATTTGCACTCACAGAAATGAAGAAGAAAAGGGATATAGATTGTAAAGGCAAAATAAAGTATATTGTAAAGTGTGGGCGACGGAGGACGACCGTCGAGCAGAGGACGACTGCTGGGTAAATAGCAATGACGGGGACGGCCGACATGCTGGAAAAAATGTGAAGTAAAGCGATGACGGGGACGGCCGACATGCTGGAAAAGTGCAGGAAAATAAAGCAATGACGGGGACGGCCGACATGCTGGGGATAAAAGGTAAAGCTAAGACGGGGACGGCCGACTAGCTGGGGAAAGAAAAGAAACTATGATGGGGACGGCCATCAAGATAAAGTTATAAAATTCTCTGAGGATAAATGAAACGCGACGGGGACGGCCATCAAGTTCATAAAGGTAAAGTAACCAACGATGGGGACGGCCATCGGGCTAAAAAGGAAAAGGGACCACGACGGGGACGGCCATCGGGTTAAAGAATAAATGAAATAAACAGATGATGGGGTACGGCCATCAAAGGTGAAGGACGATCACCTAGCAGGGGACGGCTGCTCTGTTGGGAATAAAAGAAATATGATGGGGACGGCCATCAAAGGTGGAGGACGACCACCTGGCAGGGTACGGCTGCCGAAAATATCAACGATGGGGACGGCCATCGGATAAGAAAGGTCAACGATGGGGACGGCCATCGGACGAGCAAGATGGAGGACGACCATCAAGAAGTGGAGGACGACCACTCAGCAGGGGACGGCTGCTCTCGAGGTTTATCATAACACAGGACGAGTGTTAGATAACCAAAATCAACAATGGGGACGGCCATTAGATAAAGTGATGAAGGACGATCATCAAAAGGTGGAGGACGACCACCTAGCAGGGGACGGCTGCTAAAAATCAACGATGGGGACGGCCATCGGATGAGCATGATGGAGGACGACCATCAAGAAGTGGAGGACGACCACTCAGCAGGGTACGGCTGCTCTCAAAGGTATCATAACACAGGACGAGTGTTAGACAAAAAGGAAAGATTTGCTTTGTTGGCGATCTACTGGGGAGATAGTAAACACGGACGAGCGTTTACATCCAAGAAACAAAAGGTATAAGTGTTTGGTATTGTGTATAGATTAAAGATGCGGACGAGCGTCCTTAAGACTATGATACGGACGAGTATCATGTAGAAACAAACACTAGACGCAATGTTCTGAGATGATGATACGGACGAGTATCAACTGGTTAACAAAGAACACGGACGAGTGTTGCATCTGAAGGGACTCTTCTGGGGAATAGTAGACACAGGCAATTATCTATGTTCAAGAAGACAAAGGTGTTTGACACAGTGTATGGATTAAAGATGCGGACGAGCATCCTTAAGACTATGATACGGACGAGTATCATGTAGAAACAAACACTAGACGCAATGTTCTGAGATGATGGTACGGACGAGTACCAACTGGTTAACAAAGAACAAGGACTACTGTCGAATCTGTGGGGATATGAGTGATGATGTATACAAGATACGGACGAGTATCTGTATAAGTGTATCGTGAGTAGTGAGTATTGTATATGAGTGTTTATCTGCTGGGGATAATGACACGGACGGGTGCCAAGAGGGAAGAGTGTAATATGAACAAGTATCTGCTATACAAAGTCTAGGCGACTGCGCTGGGGATATGACACGGACGGGTGTCAGGAAAGTGTATATAAGTATATGTGAGTGCAAAGAGGGTGTCTTTGGCTTTCTGCTGGTGATTTGACACGGACGGGTGTCAGGAAGTATCTGTAATACGGGTGGTTTTGTTTGTAAAGAGTGTTCAGGCGACTTTACTGGGGAGTGATGATGCGGACGGGTATCAAAGGGTGCACATGGTAGTGTTTGTGATTTGAGAGGCAACTGTTCTTGCTGGGACTCTGTGGGATCTTGGGGGAAGTATTCTGTATAATGACAGATTGTCAATATTTACAAGTGTTCAATTCACAACATGACTTATGATTATGCTATGCGTTTGATTTTTGCCGTAATGCTCCGTATTAGACGGAATGCTACGCTTTGAGGGTATAATATGATGCGAATGTTACGATTATGCAAAAGGGCATATCCGGGAGCCGGATCCCGTTGCCGCGAAGATCTCTGGTCGATCTGCTGAGGAAGACATCCCAGCTGGGGATAAGATCATTGGTGGATCTAATGATGATATTTGCTTGGGGACATAGGTCACTGATTGACATATCCTTACAATACGGGACCCAGCTGGGGTTTGTAGAAGCTTTCTGTACTCTGTCGTGACCTCCTCGCGCGTTGCTCTTCTGAATAGAGGTTTGAAGCTCTGTGGGGAGACGATTCCCTGACTCCTACAATCAGCTGAGGATGAAATGGCAGCTCGGCTGGGGAAAGAGAGAGGCATCACTGAAAGGCCTCCCTAGAAATTCTGTTACGGTGACTTCTTGACTCCGCCAGGGATATGGGCATCTTCTGTGATACCTGCCCATTCTGATGGGGATAAGTAATGAGTGGTCAACTCAGCTGGGGAACCATGGGATGCAACTCAGCTGGGGATAGCAACAAGAAGCAAATCAGCTGGGGATAGAGCATTTCGGATGCTGATATCTTGATTTGGCAACCTTGCTGGGGAAGTGGGCACCCCCAAGTGCCATGTGAGTTGATAATGATTCGCCAGTTTGCTGAGACGTAACTTGCATGCCCCAGGTTGCGTTTTGGATACCTGCAATCCTGCAAAGATAAGGAAACGCACAAAAAGGTCCCGAGGTATCCTTTACTGGATTCCGTCGTAGGAGATAAGTGCTTTCGAGAGTAAGTATATTCCCTGTAAGCATGTGTTTTATTTTTCTAGAGAAAAGCATCTGTACTTATGCAATTGTGTTTTTAGAGATATCAGACAACTCTTTGCAAAACATAAATGTAAAAACGAAACATGACTGAAAATCTGATTTTATTAATTCCTGTGCCCTGAATTGGCGAGATACAGTCAAAGAAACATATCTCCTGAAATGAGGAGATTGTTACAAATTGAGAAATAAAGTGCTGGCGATGCTGACGACGCTTTAAGAAGCTTCCTCTTCTGCTATGACTCGTATGACAATGGCGTTCTTCTCGTCTTGCTTTCCGGAGAGAGTTGATTCTGATTGAAGCTTGATCCTTTGGAGCTTACCAAGTTGTAGGTGATACAGACGAATTCAGAATGCAGTTGTTCGCTTATTCCCTTATTTTGCATGGATCGCCCTTTCGGGTTTTCGATCCATCGGGATACCCATTTTTGCCTGAGCTGTCCAATGTGGCTTTTCAACTCAGCGGGTGTACACTTTTTTCGTTTATTTCCCTTATTTTTGCCCGAGTCTTTTATTCTGTTTCTGACTCGCCGGGATGCCCTATTTTTGCCTGGACTTACATTCTGTTTTTATGTCCAGCGGGTCATTTTATGCGAAGTATTTTTTAACTGCATCTGAATTCACAGGGGACGGGAAGTCTTCACCATCCATAGTACTGAGCATGAGTGCTCCACCCGAGAAAACTTTCTTTACGACGAATGGTCCCTCATAATTAGGAGTCCATTTGCCCCTGTGGTCTGTATGAGGAGGGAGGATTCTTTTCAGCACAAGATCCCCCACTTGGTACTCTCGGCGCCTGACTTTCTGATCGAAGGCTTTCTTCATTCTCTTCTGATATAACTGCCCATGACAGATTGCAGCCAATCTCTTCTCTTCGATCAGACTCAGTTGTTCGAATCGGGACCGAACCCACTCTGCTTCACTCAGTTTAACATCCATCAATACCCGTAAGGAGGGCAATTCAACTTCAACTGGTAGGACTGCTTCCATACCATACACAAGCTGATACGGTGTTGCCCCAGTGGATGTTCTGATTGATGTGCGGTACCCATGCAAGGCAAACGGTAGCATTTCATGCCAGTCTTTGTAGGTGATTACCATCTTCTGCACAATCTTCTTGATATTCTTATTTGCCGCCTCAACAGCGCCATTCATCTTTGGCCTGTAAGGAGAAGAATTGTGATGTTGAATCTTGAAGTCCCGGCATAGTTCTGCCATCATTTTGTTGTTCAAGTTGGAACCATTATCAGTAATGATTCGCTCGGGAACTCCATATCGACAGATGATATCTCTCTTCAGAAATCTGGCTACCACTTGTCTTGTAACATTTGCATATGAGGCTGCTTCAACCCATTTGGTGAAATAGTCAATGGCGACCAGGATGAATCTGTGGCCGTTTGAAGCAGTTGGCTCAATCTTGCCAATCATATCAATGCCCCACATAGCAAAGGGCCAAGGTGAAGACATGATGTTCAAAGGATTAGGAGGCACATGCACCTTATCTGCGTAGATCTGGCATTTATGACATTTCCTGGCATAGGCACAACAGTCTGCATCCATTGTGATCCAGTAATAGCCTGATCTTAACAACTTCTTAGCCATGGCATGCCCTCCGGCATGGGTACCAAAAGATCCTTCATGCACTTCATGCATCAACAAATCTGCTTCCGTCTTATCAACACATCTGAGGAGTATCATGTCAAAGTTCCTTTTGTATAAAGACCCATCAGTGTTCAGAAAGAAACTACCAGCAAGCCTTCTCAAGGTCTTCTTATCATTGGAAGATGCCCCAGGTGGGTATGTCTGATCCTCCAAGAAGCACTTAATGTCATGGAACCAAGGCTTATTATCTTTAACAACATCTGCTGCGAACACATATGCTGGTCTGTCAAGTCTGGACACTGAAATTTGAGGTACAAAGTTGGCAGCTTGAACTTTGATCATGGACGAAATGGTAGCCAGGGCATCCGCAAACTGATTCTCGTCCCGAGGGATATACTCAAGCTTGACTGTTGTAAAGAAAGTCAATAGCCTCCTTGTATAATCCCTGTAAGGTATCAGATGATCTTGGTGGGTGTACCATTTCCCATTGGTCTGATTGACTACCAAAGCTGAATCTCCGAATACGGTTAACGTCTTGATCCTGAGGTCAATAGCTTCCTCAAGACCCATAATGCAAGCTTCGTATTCAGCTTCGTTGTTAGTGCAGTTGAAAGTGAGTTTTGCCGAGAAAGGCATGTGAACTCCTTTGGGTGTGATGAGTACTGCACCAACACCACGGCCATTCATGTTAACAGCCCCATCAAACATCATAGTCCATTCTTCCTCCGGGTCAGGCCCTTCAGTGTGAACAGGCTCTTCGTGATCTTTTGCTTTGATGAACATGATGTCTTCATCAGGGAAGTCAAACCTTATAGGCTGGTAATCATCAATGGGTTGCTCAGCGAGATATTCAGATAGTACACTGCCCTTGATGGCTTTCTGAGATGTGTACTGTATGTCGTATTCTGTGAGAATCATCTGCCATCTTGCAACCCGTCCGGTAAGCGCTGGCTTCTCGAAAATGTACTTAACTGGATCCATTTTTGAGATTAATAAGGTAGTGTGAGTCAACATATACTGCCTCAGTCGGCGAGCAGCCCACGCTAAAGCACAGCAAGTTTTCTCGAGCAGTGAATAACGCTGTTCACAGTCGGTAAACTTTTTGCTTAGGTAGTATATTGCATACTCTTTTCGACCAGACTCGTCATGCTGGCCCAACACACACCCCATTGATTCTTCTAATACTGTTAAGTACATTATCAGAGGTCTTCCTTCAACTGGCGGCATGAGGATTGGAGGTTCTTGTAAATACTCCTTGATCTTGTCAAAAGCCTTCTGGCAATCTTCGTTCCACCTGACCGTTTGTTCTTTTCTTAACAGCTTGAACAAGGGTTCACAGGTTGCTGTAAGGTGAGATATGAACCTTGAAATGTAGTTCAATCGACCTAAGAACCCTCGAACTTCTTTCTTAGTTTTCGGTGCAGGCATCTCTTGAATAGCTTTGACTTTATCAGGGTCCACTTCAATCCCTTTCTCGCTTACAATAAAGCCCAGCAGCTTACCAGACCGCACCCCGAATGTGCATTTGTTGGGGTTCAACTTCAGTTGGTATTTTCTCAGACGCTTGAATAACTTGAGCAGATTCACCAGATGATCTTCCTCTGTAAGGGACTTGGCAATCATATCATCCACATAACACTCGATTTCCTTATGGATCATATCGTGGAATAATGTCACCATAGCCCGTTGGTATGTGGCACCAGCATTCTTCAGTCCGAATGGCATCACTTTGTAACAGAACGTGCCCCAAGGTGTGATGAATGTTGTCTTCTCCATGTCTTCAGGTGACATCTTGATCTGATTATATCCTGAAAATCCGTCCATGAAGGAGAATACCGAGAACTGAGCCGTGTTATCAACCAATACGTCAATGTGAGGTAATGGGAAATCATCTTTCGGGCTGGCTCTATTCAGGTCCCGGTAGTCAACACACATTCTTACTTTGCCGTCTTTCTTAGGCACAGGTACTATGTTAGCAACCCACGGCGGGTAGCTAGTTACAGCGAGGAACCCGGCGTCCCATTGCTTTTGTACCTCTTCCTTGATTTTCATAGCCATGTCTGGACGAGTACGGCGCAGCTTCTGTTTGACTGGAGGGCATTCTTCTCTCAAAGGCAGCTTGTGCACAACAATGTCGGTATCCAACCCTGGCATGTCTTGATACGACCAAGCAAACACATCCACATACTCTTGAAGTAGATCAACCAGTTGCTTCTTCACTGAGTCTTGCAGGCAGGCCCCGATTTTAACCTCTTTCGCGTCTTCGCTTGTACCAAGATTAATCACTTCAACCTCCTCCTGGTGAGGAGTAATGACCTTTTCCTCTTGTCTTAACAACCTGGCTAGCTCTTCAGGAAGCTCATATTCTTCATCAACCCCTTCATCAGCTTGATTGATCGGATTGTCAAAGTCATACGATGTCATAGCCGTGCTGTTGTCGGTGCTGTCAGGAAGGCACTCTCTGCAAGGGTTAAGTTGGTTCATTTTAGTGATTGATTTTAATCTTGCTTTAGAAAAAAAGTGAAATGAAGTTATCATTTTGAACACACCGCCATTTATTTTTGTACAAAAAGAAAAATGGAAAAACAGTGAGCAGAAAAGAAAAAAAAACTTGTTTGCAAAAAGATGTCTGATATTTCATTACTTTAATCTTGTTTGCACAAAAGTACAGATGGCCCTGATTACAAAATGAGTCTTGTCATCTTGGGCAAGATGCAAGACTTTGATGCATGCTTATAAAGAATACAGGAAATAATAATTACTCTGCTCGAGTAGCACTTATAATTCCCTGGGAAGACCAGTTCGAGACACTGCTCCCCGGAACCTTCGGACGAATCCAATTCTCCAGATTGCGCTCCTCTTCCAGCTCGTCTTCCAAACAGTTGATAGCATCGGGGGTGAGCATCCCCCCACTGACAAAACCTGGCTCTGCAGCAGCCGTTGCTTGATGTTGAGTTGGTCTGTAACCCAACCCAAATTTGTCCTTCTTCTCCTCCACAGCTAAGACCTTGCCCCAGCCTAGGGCAGTTCCTTCTTCAACAACCTTCCGGGCTTGTTGGTAAGATGACATTGGAGTACCAGATATAGCAGATGCTTCATTCACATTCAAAGCTTCAAACCCCTGGCTCATTGTTTCATGGATCTCTCCATCCATTTCAACGTACTTATAGGTTGCCAGGTGGCTGACAAAAATGTCCTCCTCTCCACAGATTGTGACAACTTGGCCTTCCCACTCAAATTTTAACTTTTGGTGAAGGGTAGACGTTATTGCGCCGGCGGCGTGAATCCAGGGTCTACCCAACAAACAGCTGTAGGCGGGCTGAATGTCCATCACATAAAAGATAGTTTTAAAGGTCTGCGGGCCAATTGTCACGGGCAGCTCAATCTCTCCCAGAACCGATCTCTTCGAACCATCAAAGGCCCGTACCACCAGGTTGCTGGGTCTCAATGCCAATCCATCATATTCAAGCTTCACCAGAGCCTTCTTTGGTAAGACATTCAGGGAAGAACCTGTGTCCACCAGCACATGAGAAAGGACAGCTCCTTTGTATTCCATGGTTATGTGCAAGGCTTTGTTGTGGTTGCGGCCATCCACTGTCAGGTCAGAATTGGTAAACCCTAGCCCATTGCTAGCAGTGACATTTCCAACCACGGTTTCCAATTGGTTGACAGTAATCTCCTCAGGCACGTAAGCCGCGTGCAAGACTTTAAGTAGTGCATTCCGATGGGCTTCGGAGCACATAAGCAGTGAGAGGATGGAGATTTTGGATGGCGTCTGGTGAAGTTGATCCACAATCTTGTAATCACTCTTTTTGATGATCCGCATAAACTCATCAACTTCCTGATCAAATGGAGTCTTCAGGGTTTCTTTGGCAGCTGGATCTTCCTGCACCGGGCCTTTTCCTTTTGCCTTGGCAGCAGCTTCTGCTTCGGCAGTAGGTCTTTGGACTTGTGAAGCAAAGAGACGTCCGCTTCGAGTGAAGCCTCCGCCTCCCCCCACATTATCAATTTGTGGTGCAGGTGCTGATGTTTCAAGAGTGATTCTTTTCCCTTCACAGTACACGTCAGAGCCATAGTGCCAAGGGATGGCCCTATTGCTTTCATATGGTACAGGTCCAGGCACCGTAACAGTGACTGGACTAATTGCTGCTGCTGAAGGGGCTGTTATTGTTTGCGGATCATAAAAGATTGTAACTGGTGCTCTAGTAGGAGCAGCACCTTCTGAATGGTAGGCGGAGTTATTTTCTGGATCGTAGAATATGGTAACAGTGGAGACATCTTCATGATTGATTGCTGGTGTTGTAGAAGGTTCTGTTGGAAGGATTGTTGTTGTTGTTGATGTAGAGTCGAAATGGAATGACGCTGAAGTTGTAGCAGGAGAAAATGTTAAAAACTGATCATTTGGTAGGACAGATGAAGTACTTGTTGATGGTGCTGATGAATTGTCAGGAGCAATAGTTGCTGCAGTTGTAGGAGGGTCTGAAACCGTTGTTGATGAAGTTGTCGGATTTGCCGGAAATGATGTTGTGATCTGGAGTAGGCCACTCTGAATAAGGCTGTCAATGCCATTCCTCAAGTCCTCACACCCATTCCATGAAATATTGCAGTATGGGCACCCCAGTTCACACCCCGGAAATATATTGCTTTCACGGAGCTGAGCTTTGATTTCCACCAATGGTGTCCTGATCTGATCCACACTAGTTATCAAATAAGACGGTTGGTCTTCTTCAATAGCATTAATTCGGGGACCACCATGGTGTGGCATTGGATTTTTATTGACATTGGGCGGAGGTGCAAAATTCAGAGCCTTGGAGTCTACCAAGTCTTGTACCTTCATATGCAGAGCCCTGCATTTTTCTGTACTGTGACCAGGTGCGTTTGAATGAAAAGCACACCTAGCATTGGAGTCATAGTTTCTTGGTAGACTGTTGGGGTCCGGAGGTGCCAACGTTCTTAGCTCAACTAGGTTGAGTTTCAGAAGCTGTGGCAGCAAGGCAGCATACGGCATTGGGATCGGGTCGATCACTCTGTTAGCTTGGGATGGCCTTTGTTGGAATGGCCTCTGTTGATTGTTGCTGTTGGAGTTGTTGTTGTAGTTGTTTCTTGGAGGATATTGATTCTGAGGATACTGAGGTTGTTGTTGGAAGTTTTGTTGAGGAGGTTGATAGACTGGCTGAGGATGAGCCGGAGCAGGGATAGTGACTGCTGCTATTGTTCTTGGAACATATTGGGGCCTACCCCTGCTGGTGTGAATGGCATTGGTCTCGCCAGTTCTTCTCGGGCCTGCAAAAGGCTTTCTTGTACCACTGGACGAACTAGCACCATTATCAGAAATCTTACCCATTTTCAACAGGCTTTCAATTCTCTCCCCAGCTATGACAACATCTGCAAAGCTGGTGGAGGAGAAGGCAGCTAGCCTATCAATATAGGTTCCCTGAAGGGTATTCATGAACATATCAGCCATTTCTCTTTCAGACATAGGTGGCTGGACAGCAGCAGCAAGCTGTCTCCATCTTTGAGCATATTCTCTGAAGCTCTCCCTGGATGATTGTGACATCCCCATTAGGAGGGTCCTATTGGGTGCCATATCCAGATTATACTGATACTGTCTGATGAAGGCCTCTGCCAGGTCCTTCCAGCATCTTACAGTTGCCCTTGTCAAATGGGAATACCACTCCCTCGATGCTCCAGTCAAGCTATCTTCAAAATAGAACATCCACAATTTCTCGTCCATGGTATAAGCTTTTAATCTTCCGAGAAAAGATTGCAGATGAGTTCGGGGACAGGAAGTCCCATTATACTTTTCAAAACATGGAGGCTTGAACTTGTGGGGAATCCTAACCCCGTCTACCAGCCCCATGTCCATGACGTCGAAGCCCAAAGAGTTTCGAGATTCTAGGGACCTCAACTTCTCAGCTATTTCTTCCAATCTCCTATCATAAGTTTCCTCTCCAGCACCCATTACTGTAAATTGGTCCTCCTGAGGATCTTCTTGAAGTACTCTGGCTGCAGTAGCTGTTCCTTGAACGTTTGCCGGAATATTGACCTCAGGATGTAGATGTGGACCAAACACAGGAGGGTTAACATGTGGTTGCACCCTTTCATTGTTACTTGTGCCTGCAGTCCCCACATGAGGTTCATCTTGATTCCTCCCTTCCACCAAAGCCCTGAGCCTCTCCTGGCTTTGAGCTAAGTTGTTCATCACTTCCATGAACTGCGTTATCTGAGTTCTCATCTCCAACCTTTCGTTGGCCATCTGGTTTCTGACCTCCGTAAGGTCTTGTTGCATCTGATCCATCTGGATTCCCGGAAGGTTGTTTCTAGTTGGGTACCTGTGTGGCCTGTTGAGAGGAAATACCCGGCGGCGAGCAATAATTCCTCTTGTTCTGACTTTGATCTTTGGACTTCTTCACTCCAGCTTTGATTTTTAGTTCTGATATTTCCTCCTGGGCTGCTGCCAGGGCTTTTTCCATCTGCTCCATCTTGTCCTGAACTCTCTTGTCTTCTAGAGTACGGGCCTTAGTGATCCGGACCCACCTGGCCTGACTCTCTTTCAAATACAAGTCTGTTCTTGCTCTCTGAAACTGGGCTTCTTTACAAGCATTCTTCAGAATCTGCTCACCAGCTTTGGACTTATTGATATAATCTCCAGACTTTTCAATCTTAGTCAAGTGCTCTACCCTCAATTTCTCCAATCTCTCAATCTCCCTCACACCTTCACTCCTCTCCCGGAGGGTCTTCTGCAAGGCTTGGGTTAGCTTCTCATTTCTGTCCTTCAAGCTTTCAAACTCCTTCAAACTGATAGTGGCAGGGGGTGGTGCTGAAGATGACTCAGGCATGTCTTCTATGGTGAAGGGCAATCCGGAGAATTGGGCCCTGGCATGGGACCACTCATGATATTGGGCTGATGCCACATTATTGCACTTCCCCAGAATGGTGATTCCCTTGGTTTGAACATGATCCCAGGCCCAGGCAGCTTGCCTAACAGTTGCCAGACTAATCTTGTTCTCGCAGTAGAGAGTCTCCACCAAATCCTGTACCCTAGGAGCATGGACCAGTGCATAGCCTAATTGCCTCTTGAACAGCAGAGGGTTGTAATTGATACTTCCCTTAACTCCTATTAAAGGCACATTAGGAAAATGCCCACAGCTTGTGATCATGTCTCTGCCCTTGGTGCTCTGAGTGCACCATCTGATGTCTGCTGCAGTTAGGACAGTGAGTCTCTTAGCCCAGTTGCTTTGCTGATGAGGGTTTAGAAATGCATCTGTCCTGGGTAGATGCCGGAGAAGCCAAGCATGGAATAATGGAGCACAACACCTCACTAACTTACCCCTCTGCTTCTCATTCCTCTGATGTACTGAGTAGTAGAGATCTCCCAACAAGGTTGGCACTGGGTTCTTCAGGATGAACAAATGGATTGCATTCTTGCTGATGAATCGGGGCTCATCTGCAAACAACACAATTCCATACACACTTAAAGCCAACAGAGCACAAACAGCTTTCCAATCCCCCAGGGAGGCCTTCAGACTAGCTTGAGAAATTAAGAAGTCCAGATGAAAACCAGGGATCCCAGCTTTAGAAGTCATATGCTGCTCAATCAAAGCAGGCTCCAGGTGCAAAGCTCTTGCTATCTCTCCATTGCTGGGAAAGACCATTTCAGGATTGAAAGGGACTTCCCTCTTGATAGGCAAACCAATCAAAGATGAGTATTCTTCTAACAGAGGCCCCAACTGAAAGTCTTTAAAGGTGAAACACCTCAAAGGGGGGTCATAAAACTGAATACAGGTGTGGATCAAACTCCTCTGAGATGGATCCAGATCCATGACCAAATCAAGTATATCTCCATAATGCTCCCTGAACAAAGGTATGTGCTCTGGAGTGATCAGGGTTTGGATTCTCCTGATGTCTGATAAGTCTGGTTGGAAGAAATGATAGGTGATATTGCTTTTCTTTGGAGCCATGAGTATAGAAGACTGAGTAGAATAAGTGCTGATGAAGATGCTGAGAAGTGGGCCACTGGCTGGCTAGTACAGGTAACTGAAGTATAGCTGACAAGCTGAAGCAAGTACTGGTGGAGACAGGTCAAAACTGCAGATGGGGTCAAAACCAAAACCAGATGAAGGTGGATACCCTGAAACACAAATAAGCAAATGTTAATATGATGCAATGGGTATGTATGCAGATGATATGCAAAGGGTTTGTGACTGAGCCGGATCTGATTAACTGCCTTGGTATAGATCCATGTGTGTTCAAGAATTCCAGATGGAGGTCTATAAATCCAGTAACCAAGGTGGGGGACTCAAATAAAGAGCCACGTGTCCAAGGTTTTAGAATCACAAGAACTGTCCAACATGGAGCATTCTTAACAAAGTCAAAGTAACAGGGTATTCTGAGGTCAAGGTACCTGCAAACCTGTAAACAGCCCAACCCCCTCACAGGTAGTGATCTAGAACAAGGATCCTCAGACTTGGATCAGTTATGAGAAGTGTAAACACTTCTAACCCGGAGGTACAGTGTTTACAATAACCATAACAATTCCTCCTCTAATTCACCTCAGTTTCTGAAGGTCAGTACTAAAAGGTCATTCAGACTTAGCAGGCTTCCCAGATAGCCCTAGCATTGCAGGAAATCTGCAACACAGAGTTCTCAAGAAGAAACCCATATCTGAACCGTGTTTCATATTCCCGCACCAGACCGAAATGGAATGGGAAAGAATATGATTCACTCTAGCCTAGGTGTCACTCAGGTCCCAGGTATAGGACCTTAACTCTCAATAGAACCCCACCCACCAAAGAAAAACCAGATCCAGCCAGCAGCACAGTATGACAATATGATAAATGAAAAAAACAGTAAAGAAAGCAATAAATAAAGCTGTACAGAAAGCAGTAAATAAAGCAAACATACACATACAAATAGCACATAACACCCCCAATAAACACAAATCAATCAAGCGTTAGGAGGAACCCACAAAAAGAACCAGAAGCCCTGGTTGCAGTATAAGGTTCCCCAGCAGAGTCGCCAAGCTGTCGCTCCCGACAAGTGACATAGGGTCAGATGAAGGTACAGGCGCGAACGGTCGGCGAAGGGAACAATGAGAACACACAGCCGTGAACTCACTGGAGAATGAATAGAGTCGCCAGCTAGGCATTTTTATCCCGGAGGAAAGGTAATGCTGCATAGACCTAGAAAGATATGGATAAGACGGTATGCGAACCAGAGAAACTGAGAAAGGGGGTTGGTTACAACCTGGGAAGGTATTAGCACCCAGATTGTCCGTCGTACTCGACGGGATCCACGCTTAAAAGATTTGTGTTTTAAAGGGGTAGGGTCAGTGCAATTTGTGTGTAAAATAGCTGGAAAAGGATGTACAGGTGTCAGTGTAAAAGAAGGTGAAGTGTATAAGTGAAGTGTCAGTGTAAGAATGAGAATGAATTGCTCAAGATCATGAGGCTTAAAGGATGAGGCTGGAAGAGGGGGAATATACAGAGACTTTTGTTCGATAACTGTTAAGTTATGCCTACGTATCCTCTCGTGCAATGAGGAAGTCAGAACACCGTAGTTCGACCCAAAGAGACTGAAAGATGAATTGAGTTATGAACTGCTTACTTGCCTATGCTCAAGTGTATGACCTGTCTGGCTCAAGTGCTAACTGTCTTGCATTTAGACGGAAGAAGCAAGTTCTCGTTTGTGAGTGAATGAGATGAGAAAAGAATCCCGGAGGAGACGATTATTGTTTGTTTTTGAGTTTTCAGTCTTTTATTGCTTTTGAGAATTTGTCATAAGTTAATGAGCTTAAGCCTAAACCAATGGATTTAATAAACTCATCACATCTTCCCTCTGATTAGGGGTAATGAGAATACCTTAAGTGTGAAGTCAGATTCTCACACTTAATCACCTTTGATGTAGGATTAAGATCATTAACCTACTTGTGATTATTTAGATGTTTTTGGTGTTTTTGTTTAGTGTTGAGTAATGAGATTAAGCCATAATCAGGGATTAAACAGACTCATTACACCATCCTAATAGAAGGATAATAGATGAGAATGTTTAAGCTGAGGAAAGCTCTTCAACTTAATCCATGATTAGGGATTAAACTCATGACAAAACAAGCCTTTGATTAAGTGGATTTTATTCAATGGTATGATGATGAAGTGATTTTTATGATTTGTAAGACAACTTGAGAGGGACTTGTCCATTAACACTAGGGTTAGTCCTTCTTAACCACTTAAGGGAGAATTAGAACCCTAATGCAAGGCCCAAGTTACAAGTGTAATGTCTTGATATTTATTAAGTGAATTGATTAAGAGATTTAAACACCTTAAGGGTTTAATACTTAGGATTAAAGTTATACACTCCATCCTAAGAGAAGGATGCAGGCATAAGCTTAATCACAAAGTCTTAAAGCCTTTAGGGTTTAGTCCCTGATTATGAGGTGAGAAGAGAGGACTCAAGGAGACACAAAGGTAAAACTAAGAGGGGAGACTAATCAAAACCCTAATCATAGTCATGCTTGGTTGTTCCTAAGGTTTGTGAGGTTTAACAAGAGAAATCTTCAATGGAACCACCAGGAAGCAGATGAAAGGATCAGGAGAAGCAAAGTAACTTGCTTCATTTAAGAAGACAAGTCACTTGAAGAAAGAAAGTAAGAAGAAAAAGAATGAGCAAGCTCAATCTCAAACACATAACAAAATGCAGCAAGGATGCATGAAAGAGATGAAAAGAAATGGTGAGAAGTGAAGGCAAATTCACTTCTCAAAGTTGCTTACCACCTGAAAAGTTAGTGAAAGGAATGCAATGCAATGCTAAATGAAATGAAATGACATGAAGCCAAGCAAAACCAGAAGCATGTTGATGATGATTATGATGTTATGAGGTGCTGCAAACATGAGGTAAGGCATGGATATGTTCATACAAGATTATGAATGCAAATGATGCAAGATAAGGAGCATGAACAAACATGAAATGTTATGAAGCATACAAGACAGATGACATGGCAAATATGAGATGTAATGATCAAACATGTTTCCTATATGTCTTAAGATGTCAAATGAATCATAAGAATGCACAAAATGCAATGACAAGTCAAGTTATGCAAGGAAATGCAAGAGGGATGCAAAAGAAAGCCCAAATTAGGGTTCATGGATCAAACATCAAACAAAAACTCAAAACAGAAGCAAACCCTAAGATAAAAATGGGAAATGGCACTCAAAGAAACCCTAAACCTATAATGAACCACTGCCCAAAGGGGAGCTCTCAACTCTCAACCAAACTCAAGTTATGATTTTTGCAAGTTATTAGGGTTTTTTTAGGGTTCTTAACAAAAGAAATGCCAATCAATTAGGAAATGCAAGATCAAATCATGGCCTTTTTATCCTTGAAAATACATGCAAAATGGGAAACAATGCAAGAAGAATCAATGTCTCAACCCTCACCAACAGGCAGAAATGAATTTTCAAACATGTGATCAAAATAATGCATAAAAAATGATTTAATTCAATGAAAAATTCTTAAAATACATCAAGATCAAAAAAGAAATTTGGTTTGAAGGTTGGACAATGTTTCTAAATGTCTTAGAACATTTCATGAATTTTTTTGTAATTTTTAAATA
Source organism: Lathyrus aphaca (assembly GCA_963966055.1). Classification (NCBI taxonomy): domain Eukaryota; kingdom Viridiplantae; phylum Streptophyta; class Magnoliopsida; order Fabales; family Fabaceae; genus Lathyrus; species Lathyrus aphaca. The sequence goes on from OZ014522.1 coordinate 497,495,114, forward strand.
CCTAAAAGTATTTTTAATTAATTAATTCCCATTAATCAATTAAAAATAATCTTTTAAATATTTAAAAATACTTTTTTAATGATAAAAATAAAAATAAAAATATTTTTGTGTCATAAAAATTAATAAAACCTTAAGAAAAAAGTTTCATAATTTTTATGAATTTTTTGCTATTTTAAATTAATTATGCAAATTAAATGAAGAGAAAATGAATTAAAATTAAATAAAATAAAAAGTAAACAGAAGGGATGGTCAGGATGCGTCCAGGGTTTAAATCTGTTGACTGGCGCGTGATCTAAGGGTCCAGGTTGGCTCTGATTAAATTAGTTTAATTACGAATTAATTAACTAAATGAAAAAAATTAGGGCTAATCAAACGCATCTGGGCCATCGAAACTGGAGGGAAGTCAACGAGTCAAAGGCTATCTACGGCCAAAATTCAAACTAGCATTAATTGTGTGATTAGGGCACAAATGACTTTCAGGTGGCCGGAGAAGACTTCCGGTCGTCTTCTCCGGCCAGAAGCTCACCTGAAAATTTCAAACTTCCTAAAAACGTAACAAAAATGAAATCTAAGACCAGGGAAATGCTCCTCTCATCCTCACGAACCAAACCCCTAACCTAAAACAAATTTATTTTCTCTAAATCAACTGAATCGAAGAGAAAAAGTTTTAGGTCACGCAAGCTTCAGAGTTCAATTAAATGCTCAAAACACAACCATTTCAAAAACTAATGGCACCAGGATGATCAGGACAACACAAAGAACAGGTTTGTAACAATAAAAATGATTTCTGGAAAAATTATTTTCGAGCTACCTGAGATTTGAAGCTTTCAGTTTAGGAACTTTCTGGCCACTTCCTTTGATGTAAGCTGCTCCACTTGATCCCCCAAAGATGCTTGAATGCTCAAAGTGAGTTTAAGTTGGCTGGATAGTGAGTTTCGAAAGCTCCTGCTTCAAGCTTAGTCAACAATGGCTATGGTGATTCTGGAGGATTCAGGCCATGGTGGATGATGGTTTGAGGTCCAGAGGATGTGTAGAGAAGCTTTGCAAGGTTTGTTTGGTTGTTTGTGGCTTATGGAAGGAGATTCGAATGAATCTGCAGAATGAGAGTGAAGAATGGTAATGGAGTTTTCAGGCTGTTTCAGGCTTGTGCTTTGGATGGTTTCTTGTCTATGAAGTGAGGTGAGGTGAATGGTGAAGAGAGTTTTAGTGTTTGCTTGCTGTGTGAAGGAATTCGAAAGCTTATGCAGTTGGGAGTGTTTTTGTCAATGTGATGAATGTGTGTGTTTCAGTCTTGGCTTGTGTTATGTTTAGCTTGCAAGTTGTACACATAAACAAATCTGATTGGCTTTTTGATGTGACATGGCCTGCTATGATAGGTAAGTTTGCTTTTGCATAAAAGGTCAACTTTGTGTAAGATAGGGCATGGGCAAGGTCTAGGCAAGTACAAGGCATGGCTGGCGCAGCAAAGGTGAGGGAGAGGCCTAGCAAAGCTCAGCAGCCAATGCATCAAGTTGGTGAGAGGTGATCATGAGTTTTTGCAACTTGGTTAGCTTATGTTTCACATGTGATCTTTTGCATAACCAAACATGAAACCATAGGCAAACTTGGTTCAAATCTGATTTTTAGGACTTAGAGAATGCTTACATGCTGGTTTGGAGTGGATTAGAGGTCACAATATGCATTAGTTCAAGTTTTTGCAAAGTTTCCCTTTGGTGCATAACTTGAAAATCAATGATTTTTGCCAACTTTGCATTGCCATAACTTTTGATCCAAGAAGAGTTTGATCATGTTCTTGTACTTTTTGAAAAGGGAAAGATGAGATCTACAACTTCCATGACCAAAGTTTTTCCATTTGAAGCATTTTTGAATCAAAAATCAAGGCTTGAAAAATGACCTAAAATGATGCATTCTTGAAAAGTCAACTATGCCCAAAAAGTCAACATTTGCAAAAACCCTAAATTCTTGATTTCTATGAACTTCAACCTTCTTCTATGATCAAATAAAGATCATATACACTCAAAATGATGAAGATCACCCATTGGTCGGGTCATTGGGGGCCTCAGATGCCCTGATTTTGTACTGACTTGTCTAGAAAGTCAACCCTTGATCAGATGACTTCCCCATGGAATTTCTTCATGAAAATTGATATGCATACTCCCTATACCATATAGAGATCAATGGAAACAAGAATGACCAAAAAATTTGGAGTTATGGCCTCTGAAACCAAAACCCTAATTTTTAGTCAACTGTGCAGTTCAACCTGGCTCTGCATCCACTCAAACCCTAGTTCTTGTGATTCCTCTGCATTTTTGACTTTGAGGAGATAGACTATGATGTAAGAACACACATGGACCCCTTTGAGTTGATTGGTGGCCTTTGGAATGGCTCCAGATGCCTTGGGATTGCTCAGATCACAAACCCTAAATGCAGATGCCTTAGAAACTATCCAGTGAATCAAAAATGAGATGTGAGATGATATGGTTGTGTTTATGCATATGAGAATGATCACAAGCCATGATGTGAATGGGTGAGGGCAAATTTGGGGTGTTTACATCTACTTTGTTAGATTTCAAGGCGGCAACATCGTTAGAATTTATGGGGAGTTTTTTTGGAGTGGTTTGATTTTTGCAAAGCCAGAAATGTAGCATAAGGTAGAGAAGGGAGTTTGTGGTTGGTGGTGTTTGGAACATTTGGTTGATGAGGAATGAGATCATTTTTCGCAATGAATGTTTTCGACATTGTTTGGAAGATTAAGATTTTAATTTGGAGGTAGTCTTTTATGGGAGAAATTACTCATCTCAATTGCAATCTATATGAGTTTAACAAGGACCCATTGTTTTTCTTGACATAGAGCAATTTGGCTTGTAATTTTCTTTTAGTTTTAGCCAACTTAGTCTTAGTCTCTTTTTGTATTCAGGTGGAGTACCCTTAATACTTTTTTCAATTTTATATCACTTGATATATATATATATATATATATATATATATATATATATATATATATATATATATATATATATATATATATATATATATATATATATATATATATATATATATATATCCAGCTTAGTCTTAGCCTCTTTTTGTATTCAGGTGGAGTACCCTTAATACTTTTTTCAATTTTATATCACTTGATATATATATATATATATATATATATATATATATATATATATATATATATATATATATATATATATATATATATATATATATATATATATATATGTGTGTGTGTGTGTGTGTGTGTGTGTGTGTGTGTGTGTGTGTGTGTATAGTTAATTATTATAAAATATTTCACAAAAGTTAATTGTTTTAGAAAATTTAAATCCAGTAGTGTAGTAGTGTGATGGTTGAAAATCAAGTATCGATAAAGTAAACGTATATATTAAAAGGAGAAAAAACATTAAAAAAAATATATTAGTATTTTAAACATTATTTAAAAGAATATTAGACCAATAGTAAACTAATTGTCATTATTATTCAAAATTTTGATCAATAACTTCATGTTTTTTTTTGTTTATCACCACCGGTTTAGTCCGGTTCGGGGTTCAATTCTGGCATCAAGTGGTTCCAGCCATAACTTCATGTTTTTGTTATAATTATTTTAGTGTTTTCCCGTTTATAACAATAATATTTTTTTCTGCATATATAAATTAATTAATCAACAGTGTATTTTTTTTCGTATAAAAATATTTGAATCAACAATATATTTTTGTCCGTAAATAAATACATAAATTATATTACATCAAATTTTATCTATATTAATATTATTCAATATTTGAAACGATAATATAATTGACAAATTAATATTATTCCCGTATAAATATATATTTGAATCAACAATGTATTTTTGCTCGTAAGTAAATACACAAATTATATTATATCAAATTTTATTTATATTAATATTATTCAATATTTGGAAGAATAATATGATTGATAAATTAATATCATTCAATATTTGGAAAAATAATAAGATGGATAAATTAATATTATTCAATATTTAGAACAATTAAAGTTCTATTTGTTTATAACAATAAAAAAATTCCCGCATATATAAATAAATTAACCAATAATTTATTTTTCTCGTATAAAAATATTTGAATCAACAATATATTTTTACAAATAAATACACAAATTATATTACATCAAACTTTATCTAAATTCAATATAAATATGTTTACTTTTTAAGCATTGATATTAATCAAACCTAAAAAAAATAAAATACAAGAATAGTTAATATCGATTTATTATTATTTAAAAAAATTATATTTATCATTATTGTATTAAAGATAAGCATTGAATACATTAATTTCAATAATAGAATAAGAGTATTATTTTGGTTAATATTAAATAATAATTAATAAAATAGTTAAGTAAATTGAGATATAAAAATGGAAACAAAAATTAATTTTTAGAATTACAAATAATATATTATATTTATTTTTTTGTATTTATTTTTTTGAAAAATTAGACAATATAATATATTTAATTAAGTAGATATATGATAAACATTCCATTATAGAAAAGTAATTTGGTAGATGTCACAATTTCATATTAAAAATAAACGTGCTATTTTTTTATTTATCAGTAATTTATTTTGAATTTATAATGGCCAAATTAGAGTGTAATAGGAACACTGATCAGACATATTTCTCATGAATAGAATTATATAAAAGTCAATAAACTAAAATTGAATAATAGACAACAAATTATATAATTATATAATGTAACCAATTAGATCATATAATACATAATTTATTCATACATTTATTCATGCTAGTTTAAAATATTTACTAAACTAATCTTATTGAAATTAATCTTATTTACCCTTATTTGAATTTGAAGATTCTCAATGTTTGCTTCATTTCTTTCTTTTTTAAAAGGCAATGATATTATTGATAGAAGTATAAGAAATACTCCTCCCGATACAAAGCGGAAAGCCCCTGCCTCTTAAAATAGAAAAGAGGTAGGGTATTTCAAACCGAAAAATTATAATTGACCGCTAACTTACAACAGAAGACAACCACTCCCATGAACTAAACTTGGTAGCTGACAAACATTCTACGAAACTAAACGATGTGTGCTTGAAAGAGATAGTGTTCCTCGATAGCCAAATGGTCCAAACAGGTTCCAACCAAATGGCCCCGACAATATCCTTAGATGTCTTGGATTTAATCGTATCGCAACTTGATAAAAAGTCCACAAAATCAGTCAACGATAAATCAAAATCTGAACCAATCCACTCGTGGACCTTTCTCCAAATCCTTTCCGTTAAAGAGCACCGAGCGAAAAGATGTGAGCACGATTCCTCCTCCAAACCGCAAAGAACACACCTAAGCTCCGAAAGATCGTCGAAATGATTCAGGGACGAAGTTGTGTCACTAGAAAGCTCTTCCACGTCCATGTGGGCGGGTGCATCGTTGGACATCTTTACACCTGAAAAGCAGCGAAAGTAAATGTGAATTCGATGAGTTAAATCAAATCCACCCTTCCATCGCTAATCAAGTAAAAGGGTGCACAGAGGAACGAGGACAATGTTCTCGACCTAAGCCCTTATTCAAAGTAGTCCACGGTCGTTATAACTACCAGGTATTTATACGAGGAAGGGGGATTCTAAGATATCAAACTACCGGTTCACATCAACTAGCAGATGACTCTGCGCTGAAACCCAGAACTCCGATTGAAGTTCAATCGGAGCTATCGCACAGAGCCCCGAGGAACGTCGCTAAAAGCCCTAATTAACGACGACGACATATCACACATCAACCACCGTACAAAAAAGGGGAGGTCATATCGAAACCTTAACAGTCTAAATTATGGTTCCTATTGACCCTAAAATCTATCCTAACCACATGCATCTATGTAACCAACAAGCATCAGAAGGGAAAATAGATAGATGGATGAAGAAAAATTCTGAGTTTTAGAAGATTTTGGCGTGGTCGTTTGACTATCCTCGTCGGCAACGGTGGAAGACGGTAGTTTGCGGGGGAACTCAGGGACTTATCCTTGTCGAGCAGAAAAACAAAGAACGAAAAGTATGAAACATAGTCCCAACGCCCTATTTATAACCCCTTCAGCACATGTGCGGACATGTGGGACCTATAACCTATAAACGACACACTCATTTCCTAGAGACGGCCGTAGAGTAGCCATCATTATGCATTGACTATGCACGCTCCCCAAGGAGCATGCGTGACGCGACTTCTCAACATAATTGTTGGGATCCTCGTCCGTCGATCACATTTCAACGTCCAGATTTACGCGGGCTCACCTATACCGAGCTAGGTGACTAAAGGATTACACGAGTCTCAGATTCACCTCATACATAGCTGACCACCCTTAAGTCATCACTTCTACGACCAGAAGCAACGACTTGGGGGGCTCCTGTTCCGGACTGGCCCAATGACTAGGCATGGCCCAATCCACTCCTGCACATAGGACAACCCAATAACCCAAATGTCAGAGGGACCATTGGCTTTATGCCCCTCAGCCGAGGATGATTTGTCGACCACGGTTACCCGTGGTCGGATTCCTCCGCTCCTTCAAGACTTCTTCCCGACACCTGCAGGAATCACCCAGATTCAGCCGAAGATAACTCCTGCTCGGATATCCCTATGCCCGACGCGCATACCATCCGACCAAATATGCTTGTCCCAACGGCTAGTTTCTGGAAGTTACCTATTCTCGGGGGATCCACGATCCAGGCCCAAAATAGGGACCAATAACCAATCGCTGGGGGCTCTTTATAAACCCTCTCACATGAGAGGGTCACGTATTGAATATTCACTCCCTTGACAGTTTTACTCGTACTTGCATAATCTTTTGCACGTTCTTACTTTGGCATCGGAGTACCTGGCAGGTACACCCCCCATCTATCCTCAACGACCAAGCATTGCTTTCATCATCCACGTCAGCGATCAGGGCCCATTGTAGATTTTGATCGCATGTACGATCATTTAGTATTATTTTATAAGTATTAAATGTGATTTTTTTTATTATAATTACATTTTTAATATTAAAGACAAGTGAAAATAAGTGATAGTCTGGTTCGATCCCCCGTAACTGCGATCGGGAGGAGGCTGGAACCACTTGATGCTAGAATTGACCCCCGAACCGGACTAAGCCGATAGTGATAACAATACATTATTTTAACATTAAGAATAAGTCTTTTATTCAATTATATAATTGTAAAAATTTGAAGCAATTCAGATCTTTTATAATTAAAAATAATATTTATGCATGTTCTCTTACTTATTGTAGCGGTAAAATCATGAGTATAAGCTATTGATTAACTTAACTCAAGGTAAACAGAGTCGCCACCGCGCTTTTATTTTATTCCAAAAGGAAAAGGGAAAAAGAGCGAATAAAACCTAATGAATCTAAAAGCAAGAAAGCTAAAGAAACACATCAGAGAAACAGGTAAGGGGATAGGTTACACGATGGGAAGGTTTTACGCACCCAAAATGTCCGTGGTACTCCACGGGAGCCCTTTGAAAAATTTATTGCTTTTGGTTTGAAAATGGTTTGTTTGAAAGAGATTGGAGAGATGAGAAGAGAAACATTTTTTAATATTTTTGTGTTTGAAGAGGTTTAACGCCTCATGCCTACGTACCCACAAAGTGCAATGCGAGATTAAAACCTCGTAGTTCGTGGCACAAAATTTGAAAAGAAACGATGAGTTGCATTAATTTTAAAATGTAAAGATAAGTCGTCATTCTTTAGCGAATAATTCCGCTAGAAAGAATGAATCATATCTAAACATGAAAATGAAAAGTGCACAAAGGCACAAAAACAATTGAGTGAGTTTGGATTTTTTTTAAAGTCTTTGAGAAAAGAGTTTCGATATATTTACATGAATTAACATTTATTAAGAAGATAAAGTGAAAAGATAAAATCGCTTGACCTAAGTCAAGGTTTGATTATGAAAATATTTGAAGTTTGAAAACAAAGAAGATTTGAAAATAGGGAGAAGATTTGAAAATTTAAGAAGTGGGAGGAGATGAAGGGACTATCCTAATACTTGAATTTAAAAGTTAAGAGAAGAGCGATCAAACCATATTATGAACATTTCTTCAAGGTAAACGGAATTCCATCTTCGTAGACAAATGAAAATAACTCGAGGCCAAGGTCTTTAACCAATCACAACTTGAGCACAGGGAGAGATCCTAAAATCGAAGTCCAAACTCCAATGCTAAGGATAGTGGCCATAGTCCAAGAATTAAAGTCACAAATTTTTTTTAGATGTTTGATCCATTATTAATGTTTTTTGAGTCCAAATGGACAAAAGAAGAATCACAAACATAACAATATAAACATAAACAATATGATAGATGATATAATATGATAATAGCATAATAAAAGAGATAAGGAGCGGGAAATTGAAATAAAGAGGATAAGGTGCGAGAGATTGAATTTAAATAGTTAGTATATTAATAGTATTATAATATTTACATATAAATGGTATGATGAACTTAATCAAACACAACCACAAAAGATAACCAAAAATCGAGGCAACCGGATCCAAGTGGATCTTATTCCGAATTTGGGACAAATTTAGGTCTATGTTAAGCAATCACCGAGTAATTTACGAAGTAATTACCCTACAAATGAGGTCGGCCACCACTAATTAAGGTGGAAAGTATTTGTGCTAATACATGTTAGAGAAATGATATTATGAATCATTCTCCGAAAACATGCCACACTAAAAGAAAAAAGAATGATCTAATCTTAATCGAGATTTTCGTTGAATTATCAAATGCAACCTATCATGATACCAAAGTATGGAGAATGATCCAAATGATCATTCATCCATAGATTTGAAATAATGAAGATTAAACATCTTCAAAAAACCAACAATCTACGAATCGGAGATTTTCATCGACCAAAAATAAAAGAATAAAAGGAAATGAAAAAGGAAACATATATTTAAAATAAGATCCATAACAAATAAAAAAACAATTAAAAGACCTTTATAAATTTCTTTTTCTAAAACTTTTTCTTCAAAAACTTCCTTTAATAATATTCTAAGAATATTATTATTATCAAGATTTATTTAAACTCTCTTTTTTTTAAAACAAGTAACATAACAAAAAAAAAAGAGATAATTGAGGGGGGAGGGATGCGCAGCAGAGTGAGGTGTGGATAGAAAATAGATCCACCTCATTAAGGCCCAATCCACATTGAAACAATCAATTAAAAAATAAAGAAAGAAAACAAAAAAAAAAGTCAGTCATCTTCTTCTCATTAACAGCGGCGGAAAAATGAGCACAAGCATTCACAAAAACGAAAAATCCAGGTCGTCCTCACCGTCGATCGCGAACCCGTTCTCTCTTCCTTGAAGATTTCGCGGACAACCTCCCTCTCACAATCGCGATTTCTTTTTTTCTCCTTCGGTTCTCGGCGATTTCTCTGTCCAATCGTTGTGGATTTGCGGTTTCGAGAAGAGAGAATTGGTGAGATTAATGGAGTATAATGGAAGGTAATTAGAGTTGTGCTTCTGTTGATTTGAGAGAGAGTGTATGAAGCAGCAAGTTACGGAAACGAAAGAGGCAGGGATATCCAAATTGAATTTCAAATTGAAGGTTTAATGAATGGAGATGTGAAGCTTGAAATTGGTTGAAGCTCTGAATTTGTGCAGGGATTTATGGGGCTATTTAAGCTTGGGATTTGAAAGAGGGGAGGGTTCTATTTATAGGAGGAGAAGCTGAGAGTTTATTGCCGTTTTTAGGATTTTGGTTGCGTTTCGTCGTCACGAATTTTTCTGCGTTTCTCATTCTCATCATTTCTGCGTTTTGATTATTCTTTGCTGCGTTTTGGAATGGTGAGGAAGGTGTGTTCTGCTGAATTTGTTTTCGGTTTTCCTTTGCATTTTATTCGGGAGAGTGTTGCGTTTTGCTTCATGAAATTCGCGTGTTCGCTTGCAACAATTTCATGCGTTTTTTTCCGTGTGCAGCAGGTGTATCACATGTGCGAAGTTGCGTTTTGTATGAGCTTGGCTTGCAGCATGTTAGCGTACGGCGTGATGTGTTTTGGGCCGGTGTGTTGCGCGAAGGCTTGTGGTGAGGGCTTGCGGCTGGGATTTGCTTTGTTGCTGGCTGTCCCGCGTGTGGCTGGATGTTTGTTCGATGAAGCTGATGTGATTAATGAAACAGTGTGTTTCAGCTGCTGGGAATTTGGTGTATGATGTGATGTTGGGAATTCAACGTGGGACTGGAAAAAATCAAGTGCTGACTCCTTTTTTCTATACTATTTTATTATAGAAATAAAAATGAATGGGCTAGTGTAATGGGCCTTAAATCTATCTTTTATAATTTTTGGTGAGAAAAAGATTGTATAGTGATATAAGAAAAAAATGGTTTTAGAAAATCAATAAAAATGGATAATAAAAATAAATGGGATTATGGAAATAAAAAATGAATAATCGAGAAAAAGAATGGTAGAAAAGATGGTCATTGGATAAAAATGGATAATAGAAAAATTGGAAAATTAAAAATGGTTTAATCGAAATTGGGTAATGGATATGAAATGATGATTTAGTCGGAAATGGATAATGGATATGAAATTGATTTTAAGCCCACAACCAACTCTTGATTTTTCTTTGCACAAGCCACTGATAATGATGAATACAACCATCACTAAATCACTGGATAACTTGCAAATCTGAGCCACAATCACCTGGATCATCTGAAATCAGTCATGATTACTTGAATTTATACTGAAGAAAATAGATCCACAACTGAGCCATTAATAAACCGATGAACACTTGATAAACCTGAGGATCCCAACCAAACTTCGCACAGAAAACTGATTGATAAACTGATGAACTTAGCACACAACACAACTTGAACTTTGAACACATATCATCTGAGAAACCAAACATTGGTACACATATCTTGCAGTTGAAACAGTCTTTGATAGTTTGACCATGATTAGGTCAAACGTCCATCTGAATCAAATCATAATTGAACAAACGCATCTGAATTGAAATACTGTCTTATCTTTAAAATCCTGCAACACAGAGAAGAAGAAGAAACAAACTGCCACATATTTTTTTGTATTTTGGTTAGAGATCAGTAAATACAAACAAATATAAAAAAAATAAAACAAAAGCAAAGGTGATCCCCTGCGATATGTAAACCTTGCATCTGAGAAGAAACTGAGAAATAGTGCGATCTTGTTTGTATGCAAAATGCAGATGAAATGCGAAGAAATCTTAGGGCAAAAATTAGGGTGTTACAGCTGCCCCTATATAAGTTTCTTCAATCTGGAGATATGAAGATTGACATCTTTGTCTCTACAAGATGGGAGAGACTTAAATACAGAAAACCCAATTTTTGTCCTAAGAGAACATGATATGAGATGAATATGATATGCAAGCCCAAGATCTCTGTGGGGAAAATACGACCACCAGAGAAAAGCAAAAACTTGGGGACACGGAAGAAAATCCCGCTGGGGAAACAACAGACAACAAAAGAGTTTACCAGGAAAATAAATCACTGGATAGCTGATTCCACTTGGGAAAAGGTATAACATAATCAAGGTAAAGATCCGACGAGGGAAAGTAAACACCCTGCCAGGAACTATCGACCAAACAAAGTATTCGAGTCCAAGAATAGAGAAATACTGAGTTGGAAAAGAATCATCAACTACCTGTTTACTGGGTAGGAAATATAAAGGACTCGACTATCGATTTACTGGATAGGAGCAAAACAAAGAGGGATAACCTCCACTACCTTTTTACTGGGCAGAAAAATTCTCAACTACCTGATTTACTGGGTAGGAGCTCAAGCAAAGGGAAACAACTTCTATTACCTTTTTATTGGGTAAGAAGAAGAAATCTCAACTACCGGATTTACTAGGTAGGAGTACAAGTAAAAGAACTTGATCAATTTGGTAATATTACCCACTATCGATTAAATGATAGCTTAATTCCAAAGTAATATCCTCAAGCTGGAGAAAATGTTGCCTACTATCAAACAATGATAGCTTAATTCCAAAGCAAAATTACTCACAAAAGGGGACCAAAGTTCAATCCAAGAACAAATTGGAGAGAAACGGTCAAACAAGACTCATCCCGGGGAGGAAATATCTCAACTGGGGAATTCCATCCAGATAATAAACTGGAGAGTAAACTGAATCAATCATCATTCACGAGAAACGAACTCAGTGGGGAATTAGAAAGGATAAACACTTTCTGCTTAATGGTCGACACTCTAAACTTGAGAGGAAGACGATACACACACTATGTGGGGAAAGTCCACACCAAAGAGCAGGGAACAATGATAAGTGCAAGAATGCAAGCAAATGATGCTATGCTTATGCGTATGAATATGCTGACAAAACAGACATAAAGATAAGAAAAAGTTGACATGAACACCACAACAACCAGATACTCGGCTAATACCAAGGCAACAATGCAGGGAATCATGCTGGAGATTCAATTTGGCATCCTGCAGGGGAATGTCAAAAGCCATCAAAGGAATAAAATCCTACTACAAGGCTTAACTCATGATGAGAAAATATCTGCTAGGGATCCCATCCACAAAGCAATCTTCAAGAAACACCAACAGAACAAAATCTTCCATTCGTTGGGGAAAGAGGGAAATGTCCCTACTAAACACCGATGGAAACAAATATCTTCATAACTCCGTTTGAGGAAACAAGGTAGAGATCTATCAGTGATGCAAATAAAGTATAATCCATTAGATCGTCAAACATCCATTCTGCATAGGGATATCACCCTGCTGAGAAAAGGTAATAATCTGCTGAGAATGGGGAAAAGCTTCCACAATCCTTGCTAGTAGATAGAAGAATTATTGATGAAATCAAACTTTGCGAGGAATAACTGTCATACCACTCCTGCTCCACTTGGGGATAGAGTGCAAGACCTACTGAAAATCACATAGGAACCTGCTGACTACTAACACATGCAGACCTACTGGGGATCCGCATGGGATATCAGAAGTTAACATCATAGCTAAAACATAGTTACGAGGGATTTTAAATCAATACCCACCATCAGGTAAAAGAAAACCTCTAAACTGACTGCTATATCAATACTTCTATTTAAGGATGCAACAGCTGGGGATTCCCAATGCCTCTCAATTTAAAGATAACTTGCTGAGGAAGAGATCAAAACTTAGCTAGGGATTCTTAGAAACATCCCTTCCAACAATTCTTCTGGGCAAGACATGGGAACTCAGAACAATCATAAAATTCCCGCTCATGCTTATTGTTGGGGAACAAAACATCATTAACATCAACCTGTCAAGACTATTCAGGAACTTCACATGGACACGACCGAATCAAACCCTGCTTTGGGAGAGACAAATAACACACATCCAGACTTTACCCTCCTTGGAATCACTATTGATATCCTTCTTTGTTCACATATCAAAAGAAAAATGTTTTTATAATCTTTAAAGATTAAATTTATTAAATTTGTTTCAAAAATCATCATCAACAACAAATTGAAATTTTGTAAACAGAAACAATATAAAGAATTGCAAACAATTGAATAAAAGCTCAAATTCATTGATATAATGGTAGTCAGCAAATGGCATGACTCCATGGATCATTACAAGTTTAAAAAATGGTAAATACATGGAAAAGGGTTACATTGAAATACAATGATCACTATTCTCCCTATCTACTTGGAACTCACTGTGTCTGAAACTTCAGTCAAGGATGAGTGAATAAGAATCTTTGATGGAAAATTCTTCTGAGGGATAAAATCTGAAATCCTCGGTTGTTACAAGTGATCCAGTCTGTCGATGCAGTTACTTGCCATGATCCCTAACTTTTGCCTAGATGGCCCTTTCGGGTTTTCAATCTACCGGGATAATTATTTCTGTTTATGTCTCTAATTTTTGCCTGGACCGCCCTTTCGGGTTTTCAATCCACCGAGACGCTCATTTTTGCCTAAGCCGCCCTTTCAGGTTTTCAACTTAGCGAGCTGTTCTTTTATTTTTTAGGCGAAGTATTTCTTGACTGCATCCGCATTCACAGGGCGAGTGATCTCCTCACCATTCATAGTTGCAAGAATTAATGAACCGCTAGAGAAGGCTTTCTTGACAACATATGGGCCATCATAGTTCGGAGTCCACTTGCCCCGAGAATCTTTAATGAAAGACTGAATCTTTTTGAGCACGAGGTCGCCTTCTCTGAATACTCGAGGTTTGACCTTCTTGTCAAAAGCTTTCTTCATTCTTTGCTGGTACAACCGACCATGACACAAAGCTATTATTCTCTTTTCCTCAATCAAATTCAACTGATCAAATCTACTCTGACACCATTGATGGGCTAAAGACGTATCTAATTATGTGTCTAGCGGTATCTTAACTGCAAGTGCACAACCTATCGAAGTAATATTTAAGATTATCGATCCACAGGGACTCTATGGTTACTTAGTGCTAGAGGAACTTCTAGTTTAGCTAAGGTGAAGGGTTGTCACGATTTTTTTTTTGTTTTTAAAGATTAAAGGCGGGAATTAAATTTAAGTTTAATAAAATAATACTAAGGCGGTCGGTATGTAATTATGCTAACTTAGGCGGGTCAATCTAACCTAGGCTTATAAAGATGGTTCACTTAATCTATTCTGTAGAGGTTACTAGTTTAAATATCCTTAACTCACACTCTCGTGGTCTTATCTCAGATCTTACCCCTAAAGCCCTATGCCTGCTCTCGCTAGCCCATAAGTGTTTAGAGATAATTTTTGGAAACTTAGTAATTCTAATTTATTTTAAAGCGCTCTCACTGTGTTTAATTTAAATGCCTAACTTTAGCTATCTGGTTAAAATCTCACACTCTCGTGGTCTTGACCTAACCTAATACACTTTCCTTACTCTCGTAACAAAAAGGTTGATTTTATAATAAAAAGTCTCAGCCAGATTATTAAGCTCTTAATTATTTTAAGCCTAGAGTTGATTTTACCGATTCATTTTGTTTTAATTACATACCGCCCTAAGGTATTTAGCTACTCATTATTGTTGAACCAGACAGAGGCAGAGAAACATAAAACGAAATATGCATGGCAGAAAAATAAATATTCAACATAAATATAAAATGCAATTTAATGTAAACCTGGATAACAATAAAAATGGCAGACTCCTTCTTCCACAGGCTGGAAAGCTCGGAGTATTTGTCGGAATCGGAAATAAATTCTAAAAATTCTGAAGGCTTTGAAACAAATTAATTTATAACAATTTCCTGATGTTGGAAATTGTTATAAGGTTGGTTGGGATACAAGAAAATAAAGCAATGAAAATAATGCTGGAAAAATATAAAGGGTGTAAAATAATTCGGCAGAGCTTCCGCAAGAAATTAAAAACTAAAACTCTGTGTCAATTGTTCATTCAAATTAAGCTATTTATAGAAAACTAAATGGGCTTGGTAGTTGGATTGTTGCTTGGGCTTCGTAGGAGAATGAGAGAATCCAGGGACGTGTGGATACAGGGTCAACTGGAAAATAGGCACTTCATATGCAGCGTAACGTTCATGACTAAGTCTTCAGTCAAATAACCTATTTTTCCCTTGTCACGGTCGTGACAAGGGCATCACGTTCGTGTTCCTTGCATTATAAGTGTCACGGTCGTGAGGGATATGTCATGGTCGTGAGTGCTCCTTTTGGGGTGTCACGGTCGTGACACCTAGGTGACGACCGTGAGTGTAACAAAATATGCAGGTTATGCAGAATTCCTCATTTCTTCATCGTTTAATGGTTGTTTTTGCTCATTTCACTTGTGGCTCATGATTTAGCTCTGTATATGATGTACCTGCAAAATGGAAAAGAAAACTCGAGGAATCGGGTGTTAAAACGACAATTATGCGATAAAACGGTATTGAAACATAGCAATATAATCGATACATTTTCTCGTTATCGAACTTCCCCAAACTTAAACCTTTGCTTGTCCTCAAGCAAATAGTCGGTTGAAAATTGTCGGACAAGTTTTTATCGACGCACACACATAACAAACCGTACGAGGGATCGTTTTGTCGGATAAACCGGTACTTTGATAAAACACTAACGATACACTAATGACACAAGCAACAAGCTAAGTCGTCGACTTCCCGTTAAACGAAACATTCGGTAATTGCTTTACGATTTCACCTAGAGTCTTTCGATCTTATTTCTCCCGGTTTCATTCTAGCGCAATCACATTAAGCCCTTTGCCTTAGCACGCACGTAGTGGAGTAGCCGGTTAGCGAATTTGATCCTTTATAAGCACGGGGTCTGGTACACGAATGTGGTAACCCTACATACATTATCCGATTTGGAGGTTGTGGGGGATCGAGCCATAGCACGCCCTACCAAGTTCAGAACCAGTACCTCTGAACCAACCCGCAATGGACTCCTTCTCATATTTCTCGTTTCTTATATGCGACCGTGTACTTTGGTGCAATTTCTTTTCATTTGCATAGAGATATGAAGGATTATTATAGATTAGGCATCAAACGCTTATATTCATCGGCTCCCCACGTGGTTTGTGTTCAGACGGTGTTGACTGCTAGTATAAACTACTAGGGGTTACTTTAGAACTGAAACTTAAGGTGTAGTCGTAACAATCATCGGAATGGAATCGCTTAAGTGGGAAGTCTAAGGTGTCAAGACTGTATTGTTCTTGTTGAATCGTTCTCAGCTTCCTAATTATGATTTCGCAGGTAAGTCGGGTAATGCGAAGAATTAATTAAAGATTTTTTTTCGGTATGGCTAAATAAACGGGGAAAGTTCGAAACTAAAGAAAATAGCACAAAAACTTGCTCGTTTCATTAACTTATGAAAAGGAAATACAACGGAATGGAAATACAACGGAATGGAAAAATGCGAAAGGGAAAAATGCGGAAAATGAAAGGTACCTCTCCCACACTATATCAGACATTATCCTCAATGTTGTGATATAATAGCGGTAAAGTACAATACAAACAACGAAAACGGAAAAACATAAACAAAAACTAAAACTAAGGCTGCTGATGACCGCGGCCTTGACTTCTGGTGCGGGAGCGTCTGGTCGGAGTCGCTTCAGGGTCAGAACCGGTACCGGTGACAGCAGTGATATCAATGCGTAAAGCCTCTAGCTCGCTAAAGATCTCTCCGAGCTTCTCATCAGTAGACCTCTGGTTGGTTGCAATAGTGCGGAGTAATGCATCATGCTGCTCCTTCTGCCTTCGCTCCACTGCGGCATTCATCTGGTTTTGCTGATGAATCGCACGGAGGACCTCCTCAAGAGTGTATTCGTGTGCAGGAGGCTGTCGGGTGGATGACTCAGGAATGTCCTGGACAGGCTCAGCTGCATCCATGGCGTCTTGCATCTCGTCCGCTGGTAGATCGGCCTGCTCATCAGGAATGGGGGCGTGGCCGGCAGCATCCGGTAAAGCAAAGAGCCAGTTGGCTCGGCTAGACGAATCGATGCGGTCACGACACGGCAAGATGATGTGGTGATAAACAGTGCCGTGGATAACAGGGATAAACCTTCCATCCTCTCTCTGCGCAATCAAGTGTGCGGACCTGCAATAATTCTTGGTTAGGAACTCGGCGGCTCTGCTAGGCAAATTTACGACCAAGTCACCAAGGTCCAACTGAATGGCGAGGGTGGTGACAATGTCGCCTATGTAAAAGGGGGTTGCGCCTCTTTGCGCAATGGACTGGATATGTGATAGCATGAACGGGGCAGCGTTGATAGGCTCGTCATTTAGAGCGCAGTGCAAGAACAGAAGCTCCTTGGAGTTGAGCTTGTGGTTACTCTCTCGTGCAAAGATGGTGTTGCAAATTATGCGGTGAAAGTATCTGATCGCTGGGTTGTGGATATGCGTAGCATTCAGGCTCTGAAAGGCTGAGGCACGGGTGTTGGTTATGTCGTGCCATAGGGTGAAAGCGGTTTCACTGAAATTGTCCGACACGCGGAGGTGAGCTTCATTCCCATGATCGAAGCCTAGCAACTCGGCTATCCTATTTTGCGAAAGTTCGAACTCCCGGCCAAGTAATCTGAACTTTGCGACGCCGGTGAGTTGACTCTGAGAACCGGTAGGAGTGATGTAATGGAATGAGCTTAGGAATTCCAATGTCAGAAGCTCGAATGTGGGCTGGGGCTGACTGCAAAGATCCCACAGACCGACCTTTTGAAGCAGGCTCTTGACACTGTTAAGCATTCCCAATTCTCTCAAACAGATAGTGTCGACATATCGCGTGGGTTGCACACCACGGTTCTGGAATCAGATGAACCTCTCTCTCTGGTTTTCTCCATGCTCACCATCTCTAAATTGTATTGCTTCCATTGCATGCAAGAACAAGAGTGGGAGATGAGGAGTTTTGATTTTTGTGAGAAAAGTGATAAAATGAGAGGAAAATGGTTCGGAGTAATATTGCAAGGTGAGAATGTGATAGGTGTGGTGATAATGGAGAGGTTAATGGGGTTTAATTTGGTAATGGGAGGTTATGGAAGTTGGAGGAGATAATGGGTGGTTTTGAAAGTTGTGGAAGATGAAAGAAGAAGAGGTTTCGAAGAAGAAACAGTTCTGTTTCTCACGAATCCTATAATTAGGTCGTCACGGTCGTGACAAGGGAATGATGGTCGTGACGCGCTAATTAGCTTGTCACGATCGTTAGGGGGGTGATGACGACCGTGAGGGCTTAATTCCTTGAATAATTTCCAGAAAGCATATTATCTCTCACGTTACAATTTATATAATATTCTTTGTATCACTTCTCACTTAATATTAAACATAAACACCATATATTATATAATATATAATATCACATAGTACTTTGTAAATTGTATCACACGAGAAATTGTATAAAACATTAAGTAATTCAAACATAACAGTATATAGATTGAAAGCATATAAATTGATTAAATTGGAAAAAATTGTAAACTAGAAGTGCTTTGCATTTGATAATTGAAATGAAATTACATTAATGAAAATACGGTACGAAAATGTTTGCGAAAAGTAAAACTAACTAGAAACGAAAACAATAAGTAAAGTAAGCTAGATCACTACAGCATTTTCAAAAGTGCTTCTTCAAATCTTCGATTGCAGAGTTCAGGTGGTAGAATTGCTCACATGTTATGTCAGTTAGACCTATAATGTCCAATCGCATGCTCTTAATCTCATCCTTAACGGTATTTATATCGGTTTGGTAAGCTTCAAGAGTGTTCATGATGTTCTTTAAGTTGTCAGCATAATCTACTTGATTCACTTCAGGGGTTTCAATCACTTCGTCAGTGTGGTCAATGTCATGGTAACCAGGAGGTGTCTCAGGGTCACTTTCTACATCGGTCATTATATCATCCTTTATCTTGTAAGATTGAGGTGTTTCAGGAGTAGATGGATAGTCATGTGGGGTTAATTCATAAAGCCAATTATCCTTATTGTGAACACTTACTCTAGCATGGTTTGGTAGTGTGAACAGGGTTACTACCTCATTCCTGATTAGGTACTCGAAAGGTGGATGTCCTAAATTCCTTATGATATGGCGATTAAAGCAAAAGTTAAGATTCATAGGACGGATGGTGTAAACACCCCACATTTGACCTCACCCATTTCACACCATGGCTTGTGATCATTTCATATGCATAAACTCAATCATACCATCTCATATCACATTTTTGATTCACTGCATAGGTTCTAAGTCATCTGCATCTAGGGTTTTGTGATCTGAGCAATCCAAGAGCTTCTTGAGCCACTCCAAAGGTCAACAATCACTTCAAAGGGGTCCATGCATGTTCAAGCATCATATTATGTCCTCTCAAAGTCAAGAATGTCAAAGAATCATAGGAACTGGGATTGGTATGGAAGCAGAGCCAGGCTTGACTGTCCAGATGACCTAAAATTAGGGTTTTGGTTCCAAAGGCCATAACTCCAAATTTTTTGGTCATCCTTGTTTCTATTGGCCTCTATATGGTATAGGGAGTATGCATATCAATTTTCATGAAGAAATTCCATAGGGAAGTCATCTGATCAAGAGTTGACTTTTCAAGCAAGTCAGTGCAAAATCAGGGCATCTGAGGCCCCCAATGACCCAACCAAAGGGCATTCTTCATCATTTTGATTGTATATGATCTTTATTTGATCATGGAAGATGTTGTAAGATCACAAAATTCAAGAATTTCAAGTTTTTGCAAAGTTGACTTTTTGGGCAAGTTTGACTTTTAATGAAATTGCCATTTTAGGCAACTTTTTCAACCTTTACCTTTTGATTCAAAAAAGCTTCAAATGGAAAAACTTTGGTCATGAAAGTTGTAGAATAGATCTTTCCCTTTTCAAAAAGTACAAGAACATGACCTAATTCATTTTGGATCAAAAGTTATGGCTTGTCAAAGTTGGCAAAAATCACTAAATTTCAAAGTTTCTACCAAAGAGGTATTTTGCAAAATGACTTGATCAAGTGTTCTAAAGCTATCAAATGCACTTCTAATCCACACAACATGATCATGTGACATCTAAAGTTCAGAATGGACCAAAGAATTACCCATTTTTATGGTTTATGGAACAAGATTTTTCATAAGAGGCAAAAGTGAACCAAGTTGCAAAACTCATCATAGCTTCTCATCCACTTGCTGGCTAGCTTGCTGATCAATCCTAGGCCTTTCCTCACATCATGTTGCGCAGGACATGCCTTTTGTACTCAGCTAGCAAGTAGCCCATGCCCTCCTTACACAACTTTGACATTTTGGCAAAAGCACCCATACCAATCAATAAAGCACATGTCACTTCTTCTGACCAATGGCATTTGTTTATACAAAGAAAATGCAAGCCAAACACAATAAGAAGCAAGCCTGAAGCCTCCCATAGCATAACATTCTCACTTTCACCCTCTTGAGCAAAAGCATTCGAAACTCACAACACAAGCCACAAACACTCAAACAAACTTCACAAACCATCTCACCATGCTTCACTGAACACAAAACAACTCTCAAAACAGCCTAAAAGCCACTGAATCAAAAACACGATCACCACACCACCTTGAACAGAACTTCTGCCATCTCTCAAATCAGCCAAAATAAACTTGCTCTAAGCCTTTCAGAAGCACAAGGGAGGTCATAGGAGTGGTTTTGCACAAGAGAAGGGGTCAGAAAGCTCCAAACTGAAAAGCTTCAAACTCAGGTAGCTTCATGAACTTTTTTTCCAGAACTTGTATTTTAAGTTTCTAAATGAATCTACATGCTTCACTGATCATGCTGGTATGTTTTGTTTCGAAAATGATTGAGTATTAAGTGTGTATGTTGCTTCTGAAACTTTTCTGACCTAAATGCATTTTGATTCGATTCATGGATTTGATGATGGATAAATGATTTTTGATGGCTGATTCTTGTTGGGGATGGGGAGAGGATCATTTCTGGAGAGTTTTAGGGCCTGGGGATGTGTATTAAGAGAGATAGCTTGAATGGCTGGCCGGAGAAGACGACCGGAACAGTGTTCCGGTCGCCTGAAAGTGATTAGGGCACAATTAATTAGGGTTAATCATAATTAGCCAAGTTTGAATGCCAGCCCTTGGATGTGGCGCCAAGTCAAACGCGCGCGTGTTTCATTTGAATGCTGACCCTTGATTCTGATTACTTCTCATTAATTCAATTTTATTTTCTTTTTATTTCATTTATTTTCCCCAATTTATTTAAAATAGCAAAACAATTTTAAAAATTCTGAAATTTTTTGTACAAACTTTTATTTAATTTCAGAAACCAAAAACATTTTTATTTTTATTTTTTGCATTAAAAAACATTTTTAAATCATTTAAAAGTTTATTTTTAATTAATTAATGAGAATTAATTAATTAAAAATACTTTTAGGTATTTAAAAATCACCAAAAAATTCATGAAACCTTCATAATCATTTAGAAACATTGTCCAACCCTCAAACCAAATTTATTTTTTGATCTTGATGTCTTTTGAGAATTTTTCATGGAATTAAAATCATTTCAAGGCATTATTTTGATCCAAACTTCAAAAAATCATTTCTGCCTAACCTTTGAGAGTTGGACTTTGATTCTTCTTGCATTGCATTGTGTTTAGCATGTAGTTTGCGAGATTAAATTGGTTTGACTTGATCTTTCATTTTCCATTTGTTTGGCATTTTTCTTGTTAAGGTACCCTAAAACCCTAGAAAACTTAGGAAATTCATAACCCTAATTAGGTTAAGAGTTGAGATCTCTCCTTTGGGCAGTGAGATAGTATAGGTTTAGGGTTCCTTTGAGTGCATTTTCAATTTTTTATCTTGATTTTTGATTCTAATTTTGGTTTTGGTTTGATGCATTGATCATAAACCCTAATTTGAGCTTCCTTTTGCATCCATCTTGCATTTGCTTGCATAATATGACTTGCCATGACATTTTATGCATTCATTTGATTCATTAGACATCTTAAGATGTGTTGAAAGCATGTTTGATCATTGCATAATGTATTTTCCATGTTATATGTCATTTGCATCTCATAACTTTTCATGTGTGTTCATGGTTCTAAACTTGCTCCATTTGCATTCTTCTGTTTGTATGATCATCCCCATGCCTTGTTTCATGTTTGTAGCATCTCATAGCATCATTATCATCTCATATATGCTTCTGGTTTTGATTTGAATCATGCCATTTCATTCCATTTTGCATTGCATTGCATTTCTTTCATTAACTTTTCAGGTGGTACGCAACTTTGAGAAGTGAATTTGCCTTCACTTCTCACAATTTCTTTTCATCTCTTTCATGCATCCTTGCTGCACTTTGTTATGTGTTTGAGATTGAGCTTGCTCATTCTTCTTCTTATTACTTTCTTTCCTCAAGTGACTTGTCTTCTTAAATGAAGCAAGTTACTTTGCTTCTCCTGATCCTTTCATCTGCTTCCTGGTGGTTCCATTGAAGATCTTTCTTGTTAACCTCACAAACCTTAGGAACAATCAAGCATGACAATGATTAGGGTTTTGTTTAGTCTCCCCTCTTAGTTTCACCTTTGTGTCTCTTTGAGTCTTCTCTTCTCACCTCATAATCAGGGACTAAACCCTAAAGGCTTTAAAGCTTTGTGATTAAGCTTATGCCTGCATCCTTCTATTAGGATGGAGTGTATAACTTTAATCCTAAGTGTTAAACCCTTAATGTGTTTAACCCCTTTAATCAATTCACATAATAATCCTCAAGACTTCACACTTGTAACTTGGGCCTTGCATTAGGGTTCTAATTCTTCCTTAATTGGTCAAGAAGGACTAACCCTAGGGTTAATGGACAAGTCCCCCTCAAGTTGTCTTACAAACCATAAAAATCACTTCATCATCATATCACTAATTAAAATCCATCTAATAAAGGCTTTGTTTTGTCATGGGTTTAATCCCTAATCATGGATTAAGTTGAGGAGCTTTCCTCAGCTTAAACACTCTCATCTATTATCCTTCTATTAGGATGGTGTAATGAGTCTGTTTAATCCCTGATTATGGCTTAATCTCATCACTCAACACTAAACAAAAACACCAAAAACATCTAAATAATCACAAGTAGGTTAATGATCTTAATCCTGCATCAAGGTGTTTAAGTGTGAGAAGCTGACTTCACACTTAAGGTATTCTCATTACCCCTAATCAGAGGGAAGATGTGATGAGTTTACTAAATCCATTGGTTTAGGCTTGAGCTCATTAACTTATGACAAACTTTCAAAAAGCAATAAAAGATTGAAAACACTCAAAACAAACAATAATCGTCTCCTTCGGGATTCTTTTCTCATCACCTTCACTCACAAACGAGAACTTGCTTCTTCCGTCTAATGCAAGACAGTTTGCACCTGAGCCAGACAAGTCATACACTTGAGCATAGACAAGTAAGAAGTTCACAAGTCAATTCATCTTTCAGTCTCTTTGGGTCAAACTACGGTGTTCTGACTTCCTCATTGCACGAGAGGATACGTAGGCATAACTTAACAGTTACCGAACAAAAGTCTCTGTATATTCCCCCCTCTTCCAGCTTCACTCTTTAAGCCTCATAATCTTGAGCATACTCCTTTCCTTACACTGACACTGTACATATTACACTTCACACTTCTTTTGCACTGACACTTGTACATCCTTTTCCAGCTCTTTTATACACAAATTACACTGACACTACCCCTTTAAAGCACAAATCTTTTAAGCGTGGATCCCGTCGAGTACGGCGGACAATCTGGGTGCTAATACCTTCCCAGGTTGTAACCAACCCCCTTTCTCAGTCTCTCTGGTTCGCAACCGTCTTATCCATTCTTTTTCTAGGTCTATGCAGCATTGCCTTTCCTCCGGGATAAAAATGCCTAGCTGGCGACTCTTTTCATTCCCTGTGAGTTCACTCCTGTGTGTTCTCGCATCCCTTTTCGCCGACCGTTCGCGTCTGTACCCCATTTGACCCGGTTTCATCTGGTGGGAGCGACAGATGGTACCTAAACGGTTACACCTGTGCAATTGGTATCTAAGTCCTAAGGCATCAGCAATCATGGTTACAAGACCTCCTACTAATATAGGTAAATCAGGTTCTTCTTGGATTCGGGTGAAGGTTTGCATCATGAAAGGCACACTATTGACTGGCTGTCCATTAGTAAAACATGACATAATGAATATCTCATCTTTAGATACTCCAGTAAGGTTCTCTTCTTTTCCAAAGAAGGTGTGGGCAAGGATCTTATGGAAGTAACGGATAGCTGGGTTATGTATCTCATCATTGTTCATGCCATTTGGTTCAGGGTGGTAGTTTCCGGTTAATGTTCCCCAAAAGAAATCCAGCTCAATGTCCATCAATTCTACCTGTGTGGTAGTAAAAGCAAAGGGTCCACTAGGGAATCCTAATAAGTCAGCTAGTTCTTTATGGTTAAAGTCATATTCTATTCCAAATAGGCGGAAACTGATAAATCCTTTCCTGAATCCAAAACCGCGCTCGGGTAGGTAAACTAAGGAGCTAAGGAACTCAAGGGTGAGCTTGCGGTAAGTCACAAACTTATGTTGAATCAGTGCATTCTCCCATCCAAGTCGGTTAAACAAGTATAGGATGCTATCATGTATACCTAAGGTTTCCATAGTCAGATCATCCGGGTACAGAGTCAAATCCATTGGTCTCTGTGATAACTCTTCAAATTTCATTCTTTGGTTCCTACCTCTAAATTTGGTTTCCATAAGGTTTATCGGTTGGTTAGCCATAGTTAGTGCAAATACGGAGGAAACAAATCAGGGGGAGAAGGAAAGTGGAAAAGACTTTAGAAAAATCTATAAAAGTGATTTAAAATTAAAATAAGGAAAAATAAGAAAATAAAATGCATAAATTAAAAGCAATAATAGTAATAATGAAATAAAACTATAAAATGACAAAACAAATAAATGAATAATAAAATGATAAATGACAAAATAATAAAATGATGAAAATGATTTAAATGATTTAAATGATTAAATGGGTTGCCTCCCACTAAGCGTTGTTTTTATCGTCTAAAGCCTGACGTAATGCTTAGGTGTAGATTAATCAGGGGAATTAGTGGACAACTCTAAAAGCCTTAGACTATTCACATAATCTCTATTTTCAACTTTATGATAATGTTTTAAACGTTGTCCGTTTAATGTGAATGGTTCACTATTCCTACCCTTAATTTCTATTGCTCCACTCGGGAACACTCTAGTTATTTCAAAGGGTCCTGACCATCTAGATTTTAATTTTCTAGGAAAGAGCCTAAGTCTTGAATTAAAGAGGAGTACAACGTCTCCCACACTAAATTCTTTCCTAGATAGGCGTTTATCATGCCATCGCTTAGTTCTTTCTTTATATATTTTAGCATTCTCATAAGCATCTAACC
This sequence comes from Lathyrus aphaca, assembly GCA_963966055.1. NCBI lineage: Eukaryota > Viridiplantae > Streptophyta > Magnoliopsida > Fabales > Fabaceae > Lathyrus > Lathyrus aphaca. The sequence continues at coordinate 497,520,886 of OZ014522.1, forward strand.
TTAATTCTTCTAATTCGTTAATATCTAGGATTCGCTTTTCTCCTGCAGCATTATAGTTTATATTGAGAGTTTTGATCGCACAATAAGCTTTGTGTTCTAGTTCTACAGGGAGATGACAAGATTTTCCATATACTAATTTGAAAGGTGTAGATCCTATGGGTGTCTTGTAAGCTGTCCTATAAGCCCATAAAGCTTCATTAAGTTTAGATGACCAATCTTTCCGAGATATGGCGACAGTCTTTTCTAAGATTTGTTTGATTTCTCTGTTCAAGACTTAGACTTGTCCACTTGTTTGTGAATGATATGGTGTTGCCACACGGTGTCTTACTCCATACTTAGATAGTAATTTGTCAAAGATTTTTGAAATGAAGTGTGAGCCACCGTCACTTATGACGAGTCTAGGCACTCCAAATATGGGAAAGATTATATTTTTGAAAAGCTTTATTACTACTCGTGTGTCATTTGTAGGAGAAGCTATAGCTTCAATCCACTTTGAAACATAATCAACAGCTACGAGTATGTAATTATTACCGAAAGATGATGGGAATGGTCCCATGAAATCTATTCCCCAGACGTCAAAGATTTCTACTTCCAATATTCCTTTTTGAGGAATTTCATATCTTCTTGAAATATTACCGGTGCGTTGACACCGATCGCAATTTATAACAGCGATGTGGACATCTTTCCATAAATTAGGCCAGAATAGGCCGACTTGCAAGATTTTTGCACAAGTCTTGGAAGTGCTTGCATGTCCACCATAAGGAGATGAATGGCAATGAGCAATGACATCTTGTATTTCTTCTTCGGGAACACATCGACGAAAGATTCCATCGGGTCCTCTTTTGAACAATAATGGTTCATCCCAATAGTAATGTTTTAGATTGTGAAAGAATTTCTTTTTCTGCTGATAGGTTAAATCAGGTGGAAGAGCTCCTGCAGCTAGGTAGTTAACAATGTCAGCGTACCATGGCAGTCCTACAGTCATTTGGATTGTTTCCACGGGTTCTGGTTCATCTATGTCTAACTAGATTGGGTCGCTTCCTATTTGTGCTATCAGCTGTTCATACGGAAAATCATCGTTAATCGGCACTTGTTCGGGTTTAATACCTTCTAATCTAGATAAATGGTCCGCTACGACGTTTTTAGTACCTTTCTTATCTTTTATTTCTAGATCAAACTCTTGTAAGAGTAAAATCCATCTCAAGAGTCTTGGTTTAGCATCTTTCTTAGTCAATAGATATCTGATAGCAGCGTGGTCTGTGTAAACGATTATTTTCGCTCCTACTAGGTAAGAACGGAATTTGTCCAGCACAAAGACAACTGCTAACAATTCTTTTTCAGTAGTGGCGTAGTTCATCTGAGCAGAATCTAAGGTTCTACTGGCATAGTAAATCGCATGAAGTTTCTTTTCCTTCCTCTGGCCTAGAACTGCGCCTACAGCATAGTCACTCGCATCGCACATGATTTCGAAAGGTAATATCCAGTCAGGGGGTTGCATGATTGGTGCGGTGATGAGGTCTGTTTTTAGAGTTTCGAATGCTTTAAGACAATCTTCATTGAATATGAACTCAGCGTCTTTCATTAATAAACCAGTAAGAGGTTTAGTGATTTTCGAGAAATCTTTGATGAATCGTCGGTAGAAACCGGCGTGTCCTAAAAAGCTTCGTATTTCTCGAATGGTTTTAGGGGGTTGAAGATCTTTTATGACTTCTATCTTAGCTTTATCAACTTCAATTCCCTTGTCGGATATGACGTGTCCTAATACGATTCCTTCTCTGACCATAAAATGACATTTCTCCCAGTTAAGAATGAGGTTTACTTTTACACATCTTTCTAACACCATTTCTAAATTTGATAGGCATCCTTCAAAACTTTGCCCGCATACAGAGAAGTCGTCCATGAACACTTCCATGATATTGTCTATAAAATCCGCGAAGATTGACATCATACATCTTTGAAAGGTTGCAGGAGCGTTTCATAATCCAAAGGGCATTCGTCTATAAGCGAACGTTCCATAGGGGCATGTGAATGTAGTCTTTTCTTGATCATCTGGGTGGATAGGGATTTGGAAAAATCCTGAGTAACCATCAAGATAACAGAAATGGGAATGCTTGGCTAATCGTTCTAACATTTGATCTATAAAAGGTAGTGGGAAATGATCTTTTCGAGTGGCTTTGTTTAGTTTACGATAATCGATGCACACTCTATGTCCCGTCACTACTCTTTGTGATATCGATTCGCCTTTAGCGTTTTTCACAACAGTGATACCTCCTTTCTTTGGCACTACATGTACTGGACTAACCCATTTACTATCAGAGATTGGATATATTATTCCGGCATCTAGTAGTTTCTTAACTTCTTCCTTTACTACAGTGCTAAGGATTGGGTTAATTCTTCTTTGAGATTCTCTGGAGGTTTTGCAATCTTCTTCTAACAGAATACGATGCATACAGATTGAAGGGCATATTCCTTTGAGATCAGATATGTTATATCCTAACGCAGTGTGATATTTCTTTAAGACATCTAAAAGTTTCTTTGTTTCGATTGTTCCTAAACTGGAATTTATTATAACTGGTCTTTTACATTCAGTGTCTAAGAATTCGTATCTTAGGTTATTAGGTAAAGTTTTTAATCCTAATGTAGGTTTATCCTTACTTGGCATGGGATCCGGTGTAAGTGCTAAACTTTCGCTTAGACTATCATCCTGATACGGCGCACACCAATTATCATCTTCGAAAATCGGAGGGATTTGAATTTTCATAATTTCAGAATAGGTAGTTTCTTTCATTTCCATTTCTCTTACACATTCGTCAATTACGTCCAGTAGATAGCATGTATCCTCTATAGCTGGTGATTGTAAGAATTGTGTTAAAATAAATTCAACTTTCTCTTCACCTACTTCAAAGGTTAGCTTTCCTCTCTTTACGTCTATTATAGCTCCGGCAGTAGCTAAGAATGGTCTTCCTAGTATGATAGGTGTAGTGGAGTCTTCAGAGATGTCCATGATTATGAAATCAGTAGGGATGTAGAATTTTCCTATACGTACTGGGACGTTTTCTAGTATGCCTACAGGATATTTAACAGAGCGATCGGCTAGTTGAACAGACATTTTAGTTGGTCTTAGGTCTCCCATGTCTAGCCTTTTGCAAATCGTTAAGGGCATAACACTGATACTGGCTCCTAAATCGCATAGAGCTTTGTCAATGACGAATTTTCCTATTACACAGGGTATAGAGAAACTTCCTGGATCTTTTAGCTTAGGAGGCATATTATTCTGAATTATGGCGCTACACTCAGCAGTAAGTGTAACTGTTCCGTTATCCTCTATCTTTTTCTTATTGGATAAGATTTCTTTTAAAAACTTAGCATACGAGGGCATTTGAGTGATGGCTTCTGTAAACGGAATAGTAATATTCAACTGTTTCAGAAGTTCGACAAATTTCTTAAACTGGCCCATCGTCTTGGATTTTGGTTAATCTCTGAGGGTACGGAATTGGTGGTTTATAGGGTGGTGGAGGCACATAAGGCTTTTCTTTCTCCACTGCCTCTTGATTATCATCTTCCTTTTCTTCTGGATCGTTCACCTTTTCAGTCGGTTTATCCAGTTTTTGGTACATGGCCGGATTGTCAAGTCTTGGATCGGTAGGTCCGTCAAGTTCCTTGCCACTTCTTAATATCACGGCATTGGCCTGTCCTTTCAGATTAGGTTGAGGTTGTCCAGGAAATACTCCAGCTGGTGCAGCGGTAGGTGCTTGTTGTTGAGCTACTTGTGAAATCTGAGTTTCAAGCATTTTGTTATGTGTAGCTAATGCATCTACTTTGCTTACTAATTGCTTAATCTGCTCACTAGTGTGAATGTTTTGGTTTAAGAATTCCTTGTTTGTTTGAGATTGGTTAGCTATAAAGTTCTCCATCATCAGTTCAAGGTTTGATTTTCTAGGGACATTAGGAGCAGTCTTTTGATATCCTGGTGGTGTAGCTGGTGCTTGACCTGGTGCGTATGAAGCATTGTTATTCTTATAGGAGAAGTTCGGATGATTCTTCTAACCTGGGTTGTATGTGTTTGAGTATGGGTTTCCTTGAGCGTAATTCACTTGATCTGTGGGAATTCCTGTCAATAGTTGACAATCAGGAACTTCATGTCCTGGAACTCCACATAACTCACAGTTAGGTGTTACTGCAGCCACGATGGTTGTTGGTGTTATGGCCAAGTTGTCGATCTTTTGGTTTAGTTGGTCAAACTTCGCATTGACTTGGTCCATACTACTCACTTCGTACATACCTCCTTTTGTTGGTTTCTCAGTTGCGACTCTCTCGCTTCCCCATTGGAAATGGTTTTGAGCCATACTTTCGATAAGTGCATAAGCATCATTATATTCTTTGTCCAACAGTGCACCGCCCGCGGCAGCGTCAATTGTCATTCTTGTATTGTACAAGAGTCCATTGTAGAAGGTATGGATGACCATCCATTCTACTAATCCGTGATGTGGACAAAGTCTCAGCATATCCTTATAGCGTTCCCAAGCTTCAAATAGTGATTCGTTTTCCCTTTGCTTAAATCCGTTGATCCGAGCTCTCAGCATAGCTGTCTTGCTAGGTGGGAAATATCTGGTCAAGAAAACTCTCTTTAGTTCCTCCCACGTAGTTACTGAGTTCGAAGGCAGAGATTGAAGCCAGGCTCTCGCTCTGTCTCGAAGTGAAAAAGGAAACAAACGTAGTCTAATAGCTTCTTGGGTAACTCCATTGGCTTTTACGGTATCTGCGTATTGCACAAAGATCGATAGATGAAGGTTCGGATCCTCGGTAGGATTTCCGGCGAATTGATTTTGTTGCACGGCTGATATCAACGAAGGTTTTAGTTCGAAATCGTTTCGGTTGATAGCCGGTGCGGCAATGCTGGAATGCGGTTCAGCTTGCGAAGGACTAGCGTAATATTTGAGTGGGTGATTCTGTTCTTCAGCCATCTCTGCGTCCTTTGATGTTACGACTGGTTTAGGTGGATCTAATTGAAGATCTGGAATATTGTAATTTTGTTCGTAATCGAATATCAGTCTTCTTACGTGTAAGAAGCGTTCCGATTCTGGGATTAGAGGTTGCAAGTCTTCGCCTTGGGAGCGAGTACTTGGCATACACTCGGGAATTTAGATTAAGAAAAGAAAATAGTTGTTACCTTAGTCTAGACAATGCTACCCTAAAGTGCACTAGTAACTAAATTAAGGTCCCCGGCAACGGCGCCAAAAACTTGATGGGCTAAAGACGTATCTAATTATGTGTCTAGCGGTATCTTAACTGCAAGTGCACAGCCTATCGAAGTAATATTTAAGATTATCGATCCACAGGGACTCTATGGTTACTTAGTGCTAGAGGAACTTCTAGTTTAGCTAAGGTGAAGGGTTGTCACGATTTTTTTGTTGTTTTTAAAGATTAAAGGCGGGAATTAAATTTAAGTTTAATAAAATAATACTAAGGCGGTCGGTATGTAATTATGCTAACTTAGGCGGGTCAATCTAACCTAGACTTATAAAGATGGTTCACTTAATCTATTCTGTAGAGGTTACCAGTTTAAATATCCTTAACTCACACTCTCGTGGTCTTATCTCAGATCTTACCCCTAAAGCCCTATGCCTGCTCTCGCTAGCCCATAAGTGTTTAGAGATAATTTTTGGAAACTTAGTAATTCTAATTTATTTTAAAGCGCTCTCGCTGTGTTTAATTTAAATGCCTAACTTTAGCTATCTGGTTAAAATCTCACACTCTCGTGGTCTTGACCTAACCTAATACACTTTCCTTACTCTCGTAACAAAAAGGTTGATTTTATAATAAAAAGTCTCAGCCAGATTATTAAGCTCTTAATTATTTTAAGCCTAGAGTTGATTTTACCAATCCAGTCTAAATGACGATCCTATCAACGCTGCCCCGTTCATGCTATCACATATCCAGTCCATTGCGCAAAGAGGCGCAACCCCCTTTTACATAGGCGGCATTGTCACCACCCTCGCCATTCAGTTGGACCTTGGTGACTTGGTCGTAAATTTGCCTAGCAGAGCCGCCGAGTTCCTAACCAAGAATTATTGCAGGTCCGCACACTTGATTGCGCAGAGAGAGGATGGCAGGTTTAGCCCTGTTATCCACGACACTATTTATCACCACATCATCTTGCCGTGCCGTGACCGCATCGATCCGTCTAGCCGAGCCAATTGGCTCTTTGCTTTACCGGATGCTGCCGGCCACGCCCCCATTCCTGATGAGCAGGCCTATCTACCAGCGGACGAGATGCAAGACGCCATGAATGCAGCTGAGCCTGTCCAGGACATTCCTGATTCATCCACCCGACAGCCTCCTGCACACGAATACACTCTTGAGGAGGTCCTCCGTGCGATTCATCAGCAAAACCAGATGAATGCCGCACTGGAGCGAAGGCAGAAGGAGTAGCATGATGCATTACTCCGCACTATTGCAACCAACCAGAGGTCTACTGATGAGAAGCTCGGAGAGATCTTTAGCGAGCTAGAGGCTTTACGCATTGATATCATTGCTGTCACCGGTACCGGTTCTGACCCTGAAGCGACTCCGACCAGACGCTCCCGCACCAGAAGCCGAGGCCGCGGTCATCAGCAGCCTTAGTTTTAGTTTTTGTTTTTCCGTTTTTGTTGTTTGTATTGTACTTTACCGCTATTATATCACAACATTGAGGACAATGTCTGATATAGTGTGGGAGAGGTACCTTTCATTTTCCGCATTTTTCCCTTTCGCATTTTTCCATTCCGTTGTATTTCCTTTTCATAAGTTAATGAAACGAGCAATTTTTTGTGCTATTTTCTTTAGTTTCGAACTTTCCCCGTTTATTTAGCCATACCGAAAAAAATCTTTAATTAATTCTTCGCATCAACCGACTTACCTACGAAATCATAATTAGGAAGCTGAGAATGATTCAACAAGATCAATACAGTCTTGACACCTTAGACTTCCCACTTAAGTGATTCCGTTCCGATGATTGTTACGACTACACCTTAAGTTTCAGTTCTAAAGTAACCCCTAGTAGTTTATACTAGAAGTCAGCACCGTCTGAACACAAACCACGTGGGGAGCCGATGACTATAAGCGTTTGATGCCTAATCTATAATAATCCTTCATATCTCTATGCAAATGAAAAGAAATTGCACCAAAGTACACGGTCGCATATAAGAAACGAGAAATATAAGAAGGAGTCCATTGCGGGTTGGTTCAGAGGTACTGGTTCTGAACTTGGTAGGGCGTGCTACGGCTCGATCCCCCACAACCTCCAAATCGGATAATGTATGTAGGGTTACCACATTCGTGTACCAGACCCCGTGCTTATAAAGGATCAAATTCGCTAACCGGCTACTCCACTACGTGCGTGCTAAGGCAAAGGGCTTAATGTGATTGCGCTAGAATGAAACCGGGCGAAATAAGATCGAAAGACTCTAGGTGAAATCGTAAAGCAATTACCGAATCTTTCGTTTAACGGGAAGTCGACGACTTAGCTTGTTGCTTGTGTCATTAGTGTATCGTTAGTGTTTTATCAAAGTACCGGTTTATCCGACAAAACGATCCCTCGTACGGTTTGTTATGTGTGTGCGTCGATAAAAACTTGTCCGACAATTTTCAACCGACTATTTGCTTGAGGACAAGCAAGGGTTTAAGTTTGGGGAAGTTTGATAACGAGAAAATGTATCGATTATATTGCTATGTTTCAATACCGTTTTATCGCATAATTGTCGTTTTAACACCCGATTCCTCGAGTTTTCTTTGCCATTTTGCAGGTACATCATATACAGAGCTAAATCATGAGCCACAAGTGAAATGAGCAAAAACAACCATTAAAAGATGAAGAAATGAGGAATTCTGCATAACCTGCATATTTTGTTACACTCACGGTCGTCACCTAGGTGTCACGACCGTGACACCCCAAAAGGAGCACTCACGACCGTGACATATCCCTCACGACCGTGACACTTATAATGCAAGGAACACGAACGTGATGCCCTTGTCACGACCGTGACAAGGGAAAAATAGGTTATTTGACTGAAGACTTAGTCATGAACGTTACGCTGCATATGAAGTGCCTATTTTCCAGCTGACCCTGTATCCACACGTCCCTGGATTCTCTCATTCTCCTACGAAGCCCAAGCAACAATCCAACTACCAAGCCCATTTAGTTTTCTATAAATAGCTTAATTTGAATGAACAATTGACACATAGTTTTAGTTTTTAATTTCTTGCGGAAGCTCTGCCGAATTATTTTACACCCTTTATATTTTTCCAGCATTATTTTCATTGCTTTATTTTCTTGTATCCCAACCAACCTTATAACAATTTCCAACATCAGGAAATTGTTATAAATTAATTTGTTTCAAAGCCTTCAGAATTTTTAGAATTTATTTCCGATTCCGACAAATACTCCGAGCTTTCCAGCCTGTGGAAGAAGGAGTCTGCCATTTTTATTGTTATCCAGGTTTACATTAAATTGCATTTTATATTTATGTTGAATATTTATTTTTCTGCCATGCATATTTTGTTTTATGTTTCTCTGCCTCTGTCTGGTTCAACAATAATGAGTAGCTAAATACCTTAGGGCGGTATGTAATTAAAACAAACTGAATCGGTAAAATCAACTCTAGGCTTAAAATAATTAAGAGCTTAATAATCTGGCTGAGACTTTTTATTATAAAATCAACCTTTTTGTTACGAGAGTAAGGAAAGTGTATTAGGTTAGGTCAAGACCACGAGAGTGTGAGATTTTAACCAGATAGCTAAAGTTAGGCATTTAACTTAAACACAACGAGAGCGCTTTAAAATAAATTAGAATTACTAAGTTTCCAGAAATTATCTCTAAACACTTATGGGCTAGCGAGAGCAGGCATAGGGCTTTAGGGGTAAGATCTGAGATAAGACCACGAGAGTGTGAGTTAAGGATATTTAAACTGGTAACCTCTACAGAATAGATTAAGTGAACCATCTTTATAAGCCTAGGTTAGATTGACCCGCCTAAGTTAGCATAATTACATACCGACCGCCTTAGTATTATTTTATTAAACTTAAATTTAATTCCCGCCTTTAATCTTTAAAAACAACAAAAAAATCGTGACAACCCTTCACCTTAGCTAAACTAGAAGTTCCTCTAGCACTAAGTAACCATAGAGTCCCTGTGGATCGATAATCTTAAATATTACTTTGATAGGCTGTGCACTTGCTGTTATGATACCGCTGGACACATAATTAGATACGTCTTTAGCCCATCAAGTTTTTGGCGCCGTTGCCGGGGACCTTAATTTAGTTACTAGTGCACTTTAGGGTAGCATTGTCTAGACTAAGGTAACAACTATTTTCTTTTCTTAATCTAAATTCCCGAGTGTATGCCAAGTACTCGCTCCCAAGGCGAAGACTTGCAACCTCTAATCCCAGAATCGGAACGCTTCTTACACGTAAGAAGACGGATATTCGATTACGAACAAAATTACAATATTCCAGATCTTCAATTAGATCCACCTAAACCAGTCGTAACATCAAAGGACGCAGAGATGGCTGTAGAACAGAATCACCCACTCAAATATTACGCTAGTCCTTCGCAAGCTGAACCGCATTCCAGCATTGCTGCACCGGCTATCAACCGAAACGATTTCGAACTAAAACCTTCGTTGATATCAGCCGTGCAACAAAATCAATTCGCCGGAAATCCTACCGAGGATCCGAACCTTCATCTATCGATCTTTGTGCAATACGCAGATACCGTAAAAGCCAATGGAGTTACCCAAGAAGATATTAGACTACGTTTGTTTCCTTTTTCACTTCGAGACAGAGCGAGAGCCTGGCTTCAATCTCTGCCTTCGAACTCAGTAACTACGTGGGAGGAGCTAAAGAGAGTTTTCTTGACCAGATATTTCCCACCTAGCAAGACAGCTATGCTGAGAGCTCAGATCAACGGATTTAAGCAAAGGGAAAACGAATCACTATTCGAAGAGATCATTTCCCACTACCTTTTATAGATTATCGTAAACTAAACAAAGCCACTCGAAAAGATCATTTCCCACTACCTTTTATAATTCAAATGTTAGAACGATTAGCCAAGCATTCTTATTTCTGTTATCTTGATGGTTACTCAGGATTTTTCCAAATCCCTATCCACCCAGATGATCAAGAAAAGACTACATTCACATGCCCCTATGGAACGTTCGCTTATAGACGAATGCCCTTTGGATTATGCAACGCTCCTGCAACCTTTCAAAGATGTATGATGTCAATCTTCGCGGATTTTATAGACAACATCATGGAAGTGTTCATGGAAGACTTCTCTGTATGCGGGCAAAGTTTTGAAGGATGCCTATCAAATTTAGAAATGGTGTTAGAAAGATGTGTAGAAGTAAACCTCGTTCTTAACTGGGAGAAATGTCATTTTATGGTCAGAGAAGGAATCGTATTAGGACACGTCATATCCGACAAGGGAATTGAAGTTGATAAAGCTAAGATAGAAGTCATAAAAGATCTTCAACCCCCTAAAACCATTCGAGAAATACAAAGCTTTTTAGGACACGCCGGTTTCTACCTACGATTCATCAAAGATTTCTCGAAAATCACTAAACCTCTTACTGGTTTATTAATGAAAGACGCTGAGTTCATATTCAATGAAGATTGTCTTAAAGCATTCGAAACTCTAAAAACAGCCCTCATCACCGCACCAATCATGCAACCCCCTGACTAGAGATTACCTTTCGAAAATCATGTGCGATGCGAGTGACTATGCTGTAGGCGCAGTTCTAGGCCAGAGGAAGGAAAAGAAACTTCATGCGATTTACTATGCCAGTAGAACCTTAGATTCTGCTCAGATGAACTACGCCACTACTGAAAAAGAATTGTTAGCAGTTGTCTTTGCACTGGACAAATTCCGTTCTTACCTAGTAGGAGCGAAAATAATCGTTTACACAGACCACGCTGCTATCAGATATCTATTGACTAAGAAAGATGCTAAACCAAGACTCTTGAGATGGATTTTACTCTTACAAGAGTTTGATCTCGAAATAAAAGATAAGAAAGGTACTGAAAACGTCGTAGCGGACCATTTATCTAGATTAGAAGGTATTAAACCCGAACAAGTGCCGATTAACGATGATTTTCCGTATGAACAGCTGATAGCACAAATAGGAAGCGACCCAATCCAGTTAGACATAGATGAGCCAGAACCCGTGGAAACAATCCAAACGACTGTAGGACTGCCATGATACGATGACATTGTTAACTACCTAGCTGCAGGAGCTCTTCCACCTGATTTAACCTATCAGCAGAAAAAGAAATTCTTTCACAATCTAAAACATTACTATTGGGATGAACCATTATTGTTCAAAAGAGGACCCGATGGAATCTTTCGTCGATGTATTCCCGAAGAAGAAATAGAAGATGTCATTGCTCATTGCCATTCATCTCCTTATGGTGGACATGCAAGCACTTCCAAGACTTGTGCAAAAATCTTGCAAGTCGGCCTATTCTGGCTTAATTTATGGAAAGATGTCCACATCGCTGTTATAAATTGCGATCGGTGTCAACGCACCGGTAATATTTCAAGAAGAGATGAAATGCCTCAAAAAGGAATATTGGAAGTAGAAATCTTTGACGTCTGGGGAATAGATTTCATGGGACCATTCCCATCATCTTTCGGTAATAATTACATACTCGTAGCTGTTGATTATGTTTCAAAGTGGATTTAAGCTATAGCTTCTCCTACAAACGACACACGAGTAGTAATAAAGCTTTTCAAAAATATAATCTTTCCCAGATTTGGTGTGCCTAGACTCGTCATAAGTGACGGTGGCTCACACTTCATTTCAAAAATCTTTGACAAATTACTATCTAAGTATGGAGTAAGACACCGTGTGGCAACACCATATCACCCACAAACAAGTGGACAAGTCGAAGTCTCGAACAGAGAAATCAAACAAATCTTAGAAAAGACTGTCGCCATATCTCGGAAAGATTGGTCATCTAAACTTAATGAAGCTTTATGGGCTTATAGGACCGCTTACAAGACACCCATAGGAACTACACCTTTCAAATTAGTTTATGGAAAATCTTGTCACCTCCCGGTAGAACTAGAACACAAAGCTTATTGGGTGATCAAAACTCTCAATATAAACTATAATGCTGCAGGAGAAAAGCGAATCCTAGATATTAACGAATTAGAAGAATTAAGGTCAGATGCTTATGAGAATGCTAAAATATATAAAGAAAGAACTAAGCGATGGCATGATAAACGCCTATCTAGGAAAGAATTTAGTGTGGGAGACTTTGTACTCCTCTTTAATTCAAGACTTAGGCTCTTTCCTGGAAAATTAAAATCTAGATGGTTAGGACCCTTTAAAATAACTAGAGTGTTCCCGAGTGGAGCAATAGAAATTAAGGGTAGGAATAGTGAACCATTCACAGTAAACGGACAACGTTTAAAACATTATCATAAAGTTGAAAATAGAGATTATGTGAATAGTCTAAGGCTTTTAGAGTTGTCCACTAATTCCCCTGATTAATCTACACCTAAGCATTACGTCAGGCTTTAGACGATAAAAACAGCGATTAGTGGGAGGCAACCCATTTAATCATTTAAATCATTTAAATCATTTTCATCATTTTATTATTTTGTCATTTATCATTTTTATTATTCATTTATTTGTTTTGTCATTTTATAGTTTTATTTCATTATTACTATTATTGCTTTTAATTTATGCATTTTATTTTCTTATTTTTCCTTATTTTAATTTTAAATCACTTTTACAGATTTTTCTAAAGTCTTTTCCACTTTCCTTCTCCCCCTGATTTGTTTCCTCCGTATTTGCACTAACTATGGCTAACCAACCGATAAACCTTATGGAAACCAAATTTAGAGGTAGGAACCAAAGAATGAAATTTGAAGAGTTATCACAGAGACCAATGGATTTGACTCTGTACCCGGATGATCTGACTATGGAAACCTTAGGTATACATGATAGCATCCTATACTTGTTTAACCGACTTGGATGGGAGAATGCACTGATTCAACATAAGTTTGTGACTTACCGCGAGCTCACCCTTGAGTTCCTTAGCTCCTTAGTTTACCTACCCGAGCGCGGTTTTGGATTCAGGAAAGGATTTATCAGTTTCCGCCTATTTGGAATAGAATATGAATTTAACCATAAAGAACTAGCTGACTTATTAGGATTCCCTAGTGGACCCTTTGCTTTTACTACCACACAGGTAGAATTGATGGACATTGAGCTGGATTTCTTTTGGGGAACATTAACCGGAAACTACCACCCTGAACCAAATGGCATGAACAATGATGAGATACATAACCCAGCTATCCGTTACTTCCATAAGATCCTTGCCCACACCTTCTTTGGAAAAGAAGAGAACCTTACTGGAGTATCTAAAGATGAGATATTCATTATGTCATGTTTTACTAATGGACAGCCAGTCAATGGTGTGCCTTTCATGATGCAAACCTTCACCCGAATCCAAGAAGAACCTGATTTACCTATATTAGTAGGAGGTCTTGTAACCATGATTGCTGATGCCTTAGGACTTAGATACCAATTGCACAGGTGTAACCGTTTAGGTACCATCCGTCCTATGAATCTTAACTTTTGCTTTAATCGCCATATCATAAGGAATTTAGGACATCCACCTTTCGAGTACCTAATCAGGAATGAGGTAGTAACCCTGTTCACACTACCAAACCATGCTAGAGTAAGTGTTCACAATAAGGATAATTGGCTTTATGAATTAACCCCACCTGACTATCCATCTACTCCTGAAACACCTCAATCTTACAAGATAAAGGATGATATAATGACCGATGTAGAAAGTGACCCTGAGACACCTCCTGGTTACCATGACATTGACCACACTGACGAAGTGATTGAAACCCCTGAAGTGAATCAAGTAGATTATGCTGACAACTTAAAGAACATCATGAACACTCTTGAAGCTTACCAAATCGATATAAATACCGTTAAGGATGAGATTAAGAGCATGCGATTGGACATTATAGGTCTAACTGACATAACATGTGAGCAATTCTACCACCTGAACTCTGCAATCGAAGATTTGAAGAAGCACTTTTGAAAATGCTGTAGTGATCTAGCTTACTTTACTTATTGTTTTCGTTTCTAGTTAGTTTTACTTTTCGCAAACATTTTCGTACCGTATTTTCATTAATGTAATTTCATTTCAATTATCAAATGCAAAGCACTTCTAGTTTACAATTTTTTCCAATTTAATCAATTTATATGCTTTCAATCTATATACTGTTATGTTTGAATTACTTAATGTTTTGTACAATTTCTCGTGTGATACAATTTACAAAGTACTATGTGATATTATATATTATATAATATATGGTGTTTATGTTTAATATTAAGTGAGAAGTGATACAAAGAATATTATATAAATTGTAACGTGAGAGATAATATGCTTTCTGGAAATTATTCAAGGAATTAAGCCCTCACGGTCGTCATCACCCCCCTAACGATCGTGACAAGCTAATTAGCGCGTCACGACCGTCATTCCCTTGTCACGACCGTGATGACCTAATTATAGGATTCGTGAGAAACAGAACTGTTTCTTCTTCGAAACCTCTTCCTCTTTCATCTTCCATAACTTTCAAAACCACCCATTATCTCCTCCAACTTCCGTAACCTCCCATTACCAAATTAAACCCCATTAACCTCTCCATTATCACCACACCTATCACATTCTCACCTTGCAATATTACTCCGAACCATTTTCCTCTCATTTTATCACTTTTCTCACAAAAATCAAAACTCCTCATCTCCCACTCTTGTTCTTGCATGCAATGGAAGCAATACAATTTAGAGATGGTGAGCATGGAGAAAACCAGAGAGAGAGGTTCATCCGATTCCAGAACCGTGGTGTGCAACCCACGCGATATGTCGACACTGTCTGTTTGAGAGAATTGGGAATGCTTAACAGTGTCAAGAGCCTGCTTCAAAAGGTCGGTCTGTGGGATCTTTGCAGTCAGCCCCAGCCCACATTCGAGCTTCTGACATTGGAATTCCTAAGCTCATTCCATTACATCACTCCTACCGGTTCTCAGAGTCAACTCACCGGCGTCGCAAAGTTCAGATTACTTGGCCGGGAGTTCGAACTTTTGCAAAATAGGATAGCCGAGTTGCTAGGCTTCGATCACGGGAATGAAGCTCACCTCCGCGTGCCGGACAATTTCAGTGAAACCGCTTTCA
Organism: Lathyrus aphaca; assembly: GCA_963966055.1. Lineage (NCBI taxonomy): Eukaryota > Viridiplantae > Streptophyta > Magnoliopsida > Fabales > Fabaceae > Lathyrus > Lathyrus aphaca. The sequence goes on from OZ014522.1 coordinate 497,536,128, forward strand.
CCCTATGGCACGACATAACCAACACCTGTGCCTCAGCCTTTCAGAGCCTGAATGCTACGCATATCCACAACCCGGCGATCAGATACTTTCACCGCATAATTTGCAACACCATCTTTGCACGAGAGAGTAACCACAAGCTCAACTCCAAGGAGCTTCTGTTCTTGCACTGCGCTCTAAATGACGAGCCTATCAACGCTGCCCCGTTCATGCTATCACATATCTAGTCCATTGCGCAAAGAGGCGCAACCCCCTTTTACATAGGCGGCATTGTCACCACCCTCGCCATTCAGTTGGACCTTGGTGACTTGGTCGTAAATTTTCCTAGCAGAGCCGCCGAGTTCCTAACCAAGAATTATTGCAGGTCCGCACACTTGATTGCATAGAGAGAGGATGGCAGGTTTATCCCTGTTATCCACGGCACTGTTTATCACCACATCATCTTGCCGTGCCGTGACCGCATCGATCCGTCTAGCCGAGCCAACTGGCTCTTTGCTTTACCGGATGCTGCCGGCCACGCCCCCATTCCTGATGAGCAGGCCGATCTACCAGCGGACGAGATGCAAGACGCCATGCATGCAGCTGAGCCTGTCCAGGACATTCCTGAGTCATCCACCCGACAGCCTCCTGCACACGAATACACTCTTGAGGAGGTCCTCCGTGCGATTCATCAGCAAAACCAGATGAATGCCGCACTGGAGCGAAGGCAGAAGGAGCAGCATGATGCATTACTCCGCACTATTGCAACCAACCAGAGGTCTACTGATGAGAAGCTCGGAGAGATCTTTAGCAAGCTAGAGGCTTTACGCATTGATATCACTGCTGTCACCGGTACCGGTTCTGACCCTGAAGCGACTCCGACCAGACGCTCCCGCACCAGAAGTCGAGGCCGCGGTCATCAGCAGCCGTAGTTTTAGTTTTTGTTTTTCCGTTTTCGTTGTTTGTATTGTACTTTACCGCTATTATATCACAACATTGAGGACAATGTCTGATATAGTGTGGGAGAGGTACCTTTCATTTTCCGCATTTTTCCCTTTCGCATTTTTCCATTCCGTTGTATTTCCTTTTCATAAGTTAATGAAACGAGCAATTTTTTGTGCTATTTTCTTTAGTTTCGAACTTTCCCCGTTTATTTAGCCATACCGAAAAAAATCTTTAATTAATTCTTCGCATCAACCGACTTACCTACGAAATCATAATTAGGAAGCTGAGAACGATTCAACAAGATCAATACAGTCTTGACACCTTAGACTTCCCACTTAAGCGATTCTGTTCCGATGATTGTTACGACTACACCTTAAGTTTCAGTTCTAAAGTAACCCCTAGTAGTTTATACTAGCAGTCAGCACCGTCTGAACACAAACCACGTGGGGAGCCGATGAATATAAGCGTTTGATGCCTAATCTATAATAATCCTTCATATCTCTATGCAAATGAAAAGAAATTGCACCAAAGTACACGGTCGCATATAAGAAACGAGAAATATGAGAAGGAGTCCATTGCGGGTTGGTTCAGAGGTACTGGTTCTGAACTTGGTAGGGCGTGTTACGGCTCGATCCCCCACAACCTCCAAATCGGATAATGTATGTAGGGTTACCACATTCGTGTACCAGACCCCGTGCTTATAAAGGATCAAATTCGCTAACCGGCTACTCCACTACGTGCGTGCTAAGGCAAAGGGCTTAATGTGATTGCGCTAGAATGAAATCGGGCGAAATAAGATCGAAAGACTCTAGGTGAAATCGTAAAGCAATTACCGATTGTTTCGTTTAACGGGAAGTCGACGACTTAGCTTGTTGCTTGTGTCATTAGTGTATCGTTAGTGTTTTATCAAAGTACCGGTTTATCCGACAAAATGATCCCTCGTACGGTTTGTTATGTGTGTGCGTCGATAAAATCTTGTCCGACAATTTTCAACCGACTATTTGCTTGAGGACAAGCAAAGGTTTAAGTTTGGGGAAGTTTGATAACGAGAAAATGTATCGATTATATTGCTATGTTTCAATACCGTTTTATCGCATAATTGTCGTTTTAACACCCGATTCCTCGAGTTCTCTTTGCCATTTTACAGGTACATCATATACAGAGCTAAATCATGAGCCACAAGTGAAATGAGCAAAAACAACCATTAAAAGATGAAGAAATGAGGAATTCTGCATAACCTGCATATTTTGTTACACTCACGGTCGTCACCTAGGTGTCACGACCGTGACACCCCAAAAGGAGCACTCACGACCGTGACATATCCCTCACGACCGTGACACTTATAATGCAAGGAACACGAACGTGATGCCCTTGTCACGACCGTGACAAGGTAAAAATAGGTTATTTGACTGAAGACTTAGTCATGAACGTACGCTGCATATGAAGTGCCTATTTTCCAGCTGACCCAGTATCCACACGTCCCTGGATTCTCTCATTCTCCTACGAAGCCCAAGCAACAATCCAACTACCAAGCCCATTTAGTTTTCTATAAATAGCTTAATTTGAATGAACAATTGACAGAGAGTTTTAGTTTTTAATTTCTTGCGGAAGCTCTGCCGAATTATTTTACACCCTTTATATTTTTCCAGCATTATTTTCATTGCTTTATTTTCTTGTATCCCAACCAACCTTATAACAATTTCCAACATCAAGAAATTGTTATAAATTAATTTGTTTCAAAGCCTTCAGAATTTTTAGAATTTATTTCCGATTCCGACAAATACTCCGAGCTTTCCAGCCTGTGGAAGAAGGAGTCTGCCATTTTTATTGTTATCCAGGTTTACATTAAATTGCATTTTATATTTATGTTGAATATTTATTTTTCTGCCATGCATATTTCGTTTTATGTTTCTCTGCCCCTGTCTGGTTCAACAATAATGAGTAGCTAAATACCTTAGGGCGATATGTAATTAAAACAAACTGAATCGGTAAAATCAACTCTAGGCTTAAAATAATTAAGAGCTTAATAATCTGGCTGAGACTTTTTATTATAAAATCAACCTTTTTGTTACGAGAGTAAGGAAAGTGTATTAGGTTAGGTCAAGACCACGAGAGTGTGAGATTTTAACCAGATAGCTAAAGTTAGGCGTTTAAATTAAACACAGCGAGAGCGCTTTAAAATAAATTAGAATTACTAAGTTTCCAAAAATTATCTCTAAACACTTATGGGCTAGCGAGAGCAGACATAGGGCTTTAGGGGTAAGATCTGAGATAAGACCACGAGAGTGTGAGTTAAGGATATTTAAACTGGTAACCTCTACAGAATAGATTAAGTGAACCATCTTTATAATCCTAGGTTAGATTGACCCGCCTAAGTTAGCATAATTACATACCGACCGCCTTAGTATTATTTTATTAAACTTAAATTTAGTTCCCGCCATTAATCTTTAAAAACAACAAAAAAATCGTGACAACCCTTCACCTTAGCTAAACTAGAAGTTCCTCTAGCACTAAGTAACCATAGAGTCCCTGTGGATCGATAATCTTAAATATTACTTCGATAGGCTGTGCACTTGCAGTTAAGATACTGCTAGACACATAATTAGATACGTCTTTAGCCCATCAAGTTTTTGGCGCCGTTGCCGGGGACCTTAATTTAGTTACTAGTGCACTTTAGGGTAGCATTTTCTAGACTAAGGTAACAACTATTTTCTTTTCTTAATCTAAATTCCCGAGTGTATGCCAAGTACTCGCTCCCAAGGCGAAGACTTGCAACCTCTAATCCTAGAATCGGAACGCTTCTTACACGTAAGAAGACGGATATTCGATTACGAACAAAATTACAATATTCCAGATCTTCAATTAGATCCACCTAAACCAGTCGTAACATCAAAGGACGCAGAGATGGCTGAAGAACAGAATCACCCACTCAAATATTACGCTAGTCCTTCGCAAGCTGAACCGCATTCCAGCATTGCCGCACCGGCTATCAACCGAAACGATTTCGAACTAAAACCTTCGTTGATATCAGCTGTGCAACAAAATCAATTCGCCGGAAATCCTACCGAGGATCCGAACCTTCATCTATCGATCTTTGTGCAATACGCAGATACCGTAAAAGCCAATGGAGTTACCCAAGAAGCTATTAGAATACGTTTGTTTCCTTTTTCACTTCGAGACAGAGCGAGAGCCTGGCTTCAATCTCTGCCTTCGAACTCAGTAACTACGTGGGAGGAACTAAAGAGAGTTTTCTTGACCAGATATTTCCCACCTAGCAAGACAGCTATGCTGAGAGCTCAGATCAACGGATTTAAGCAAAGGGAAAATGAATCACTATTCGAAGCTTGGGAACGCTATAAGGATATGCTGAGACTTTGTCCACATCACGGATTAGTAGAATGGATGGTCATCCATACCTTCTACAATGGACTCTTGTACAATACAAGAATTACAATTGACGCTGCCGCGGGCGGTGCACTGATGGACAAAGAATATAATGATGCTTATGCACTTATCGAAAGTATGGCTCAAAACCATTACCAATGGGGAAGCGAGAGAGTCGCAACTGAGAAACCAACAAAAGGAGGTATGTACGAAGTGAGTAGTATGGACCAAGTCAATGCGAAGTTTGATCAACTAAACCAAAAGATCGACAACTTGGCCATAACACCAACAGCCACCGTGGCTGCAGTAACACCTAACTATGAGTTATGTGGAGTTCCGGGACATGAAGTTCCTGATTGTCAACTATTGACAGGAATTCCCACAGATCAAGTGAATTACGCTCAAGGAAACCCATACTCAAACACATACAACCCAGGTTGGAAGAATCATCCGAACTTCTCCTATAAGAATAACAATGCTTTATACGCACCAGGTCAAGCACCAGCTACACCACCATGTAAACACCCCAAATTTGCCCTCACCCATTCACACCATGGCTTGTGATCTTTTCATATGCATAAGTTCAATCATAGCATCTCATATTGCATATTTGCTTCACTGCATTGATTCAAAGTCATCTGCATCTAGGGTTTGTGATCTGAGCCATCCCTGAGCCACTCCAAAGGTCATCAATCACTTCAAAGAGGTCCATATATGTTCTAGTATCATATTGTATCCCCATAAAGTCAAGAAAGTCAAAGGATCACAAGAACTGAGAAAGGCATGGAAGCAGAGCCAGGCTTGACTGCACAGATGACCTAGAATTAGGGTTTTGGTTTCAGAGGCCATGAATCCAAATTTTTTGGTCATTCTTGTTTCTATTGGTCTCTATATGGTATATGGATCATGCATATCAATTTTCATGAAGAAATTCCATGGGGAAGGCATCTAACCAAGAGTTGACTTCTGGAGCAAGTCAGTGTAAAATCAGGGCATCTGAGGCCCCCAATGACCCAACCAAAGGGTGTTCTTCATCATTTTGAATGTGTATGATCTTTATTTGATCATAGGAGATGTTAGAAGTTTACAAAATTGAGGAATTTCAAGCCATTTGCAAAGTTGCCTTTTAGGGAAAATGACTTGTAATGGAAACTTGCCATTTTGGAAAACTTTTTCAACCCTTTCTTTTTTATTCAAAAATGCTTCAAATGAGAAAACTTTGGTCAAGAAAGTTGTAGAATGGATCATTCCCTTTTCAAAAAGTACAAGAACTCATTCTAATTCATTTTGGATCAAAAGTTATGGCTTGTCAAAGTTGGACAAAATCACATAAATTCAAGTTTTCTACCAAAGAGGCAAAGTTGCAAAACCACTTGCCAAGACAAATTGAGCTTTCAAATGGACTTCTAATCTTTGTACAAACATGGACCAAGGCCTAAAATTCAGAATGCACCAAGAGTTTATCCATTTTCATGACTTGTGGATCAAGAAATCACAAAAGGGGCAAAAAGTCACAAAGTTGCAAAACATCCTACAAACCCTAATCCACTTGTGAATTGGTTTCAAAACTGATCCCATGGCCCTCCTCATTCCTTTCTATGCAGGACACCCCTATTGTCCTTGGCCTACCATTGACCCATACCTCTCTTACACAAAACTTGACTTTTTGCATAAAGACCCATACCAATCACAATAGGGCACAACCACTCCACAGACCTATCCAAGAGTGATAAGTGGACCAAATGCAACACACCACACCACACAACACAAGCTGAAACCTCAGGTTGCCATAGTTATCAAAAACTCTCCAACTTGCAAAACCTTTCGAATCTCTCAGCACACTCAACCAATCTTCAAACCAACTTCACCATTGATCTCAAGATGACTCACTGACCACAAACCAACCATTGAAACAGCCAAAAACCTCACATAAACCAAACACGATTTCTGACCAGTTGGCTTGCAATCTCCCAAATCAGCCAAAAGAAATTCCTTCCAAGCATCAAAACTTCATCAGGAGTTCAAGGGGAGTGGTTTGCACAAAGAGAGGAGGCCTGAAAGTCCAGAACTGAGAAAGCTCAAGCTCAGGTACCTCCTTGAAACATTTTTTCAGAACTCTTATTTCTTGTTTCAAAATTATTAAGCATGCTTCACTGAACACACTGAACTTGGAATTATTGAAAATGGTTGAGAAATGAGACTGTATTGCTTGTCTGAAATTTTTTCCATATTTATGTTCTTCTTCGAATCTTGATTTTGGGTGAAAAGAAATGAAGTTTGGGGTTGGATTTGATCTTAGGGGAGTGAGAGGAGTGAATCTGGAGCTTTAGAGCTCCAGAAAGTGCCTAGGGAAGAAGTTGGCAACTTTCAGGTGAGGGTCTGGCCGGAGAAGATGACCGGAGGTCTTCTCCGGCCACCTGAAAGTCATTAGTGACTTAAATGCGTTTAGGGCAAAGTTTAAATGTAGACCCTTGATCTGGCTGACTTTGGTTGACTCCCGCGTGTTTGAATGGCCAGGATGGCTTCACTTAGCCCTAATCCACGTCATTAGTTAATTAATTAGGTTTTTAAATTAATCCTCTCAGTTTGAATTTCAGCCACAAGATCTGGCGCCAGTCAACTCCCGCGCGTCCCATTTAAATCTCAGTCACTGGATCTGTTGACTTCTCATTAAAATTCATTTTAATTTCATTTTTCTTGCATTTTCTTTCTCATTTTATTAAAAATAGTAAAACAAATCACAAAAATCTCATTTTTTGCATGCTGACTTAGAATATTTTTCTCATTCCAAAAACATTTTTATTTTTATTTTTTGCATAAAATTTGTATTTTTAAAATATTTAAATGTTTATTTTAATTAATTAATGGGAATTAATTAATTAAAATACCATTTAGGTTTCTAAAAATCACAAAAAAATTCACATAGCATTTAGAAACATTTAGAAACATTGTCCAACTCTCAAACCAAATTTCTTTTTTAATCTTGATGCCTTTTGATCATTTTCTTTGGATTTAATTTCATTTCAAGGCAATATTTTGTTTCAAACTTCAAAAATTCATTTCTGCTTAACCATTGAGAGTTGGATGATGATTCTTTTGGCATTGCATCTTGCATAGCATGTAGTTTACAGGATAAAATTGGTTTGAATTGATCTTTCCTTTTCAATTTGTTTTGCATTTTTCTTGGTAAGGTACCCCAAAACCCTAGCAATCTTAGGAAATTCACAACTTCCACTAGATTAAGAGTTGGATTCCCTCCTTTGGGCAGTGATTTTGTATAGGTTTAGGGTATCTTTGATAGCATATTCAAATTTTTATAATGTCTCTTGCTTCTGGTTTTGGATTTTGCTTTGTGTGTTGATCATAAACCCTAATTTGTGCCTTCCTTTGCATCCATTTCTCATTTGCTTGCATCCATTGACTTGATATGACATTTTGTGCATTAATTTGATTCATAATACATCTTGGGACATATTAGAATCATGTTTGATCATTGCATCTTTTATTTGCCATGTTATATGTCCATTGCATTTCATAACTTTTCATGAACATCCATGATTCAAAGCATGTTTCTTTTGCATCCATGTGCTTGTTTGATCATTCTCATGACTTGCCTCATGTTTGTATCACCTCTTAGCATCATTAGCTTCATGTTCTTGCTCCTGGTTTTGGTTTGCATCATCACATTTCATCTCATTTGCATTGCATTTCATTTTCTTTAGCTAACATTTCAGGTGGTAAGTTGTTTGAGAAGTGAATTTGCCTTCACTTCTCACATCCTCTTTTCATCTCTTTCATACTTCCCTTGCTGCATTTTGTATGTGTATTGGAGTGAGCTTGCTCATTCATGTTCATCTCTTATCTTATTTCTTCAAGCAACTTGCCTTCTTAAGTGAAGCAATTTGTTTTGCTTCTCTTTGCTTCTTGTTCCTTTCATCTGCTTCCTTCCTGGTGGTTTCTATGAAGATTTCTTTCTTAAGACTCATAAACCCTAGGAATAACCAAGCATGATAACAATTAGGGTTTGATTTAGTCCCCCATTAGCTTTTACCTTTGTTTCATCTTTGAGTCTTCTCTTCTCATCTCATAATCAGGGACTAAACCCTAAAGGCTTTAAGGCTTTGTGATTAAGCTTGTGCCTGCATCCTTCTATTAGGATGGAGTGTATAACTTTAATCCTAAGTGTTAAACCCTTAATGTGTTTAAATCCTTTAATCAATTCACTTAATAATCATCAAGACATCAAGCTTGTAACTTGGGCCTTGCATTAGGGTTCTAATTCTTCCTTAACTGGTTAAGAAGGACTAACCCTAGTGTTAATGGACAAGTCCCCCTCAAGTTGTCTTACAAATCATAAAATCCATTTCTTAATCTCACCATTAACTAAAATCCATCTAATAAAGGCTTTGTTTTGTCATGAGGTTAATCCCTAATCATGGATTAAGTTGTGGAGTCTTCCTCAGCTTAAATGTTCTCATCTATTATCCTTCTATTAGGATGGTGTAATGAGTCCATTAAATCCCTGATTATGGCTTAATCTCATTACTCAAAACTAAACAAAAACTCCAAAAACATCAAAATAATCACAAGTAGGTTAATGATCTTAACCCTACATTATGGTGATTGAGTGTGAGATGCTGACTTCACACTTAAGGTATTCTCATTACCCCTAATCAGAGGGAAGATGTGATGAGTTTACTAACCCCTTGGTTTAGGCTTAAGCTCATTTTCTTATGACAAACCTTCAAAAGCAATAAAAGACTGAAAACACAAAAACAAACAATAATCGTCTCCTTCGGGATTCTTTTCTCATCATCTTCACTCATAAACGAGAACTTGCTTCTTCCGTCTAATGCAAGACAGTTTGCAGCTGAGCCAGACAGGTCATACACTTGAGCATAGACAAGTAAGCATGTTCACAAGTCAATTCAAAATAATCACAAGTAGGTTAATGATCTTAACCCTACATTATGGTGATTGAGTGTGAGATGCTGACTTCACACTTAAGGTATTCTCATTACCCCTAATCAGAGGGAAGATGTGATGAGTTTACTAACCCCTTGGTTTAGGCTTAAGCTCATTTTCTTATGACAAACCTTCAAAAGCAATAAAAGACTGAAAACACAAAAACAAACAATAATCGTCTCCTTCGGGATTCTTTTCTCATCATCTTCACTCATAAACGAGAACTTGCTTCTTCCGTCTAATGCAAGACAGTTTGCACCTGAGCCAGACAGGTCATACACTTGAGCATAGACAAGTAAGCATGTTCACAAGTCAATTCATTTTTCAGTCTCTTTGGGTCGAACTACGGTGTTCTGACTTCCTCATTGCACGAGAGGATACGTAGGCATAACTTAACAGTTATCGAACAAAAGTCTCTGTATATTCCCCCTCCTTCCAGCATTATTCTTTAAGCCTCATAATCTTGAACCTCTTACTCTCATTCTGACACTGACACTTCATTTATACACTACACTTTTCTTTTACACTGACACTTGCATTCTTTCCAGCTGTGATACACATATAGCACTGACACTACCCCTTTAAAGCACAAATCTTTTAAGCGTGGATCCCGTCGAGTACGACGGACAATCTGGGTGCTAATACCTTCCCAGGTTGTAACCAACCCCCTTTCTCAATCTCTCTGGTTCGCAACCGTCTTATCCATATCTTTCTAGGTTTATGCAGCATTACCTTTCCTTCGGGATAAAAATGCCTAGCTGGCGACTCTATTCATTTCCTTCCTCTTTTCGCCGACCGTTCGCGCCTGTACCCCTTCTGACCTTGAGGTGTCATTTGGTGGGAGCGACATCTTGGCGACTCTGCTGGGGACCCTTATACTGTAACCAGGGTTTCTGGTTCTTTTTGTGGGTTCCTCCTAGCGCTTGTTTGACTTGTGTTTACTGGGGTGTTATGTGCTAATTGTGTTTGTATATTTGCTTTATTTACTGCTTTATGTACAGTTATTTATTTCTTTCTTTACAACTTTATATACATCATATTGTCATACTGTTATCTGGCTGGATCTGGTTTTGTCTTGGTGGGTGGGATTTCACTGAGAGTTTGAGGTCCTATACCTGGGACCTGAGTGACACCTAGGATAGAGTGGTTCATGTTCTTTCCCATTCCATTTCGTTCTGGTGCGGGAATATGAAACACGGTTCAGATGTGGGTTTCTTCTTGATAACTCTGTGCTACAGATTTCCTGTAGTGCTAGGGCTATCTGGGAAGCCTGCTAAGTCTGGATGACCTTTTATCATGACCTTCAGAAACTGAGGTGAGTTAGAGGAGGATCTTTTATGGTTATTGTAAACACTATACCTCCGGGTTAGAAGTGTTTACACTTCTCATAACTGATCCAAGTCTGAGGATCCTTGTTTTAGAACACCACCTGTGAGGGGGTTGGGCTGTTTACAGGTTTGCAGGAACCCCTGGCCACATCATACCCTGTTACTTTTTGTGTTTAAGAATGCTTCACTTTGGACAGTTCTTGTGATTTAACCCTGGACATGTGACTCTTTATTTGAGTCCCCCACCTTGGTTACTGGACTTCTGAACCTCCATCTGGACTTCTTGAACATACATGGACTTTATATCAAGGCAGTAAATCAAATCCATCTTGATCACAAACCCTTGCATAACATTTGAATACATCATCATTGCATCATTTAACATTTGTTTATTTGTTTTTCAGGGTATCCATATTACATCTGGCTTGGTTTTGACCCCTTCATCTGCTTAGATCCCTGTTCATCAGCTATCTGCTTCAGCTATCTTCATCAGTTGCCTGCTTCAGCTACCTCCATCTCAGATCAACGGATTTAAGCAAAGGGAAAATGAATCACTATTCGAAGCTTGGGAACGCTATAAGGATATGCTGAGACTTTGTCCACATCACGGATTAGTAGAATGGATGGTCATCCATACCTTCTACAATGGACTCTTGTACAATACAAGAATTACAATTGACGCTGCCGCGGGCGGTGCACTGATGGACAAAGAATATAATGATGCTTATGCACTTATCGAAAGTATGGCTCAAAACCATTACCAATGGGGAAGCGAGAGAGTCGCAACTGAGAAACCAACAAAAGGAGGTATGTACGAAGTGAGTAGTATGGACCAAGTCAATGCGAAGTTTGATCAACTAAACCAAAAGATCGACAACTTGGCCAAAACACCAACAGCCACCGTGGCTGCAGTAACACCTAACTATGAGTTATGTGGAGTTCCGGGACATGAAGTTCCTGATTGTCAACTATTGACAGGAATTCCCACAGATCAAGTGAATTACGCTCAAGGAAACCCATACTCAAACACATACAACCCAGGTTGGAAGAATCATCCGAACTTCTCCTATAAGAATAACAATGCTTTATACGCACCAGGTCAAGCACCAGCTACACCACCATGTAAACACCCCAAATTTGCCCTCACCCATTCACACCATGGCTTGTGATCTTTTCATATGCATAAGTTCAATCATAGCATCTCATATTGCATATTTGCTTCACTGCATTGATTCAAAGTCATCTGCATCTAGGGTTTGTGATCTGAGCCATCCCTGAGCCACTCCAAAGGTCATCAATCACTTCAAAGAGGTCCATATATGTTCTAGTATCATATTGTATCCCCATAAAGTCAAGAAAGTCAAAGGATCACAAGAACTGAGAAAGGCATGGAAGCAGAGCCAGGCTTGACTGCACAGATGACCTAGAATTAGGGTTTTGGTTTCAGAGGCCATGAATCCAAATTTTTTGGTCATTCTTGTTTCTATTGGTCTCTATATGGTATATGGATCATGCATATCAATTTTCATGAAGAAATTCCATGGGGAAGGCATCTAACCAAGAGTTGACTTCTGGAGCAAGTCAGTGTAAAATCAGGGCATCTGAGGCCCCCAATGACCCAACCAAAGGGTGTTCTTCATAATTTTGAATGTGTATGATCTTTATTTGATCATAGGAGATGTTAGAAGTTTACAAAATTGAGGAATTTCAAGCCATTTGCAAAGTTGCCTTTTAGGGAAAATGACTTGTAATGGAAACTTGCCATTTTGGAAAACTTTTTCAACCCTTTCTTTTTTATTCAAAAATGCTTCAAATTAGAAAACTTTGGTCAAGAAAGTTGTAGAATGGATCATTCCCTTTTCAAAAAGTACAAGAACTCATTCTAATTCATTTTGGATCAAAAGTTATGGCTTGTCAAAGTTGGACAAAATCACATAAATTCAAGTTTTCTACCAAAGAGGCAAAGTTGCAAAACCACTTGCCAAGACAAATTGAGCTTTCAAATGGACTTCTAATCTTTGTACAAACATGGACCAAGGCCTAAAATTCAGAATGCACCAAGAGTTTATCCATTTTCATGACTTGTGGATCAAGAAATCACAAAAGGGGCAAAAAGTCACAAAGTTGCAAAACATCCTACAAACCCTAATCCACTTGTGAATTGGTTTCAAAACTGATCCCATGGCCCTCCTCATTCCTTTCTACGCAGGACACCCCTATTGTCCTTGGCCTACCATTGACCCATACCTCTCTTACACAAAACTTGACTTTTTGCATAAAGACCCATACCAATCACAATAGGGCACAACCACTCCACAGACCTATCCAAGAGTGATAAGTGGACCAAATGCAACACAACACACCACACAACACAAGCTGAAACCTCAGGTTGCCATAGTTATCAAAAACTCTCCAACTTGCAAAACCTTTCGAATCTCTCAGCACACTCAACCAATCTTCAAACCAACTTCACCATTGATCTCAAGATGACTCACTGATCACAAACCAACCATTGAAACAGCCAAAAACCTCACATAAACCAAACACGATTTCTGACCAGTTGGCTTGCAATCTCCCAAATCAGCCAAAAGAAATTCCTTCCAAGCATCAAAACTTCATCAGGAGTTCAAGGGGAGTGGTTTGCACAAAGAGAGGAGGCCTGAAAGTCCAGAACTGAGAAAGCTCAAGCTCAGGTACCTCCTTGAAACATTTTTTCAGAACTCTTATTTCTTGTTTCAAAATGATTAAGCATGCTTCACTGATCACACTGAACTTGGAATTATTGAAAATGGTTGAGAAATGAGACTGTATTGCTTGTCTGAAATTTTTTACATATTTATGTTCTTCTTCGAATCTTGATTTTGGGTGAAAAGAAATGAAGTTTGGGGTTGGATTTGATCTTAGGGGAGTGAGAGGAGTGAATCTGGAGCTTTAGAGCTCCAGAAAGTGCCTAGGGAAGAAGTTGGCAACTTTCAGGTGAGGGTCTGGCCGGAGAAGATGACCGGAGGTCTTCTCCGGCCACCTGAAAGTCATTAGTGACTTAAATGCGTTTAGGGCAAAGTTTAAATGTAGACCCTTGATCTGGCTGACTTTGGTTGACTCCCGCGTGTTTGAATGGCCAGGATGGCTTCACTTAGCCCTAATCCACGTCATTAGTTAATTAATTAGGTTTTTAAATTAATCCTCTCAGTTTGAATTTCAGCCACAAGATCTGGCGCCAGTCAACTCCCGCGCGTCCCATTTAAATCTCAGTCACTGGATCTGTTGACTTCTCATTAAAATTCATTTTAATTTCATTTTTCTTGCATTTTCTTTCTCATTTTATTAAAAATAGTAAAACAAATCACAAAAATCTCATTTTTTGCATGCTGACTTAGAATATTTTTCTCATTCCAAAAACATTTTTATTTTTATTTTTTGCATAAAATTTGTGTTTTTAAAATATTTAAATGTTTATTTTAATTAATTAATGGGAATTAATTAATTAAAATACCATTTAGGTTTCTAAAAATCACAAAAAAATTCACATAGCATTTAGAAACATTTAGAAACATTGTCCAACTCTCAAACCAAATTTCTTTTTTAATCTTGATGCCTTTTGATCATTTTCTTTGGATTTAATTTCATTTCAAGGCAATATTTTGTTTCAAACTTCAAAAATTCATTTCTGCTTAACCATTGAGAGTTGGATGATGATTCTTTTGGCATTGCATCTTGCATAGCATGTAGTTTACAGGATAAAATTGGTTTGAATTGATCTTTCCTTTTCAATTTGTTTTGCATTTTTCTTGGTAAGGTACCCCAAAACCCTAGCAATCTTAGGAAATTCACAACTTCCACTAGATTAAGAGTTGGATTCCCTCCTTTGGGCAGTGATTTTGTATAGGTTTAGGGTATCTTTGATAGCATATTCAAATTTTTATAATGTCTCTTGCTTCTGGTTTTGGATTTTGCTTTGTGTGTTGATCATAAACCCTAATTTGTGCCTTCCTTTGCATCCATTTCTCATTTGCTTGCATCCATTGACTTGATATGACATTTTGTGCATTAATTTGATTCATAATACATCTTGGGACATATTAGAATCATGTTTGATCATTGCATCTTTTATTTGCCATGTTATATGTCCATTGCATTTCATAACTTTTCATGAACATCCATGATTCAAAGCATGTTTCTTTTGCATCCATGTGCTTGTTTGATCATTCTCATGACTTGCCTCATGTTTGTATCACCTCTTAGCATCATTAGCTTCATGTTCTTGCTCCTGGTTTTGGTTTGCATCATCACATTTCATCTCATTTGCATTGCATTTCATTTTCTTTAGCTAACATTTCAGGTGGTAAGTTGTTTGAGAAGTGAATTTGCCTTCACTTCTCACATCCTCTTTTCATCTCTTTCATACTTCCCTTGCTGCATTTTGTATGTGTATTGGAGTGAGCTTGCTCATTCATGTTCATCTCTTATCTTATTTCTTCAAGCAACTTGCCTTCTTAAGTGAAGCAATTTGTTTTGCTTCTCTTTGCTTCTTGTTCCTTTCATCTGCTTCCTTCCTGGTGGTTTCTATGAAGATTTCTTTCTTAAGACTCATAAACCCTAGGAATAACCAAGCATGATAACAATTAGGGTTTGATTTAGTCCCCCATTAGCTTTTACCTTTGTTTCATCTTTGAGTCTTCTCTTCTCATCTCATAATCAGGGACTAAACCCTAAAGGCTTTAAGGCTTTGTGATTAAGCTTGTGCCTGCATCCTTCTATTAGGATGGAGTGTATAACTTTAATCCTAAGTGTTAAACCCTTAATGTGTTTAAATCCTTTAATCAATTCACTTAATAATCATCAAGACATCAAGCTTGTAACTTGGGCCTTGCATTAGGGTTCTAATTCTTCCTTAACTGGTTAAGAAGGACTAACCCTAGTGTTAATGGACAAGTCCCCCTCAAGTTGTCTTACAAATCATAAAATCCATTTCTTAATCTCACCATTAACTAAAATCCATCTAATAAAGGCTTTGTTTTGTCATGAGGTTAATCCCTAATCATGGATTAAGTTGTGGAGTCTTCCTCAGCTTAAATGTTCTCATCTATTATCCTTCTATTAGGATGGTGTAATGAGTCCATTAAATCCCTGATTATGGCTTAATCTCATTACTCAAAACTAAACAAAAACTCCAAAAACATCAAAATAATCACAAGTAGGTTAATGATCTTAACCCTACATTATGGTGATTGAGTGTGAGATGCTGACTTCACACTTAAGGTATTCTCATTACCCCTAATCAGAGGGAAGATGTGATGAGTTTACTAACCCCTTGGTTTAGGCTTAAGCTCATTTTCTTATGACAAACCTTCAAAAGCAATAAAAGACTGAAAACACAAAAACAAACAATAATCGTCTCCTTCGGGATTCTTTTCTCATCATCTTCACTCATAAACGAGAACTTGCTTCTTCCGTCTAATGCAAGACAGTTTGCAGCTGAGCCAGACAGGTCATACACTTGAGCATAGACAAGTAAGCATGTTCACAAGTCAATTCAAAATAATCACAAGTAGGTTAATGATCTTAACCCTACATTATGGTGATTGAGTGTGAGATGCTGACTTCACACTTAAGGTATTCTCATTACCCCTAATCAGAGGGAAGATGTGATGAGTTTACTAACCCCTTGGTTTAGGCTTAAGCTCATTTTCTTATGACAAACCTTCAAAAGCAATAAAAGACTGAAAACACAAAAACAAACAATAATCGTCTCCTTCGGGATTCTTTTCTCATCATCTTCACTCATAAACGAGAACTTGCTTCTTCCGTCTAATGCAAGACAGTTTGCACCTGAGCCAGACAGGTCATACACTTGAGCATAGACAAGTAAGCATGTTCACAAGTCAATTCATTTTTCAGTCTCTTTGGGTCGAACTACGGTGTTCTGACTTCCTCATTGCACGAGAGGATACGTAGGCATAACTTAACAGTTATCGAACAAAAGTCTCTGTATATTCCCCCTCCTTCCAGCATTATTCTTTAAGCCTCATAATCTTGAACCTCTTACTCTCATTCTGACACTGACACTTCATTTATACACTACACTTTTCTTTTACACTGACACTTGCATTCTTTCCAGCTGTGATACACATATAGCACTGACACTACCCCTTTAAAGCACAAATCTTTTAAGCGTGGATCCCGTCGAGTACGACGGACAATCTGGGTGCTAATACCTTCCCAGGTTGTAACCAACCCCCTTTCTCAATCTCTCTGGTTCGCAACCGTCTTATCCATATCTTTCTAGGTTTATGCAGCATTACCTTTCCTTCGGGATAAAAATTCCTAGCTGGCGACTCTATTCATTTCCTTCCTCTTTTCGCCGACCGTTCGCGCCTGTACCCCTTCTGACCTTGAGGTGTCATTTGGTGGGAGCGACAGCTTGGCGACTCTGCTGGGGACCCTTATACTGTAACCAGGGTTTCTGGTTCTTTTTGTGGGTTCCTCCTAGCGCTTGTTTGACTTGTGTTTACTGGGGTGTTATATGCTAATTGTGTTTGTATATTTGCTTTATTTACTGCTTTATGTACAGTTATTTATTTATTTCTTTACAACTTTATATACATCATATTGTCATACTGTTATCTGGCTGGATCTGGTTTTGTCTTGGTGGGTGGGATTTCACTGAGAGTTTGAGGTCCTATACCTGGGACCTGAGTGACACCTAGGATAGAGTGGTTCATGTTCTTTCCCATTCCATTTCGTTCTGGTGCGGGAATATGAAACACGGTTCAGATGTGGGTTTCTTCTTGATAACTCTGTGCTACAGATTTCCTGTAGTGCTAGGGCTATCTGGGAAGCCTGCTAAGTCTGGATGACCTTTTATCATGACCTTCAGAAACTGAGGTGAGTTAGAGGAGGATCTTTTATGGTTATTGTAAACACTATACCTCCGGGTTAGAAGTGTTTACACTTCTCATAACTGATCCAAGTCTGAGGATCCTTGTTTTAGAACACCACCTGTGAGGGGGTTGGGCTGTTTACAGGTTTGCAGGAACCCCTGGCCACATCATACCCCGTTACTTTTTGTGTTTAAGAATGCTTCACTTTGGACAGTTCTTGTGATTTAACCCTGGACATGTGACTCTTTATTTGAGTCCCCCACCTTGGTTACTGGACTTCTGAACCTCCATCTGGACTTCTTGAACATACATGGACTTTATATCAAGGCAGTAAATCAAATCCATCTTGATCACAAACCCTTGCATAACATTTGAATACATCATCATTGCATCATTTAACATTTGTTTATTTGTTTTTCAGGGTATCCATATTACATCTGGCTTGGTTTTGACCCCTTCATCTGCTTAGATCCCTGTTCATCAGCTATCTGCTTCAGCTATCTTCATCAGTTGCCTGCTTCAGCTACCTCCATCATCATCCTCAGCCTATCAGTGGCTCATCACCAGTACCAGTCTTCATCATCAGCATTTGTTTTTAGCTCTTCATCAGCAGTCATGGCACCCAAGAAGAGCAACATTTCATACTATTTCTTTGAGCCTGTGCTGACTGGCATCAGGCAGGTCCAGGCACTTATCACTCCAGACCACATCCCATTATTCAGAGAGCATTATGGGGGCATCCTTGATATGGTTATGGATCTAGACCCTTCTCAGAGGAGTTTGATCCACACCTGCCTACAGTTTTATGACCCTCCTTTGAGATGCTTCACTTTCCAGAACTTTCAGTTAGGACCTCTGCTGGAGGAGTTCTCATCTTTGATTGGAGTACCTGTCAGGGGTGGTGTCCCCTTCAACCCTGAGATAACTTCTCCCAGCAATGGAGAAGTGGCAAAACCACTGTATTTAGAGCCTGTATTGATTGAGCAGAACATGACAACAAAGGCTGGGATCCCTGGTTTGCACTTAGACTTTCTGACTTCTCAGGCCATCCTGAAGGCCTCTTTGGGGGAATGGAAGGCAGTTTGTGCATTGTTAGCCCTCAGTATATATGGGGTTATACTATTTGCAGATGAGCCCAAGTTTATCAGCAAGAATGCCATTCATCTCTTCCTTCTGAGGAACCCAGTACCCACATTGCTGGGGGATTTCTATTATTCTGTTCATCAGAGGAATGAGAAGCAGATAGGGAGATTGGCGAGATGTTGTGCTCCTCTATTTCACACTTGGCTACTTAAACACTTACCCAAGACTGACGCCTTCCTGAACCCTCACCTACAGAAGAATTGGGCTAGGAGACTTATTGCTTTGACTTCAGATGACATCAGATGGTGCACCCAGAGCACCAAAGGCAGGGACATAATAACTAGCTGTGGGCAGTACCCCAATGTACCTCTAGTATGAGTAAAGGGTTGCATCAACTACAATCCTTTGCTGTTTAAGAGACAATTGGGCTATGCTTTGGTTCACCCTCCTAGGGTGCAGGACTTGGCTGAAACCCTGTATTGTGAGATAAAGCCTAATCTAGCTGTTGTCAGACAAGCATCCTGGGCTTGGGACAACATCCAGACAAAGGGGATGGCCATTCTTGGGAGATGCAATAATATGGCCTCATCTCAGTATTATGAATGGTCCCATGCTAGAGCTCAAATTTCTGGGATGCCTTTCACCATTGAGGATGCACCTGGACCATCCACAGTACCACCTCCAGCTACTGTCAGCCTGGAAGAATTTGAGAAGCTGAAGGAAAGGAATGAGAATCTGTCTCAAGCTCTGAAGAAAACCCTCTGGGAGAGGAGTGATGGTCGTCTAGACATTGAGAGGTTGGAAAAGCTTAAGGTGGAGCATCTGGCCAAGATTGAGAAAGCAGAGGACTACATCAAGAAATCAAGAGCTGGAGAGCAAATATTGAAGAATGCCTGTAAGGAGGCCCAGTTTCAGAAGGCTAGGACTGATCTCTATCTAGAAGAAAGTCAAGCTAGGTGGGTCAGAATCACTGAAGCTCGCACTCAGGAAGATAAGAGAACTCAAGCCAGGATTGAGCAGTTGGAGGCCAATGAAAAGAAACAACAGGAAGCTTTGCTGGCAGTCCAGAAGGAGATTTCAGAATTGAAGCTTAGGGCTGGTGTGAAGCGGTCAAAGGACCAAGACAGACACAAGAAGCTGACCACTGCTATTGCCACCAGAAACCTTCTTATCAGAAACATTACAGAGCATCCGGCTGGTCCTGTAACTGAAGCACTTTTGAAGGAGGTTAAGGAGGATGATTTTGGACTTGATGTCTGACCTATTTGTTTGTTGTTGCTTTCATTTGATGTACTTTTCTTTTTTATGTTGTATTTTGACCCTTCAGCGGCACATGTTGTAAAAACAAACTATGTATGATCCACTGTTTGTAATATATTTGTCAGTTTGTTTCATTGAGTTTTCTTCTCTCAATCAACATCAAAGCATCTTCCTCATGGTCTGGAAAGGTCAAAACCAAGCACCAAGCCGGATACCTTGGAAACAAATAAGCATACTGCATTGCATGCTAACTCTTGTTTGTTTTGTAGGTTTTGTCACTTTTATTTATTTCTAACTCTGTTGTGATTCAGGAACTATTGCTCGCCGCCGGGTGTTCCCTCTCAACCGTCCGCACCGGTATCCTACCCGCAACAACCTTCCTGGTATCCAAATGGATCAAGTACAGCAAGATCTGACAGAGGTCAGAAATCAGATGGCTAACGAGAGGCTGGAAATGAGAAACCAAATGACCCAATTCATGGAAGTAATGAATGGCTTGGCCCAAAGTCAAGAAAGGTTGAGGGCATTGGTAGAAAGACAAACCCCGGAAGAACCCCATCTGGGAACTGGAGGAACAAGTAACAATGAAAGGGGTCAACCTCATGTTAATCCACCAGTATATGGGCCTCATCTACATCCGGAAGTCATCATCCCGGGTAATGTGCAAGGAAATACTACTGGAGGAAGGATCTTACAGGAAGACCCCCAAGAAGAGCAGTTTATTGTAATGGGAGCTGGGGATGAAGTTTATGATAGGAGGTTTGATGAAATTGCTGAGAAGTTGAGATCTCTGGAGTCTCAAAATTCCCTAGGTTTTGATGTCATGGATATGGGGTTAGTGGATGGGGTGAGGATTCCACACTAGTTTAAACCCCCGTGCTTCGAAAAGTACAATGGAACTTCCTGTCCACGAACTCACTTGCAGTCCTTCCTAGGAAGACTTAAAGCATATACCATGGATGAGAAGCTGTGGATGTTCTATTTCGAGGACAGTTTGACTGGGGCTTCAAGGGAGTGGTACTCTCACTTGACCAGAGCTACTATCAGGTGCTGGAAGGACCTAGCTGAAGCTTTCATCAGACAGTACCAATACAATCTGGACATGGCTCCTAACAGAACCCTTCTGATGGGAATGTCTCAATCCTCCAGAGAAAGCTTCAGGGAATATGCCCAAAGGTGGAGACAGCTTGCTGCTGCTGTCCAACCACCCATGTCGGAAAGAGAAATGGCCGACATGTTTATGAATACTCTGTAAGGGACATATATTGATAGGCTAGCTGCCTTTTCTTCCACCAGCTTCGCTGACGTAGTTATAGCCGGGGAAAGAATTGAAAGCCTTCTAAAGATGGGTAAGATTTCTGATAATGGTGCAAGTTCGTCAAGTAATCCCAGGAAGCCTTTTGTGGGACCTAGAAGGACCGGTGAGACAAATGCCATTCATTCCACCAGGGGCATACCTCAGTATGTCCACAGATCAGTAGCAGCTGTCACTATTCCAGCTCCGATTCCTCAGCAACCAGCATATCAACCACAGCAACAACCACATTATCAACAACAAGTTCAGTATCCGCCACAAAGAGCCTACAACAACAATAACAACAATCAACAACAAAGACCCTTTCAGCAAAGACCATCACAGGCAACTAGGGTAATTGACCCTATCCCTATGCCTTATGCCGCTTTATTGCCACAACTCCTGAAGCTCAACTTGGTTGAATTAAGGACATTGGCACCACCGGATCCCTCTAATTTGCCAAGAAACTATGATGTCAACGCAAGATGTGCTTTCCACTCCAATGCACCTGGCCACAATACTGAGAAATGCAGGGCTTTACAAATGAAGGTCCAAGATCTGGTGGATTCTAAAGCCCTTAACTTTGCACCCCCTCCAAATGTCAACAAGAATCCCATGCCCAATCATGGAGGGCCAAGAATTAATGCCATTGAGGAAGACAAGCCATCTTTCTTAATCACCAGTGTTGGACAGATTCGGACACCTCTGGTCGAGATTAAAGCTCAGCTCTTGGAATGCCAGATGTTCCCCGGTTGTGAGCTCGGTTGTGGTTATTGCAACATTTCGTTCAACGGGTGTGATAACTTGAGAAGCGGCATAGATGGTCTTATCAAAAGTGGTATACTCCAGATCACAACAACGGCGCCTACAAATCCAGCAATCCCTTTGACAACCATTCCTAACTCTTCTACAACTGCAACAACAATCATTCCGACCAATTCATCAATATCATCAACAATGGCTCCGTCCATCACTTCAGCAAACCAGATGTCAACAACCGTTTCTTCTACAACATCAGCACCCATTTATTCAGCAGAATCTTCTACAACGCCAACACAAATTAATGAGGATATCTCAGCAGTCACCATCTACTATGATCCCTCAAATGTTCCTCCAAACAACAACTTTCAACAACAAACAGTGGCATCTCCTGCCAGATCACCAGTCACCATCTACTACGATCCGCACACCATTTCAGTACCCTCCTCTGCAGCAGTCAGTCCAGTTACTATCACGGTGCCTGGACCCGTTCCATATGAAAGCAGTAATGCCATACCTTGGCATTATGGCTCTGACCTCTACTGCAACAGGGAGAAAATCACTTTGGACTCTTCAACTTCTTCTCCACAGATTGATAATGTTGGGGGAGGCGGAGGCTTCACCAGAAGCGGACGCCTTTTTGCCTCACAAACACAAAAACCTAATGCCGAAGCAGAAGCTGCTGCCAAAGCAAAAGGGAAAAGTGTGGTATTTGAAGAACCAATCATCAAAGAAACTCAGAAGACATCTTTTGAACAAGATGTAGACGAGTTTATGAGAATCATAAAGAGAAGTGAGTACAAGGTGGTGGATCAGCTTCACCAAACTCCTTCAAAAATCTCCATATTATCCCTGTTGATATGTTCTGAAGCTCACAGGAATGCATTATTGAAAGTCTTGCACGCAGCATACGTGCCAGAGGAGATCACTGTTAATCAGCTAGAAACTATGGTAGCAAATGTCAATACCAGTCATGGACTGGGCTTTACCAATGCTGACTTAACAACTGAGGGACGTAACCATAACAAGGCTTTACACATCACTCTAGAATGCAAGGGTGCTGTTCTATCCCATGTACTGGTGGACACTGGGTCGTCACTCAATGTTCTACCAAAGAAAGCCTTAGTGAAGCTGGAATATGATGGCTTGGCACTGCGTCCGAGCAATTTGGTGGTGAGAGCATTTGATGGCTCTAAAAGATCAGTGCTAGGGGAGATTGATCTGCCTGTGATGATTGGCCCGCAGACTTTTAAAATTACCTTCTATGTGATGGACATTCAGCCGACCTACAGCTGTTTGTTGGGTAGACCTTGGATCCATGCCGCTGGCGCTGTTACGTCTACCCTTCACCAGAAGCTGAAATTCGAGTGGGAGGGCCAGATCATCACCATCTGTGGTGAAGAGGACATCTTTGTTAGCCATCTGGCTACGTACAAGTACATAGAAATGGACGGGGAGATCCATGAAACTATGAGCCAGGGGTTTGAGGCCCTGAACATTAACGAAGAATCTGCTATACTGGGGACTTCCATGACATCTTATCAGCAAGCCAGGAAGGTTGTTGAAGAGGGTACTGCCCAAGGCTGGGGCAAGCTGCTGCCCGTGGAGAAGAAGGAGGACAGATTTGGGTTGGGTTACAAACCAACTCAACAAGATCAATTAGAGGCTGCCAAAGAGCCCAATTTTGTCAGCGGGGGAATGCTCACCCCGGATGCTGTAAACAACTTGGAAAACGAGGAAGAAAGCGACCGCAACCTGGAGAGCTGGATACGTCCAAGGATCCCGGGGAGCCAAGTCCTAAACTGGTCTTCCTAGGAAATTATAAGAGTTACTCCTGTAGAGTAATTATTATTTCCTGTATTTTTAAGCATGCATCAAAGTCTTGCATCTTGCCCAAGATGTCAAGACTCATTTTGTAATCGGGCCATCTTGTAATTTTGTGCAAACAGATCAATCAATGAATATCAGACATCTTTTGCAAATGAGTCTTCTTCTTTTCCGCTCACTGTTTTCCATTTTTCTTTTTGTACAAAAATAAAATGGAAATGTTTTCCAAAATGATAACTTTATTTCACTTTTTCTAAGCAAGATTAAAATCGATCACTAAAATGAACAATCTAAACCCTTGCAGAAAGTGCCTTTCAGACTGCACCGACAACAGCACAGCTATGACTTCGTATGACTTCGACAATCCAATCAATCAAGCTGATGAAGGGGTTGAAGAAGATTATGAGCTACCTGAAGAGCTAGCCAGGTTGTTAAGGAAAGAGGAAAAGGTTATCACTCCCCATCAGGAGGAGGTCAAAACGGTTAATCTTGGTACAGAAGAAGACGTGAAAGAGGTTAAGATCGGGGCCTGCCTACAAGACTCAGTGAAGGAACAACTGATTGACATGCTTCGTGAATATGTGGATGTGTTTGCTTGGTCTTATCAGGATATGCCAGGGTTGGACACAGATATTGTCATGCACAAGCTGCCTTTAAAAGAAGATTGCCCACCAGTAAAACAGAAACTGCGTCGTACTCGCCCAGATATGGCAATGAAGATCAAAGAAGAAGTACAAAAGCAGTGGGACACCGACTTCCTTGCTGTAACTAGCTATCTGCCGTGGGTTGCTAATATTGTACCTATGCCTAAGAAGGACGGCAAGGTGAGAATGTGTGTGGACTACCGGGATCTGAACAGAGCCAGTCCAAAAGATGATTTCCTTTTACCTCACATTGATGTATTGGTTGATAATACGGCTCAGTTCTCGGTATTCTCCTTCATGGACGGATTTTCAGGATACAATCAGATCAAGATGTCACCTGAAGACATGGAGAAGACAACTTTTGTCACACCCTGGGGCACGTTCTGTTACAAGGTGATGCCATTCGGACTGAAGAATGCTGGTGCAACATATCAACGGGCTATGGTAACATTATTCCATGACATGATTCATAAAGAAATTGAATGTTATGTGGATGACATGATTGCCAAGTCCCTCACAGAAGAAGATCACCTGGTAAATCTGTTGAAGTTATTCAAGCGTCTGAGGAAGTACCAACTGAAGCTGAACCCCAACAAGTGCACATTCGGGGTGCGATCCGGTAAGCTGCTGGGATTTATTGTAAGTGAGAAAGGGATTGAAGTTGACCCTGATAAAGTCAAGGCCATTCAGGAAATGCCTGCACCGAAGACTGAGAAAGAAGTTCGAGGTTTCCTAGGTAGATTGAACTACATTTCAAGGTTCATATCTCACCTTACAGCAACCTGTGAGCCTTTGTTCAAGCTGTTAAGAAAAGAACAAACGGTCAGGTAGAACGAAGATTGCCAGAAGGCTTTTGACAAAATCTAGGAATACTTGCAAGAGCCTCCTATCCTTATGCCTCCAGTTGAAGGAAGACCTCTAATCATGTACTTGACAGTATTAGAAGAGTCAATGGGGTGTGTTTTGGGCCAGCATGACGAGTCTGGTCGAAAAGAGTATGCAATATACTACCTAAGCAAAAAGTTTACCGACTGTGAACAGCGTTATTCACTGCTCGAGAAAACTTGCTGTGCTTTAGCGTGGGCTGCTCGCCGACTAAGACAATATATGTTGACCCACACTACTTTGTTGATTTCAAAAATGGATCCAGTTAAGTACATTTTTGAGAAGCCAGCACTTACCGGACGGGTTGCAAGATGGCAAATGATCCTCACAGAATATGATATCCAGTACACATCTCAAAAGGCCATCAAGGGCAGTGTATTGTCTAATTATCTTGCTGAGCAACCTATTGATGATTACCAGCCTATGAGATTTGACTTCCCTGATGAAGACATCATGTTCATTAAAGCAAAAGATCATGAAGAGCATGTTCACACTGAAGGGCCTGACCCAGAAGAAGAATGGATTATGATGTTTGACGGGGCTGTTAATATGAATGGTCGTGGTGTTGGTGCAGTACTCATTACACCTAAAGGAGTTCACATGCCATTCTCGGCAAAACTCACTTTCAACTGCACTAACAACGAAGCTGAATAAGAAGCTTGTATTATGGGTCTTGAGGAAGCCATTGACCTCAGGATCAAAACTTTGACTGTGTTCGGAGATTCAGCTCTGGTAATCAATCAAACCAACGACAAATGGTACACACATCAGGATCATCTGATACCTTACAGGGATTATACAAGGAGGTTATTGACTTTCTTTACAACGGTCAAGCTTGAGTATATCCCTCGGGACGAGAATCAATTTGCAGATGCTCTGGCTACCATTTCATCCATGATCAAAGTTCAAGCTGCCAACCTTGTGCCTCGGATTTCAGTGTCCAGACTTGACAGACCAGCATATGTGTTCTCAGCAGATATTGTTCAAGATGATAAGCCTTGGTTCCATGATATCAAATGCTTCTTGGAGGATCAGACATACCCACCTGGGGCATCTTCCAATGATAAGAAGACATTAAGAAGGCTAGCTGGTAGTTTCTTCTTGAATACTGATGGTTCCTTGTACAAGAGAAACTTTGATATGGTACTCCTCAGATGCGTTGATAGGGCAGAGGCAGACTTGCTAATGCACGAGGTGCACGAAGGATCCTTTGGTACCCATGTTGGAGGGCATGCCATGGCTAAAACGTTGCTAAGATCAGGCTATTACTGGATCACAATGGATGCCGACTGTTGTGCTTATGCCAGAAAATGCCATAAATGCCAGATTTATGCGGATAAGGTGCATGTGCCTCCCAATCCTTTGAATGTGATGTCTTCACCTTGGCCCTTTGCCATGTGGGGCATTGATATGATTGGCAAGATTGAACCGACTGCTTCAAATGACCACATATTCATCCTGGTTTCCATTGACTATTTCACCAAGTGGGTCGAAGCAGCTTCCTATGCAAATGTTACAAGGCAAGTGGTAGCCCGATTTCTGAAGAGAGACATCATCTGTCGGTATGGAGTGCCCGAGCGAATCATTACTGATAATGGTTCCAATTTAAACAACAAAATGATGGCAGAACTGTGTCGGGACTTCAAGATCCAACACCACAACTCTTCTCCTTACAGGCCAAAGATGAATGGCGCTGTTGAGGCGGCTAATAAGAATATCAAGAAGATTGTACAGAAGATGGTGGTTACCTATAAAGATTGGCATGAAATGCTTCCATTTGCCTTGCACGGGTACCGAACGTCAATCAAAACATCCACTGGGGCAACACCATATCAACTTGTGTATGGTATGGAGGCAGTCCTACCTGTTGAAGTTGAATTACCCTCCTTACGGGTATTAATGGATGTCAAACTGAATGAAGCAGAATGGGTCCGATCCCGATACGAACAACTAAGCCTGATTGAGGAAAAGAGGTTGGCTGCAATTTGTCATGGGCAGCTTTATGAGAAAAGAATGAAGAAGGCCTTCGATCAGAAAGTCAGGCTCCGAGAGTACCAAATAGGAGATCTTGTGCTGAAAAGACTCCTCCCTCCTCATACAGACCACAGGGGCAAATGGACTCCGAACTATGAAGGGCCATTCGTAGTTAAGAAAGTTTTCTCTGGCGGAGCACTCATGCTCAGCACTATGGATGGTGAAGACTTCCCGTCCCCTGTGAATTCAGATGCAGTTAAAAAATACTTCGCATAAAATGACCCGTTGGACATAAAAACAGAATGTAAGTCCAGGCAAAAATAGGGCATCCCGGCGAGTCAAAAACAGAATAAAAGACTCGGGCAAAAATAAGGAAAAATAAACAAAAAAATGTACACCCGCTGAGTTGAAAAGCCGCATTGGACAACTCAGGCAAAAATGGGTATCCCGATGGATTGAAAACCTGAAAGGGCGATCCATGCAAAATAAGGGAACAAACGAACAACTGCATTCTGAATTCATCTGTACCGCTTGCAACATGGCAAGCTTCGGAAGATTTGAGCGTTGATCAGAATCCACCTTCTTCAGAAAGTGAGATAAGAAGAATGTCAAACGTCATACGAGTCATGGCCGGAGGGAAGCCCCTCGAAGCGTCATCAACATTGCCAACATCTTTTGTTTCTCAATTTGTAACAATCTCCTCATTTCATGGGATTTGTTTCTTTGACTGTATCTTGCCAATTCAGGGCACACGAATTAATAAAATCAGATTTTCAGTCATGTTTCGTCTCGTACATTTTATTTTCATTTGCAAGAATGTCCGATGTCTTTAAGATACTGATTGCATAAATACAGATGCTTCTCTTCTAAAAAAAACGTGCTTACAGGAAATATACTTACTCCTGGGAGTGTCTAAATTCCTATGATGGAATCCGGTAAGGGATACCTCGGGATTACTTGTGCGTCTCTCTGACTTTTCAGGATTGCAGGTTTTCAAAGCACAGCATGGGGCATGAAAACTGCATCCCAGCAAGTTGGCAAATCATTATCTACTCAGTCTTAGCACCGGAGGTGCTTTCTCCCCAGCTGAGTTGCCATTTGTTATTTCCTCCTCAGCCAAGTACAAAAGCCAGAGAACCATCTCCCCACAGAGTTTCAGCCTCTATCCTGAGAAGCAATGCCTGAAGATCTCACAACAGAGTGACGAAAGCTTCTACGAAACCCCAGCTGGGTCCCTCATTACCGAGATAGGTTTATCAATAACCTACCTCTCCAAGCAGAGTCATACATACGTCGGACCTACCAATGATCTCATCCCCAGCTGGGATGTCTACTTCAAGCAGATCAGCCAGAGGTCTCCGTAGCAACGGGATCCGAACCCCGAATCGGTATCTTTGCATAATCATAGCATTCGCATCATATTCTCCCCGCAGAGCGTAGCATTCCGTCTAATACGGAGCATTACGGCAAAAATCAAACATATTGCATAAATCATAAGCCATGATTTTGAATCAAACACTGGTGAATACTGGAAATCCGTCAGCGATATACAGAAAACTCCCCGGATTCCCCGGCAGAGAGCCAAGGCACTTTCCCTAAAGATGCAGGTACTTCCCGGCACCCGTCCGTGTCATATCCCCAGTAGAAAGCCAAAGCATCCCCTTTGCACTCACAAGATACATATATCTATACAAATTCCCTGACACCCGTCTGTGTCACCCCCAGCATAGTTGCCTAAACACTTTGTAAATCATACACTTGTCTATATTACACTTTCCTCTTTGACACTCGTTCGTGTCACTCTCCCCAGCAAGTTAAACACTCATCTGTACACCACTCATACTTATTACTCCTGTTTCACTCATACAGACACTCGTCTGTATCTTGTATATATTACTCAAATCCCTTCAGATTCTACACTCGTCCGTGTTCTTTGTTAACCAGTTGATACTCGTCCGTATCATCATCTCAGAACATGCGTCAAGCGTTTGCTTCTACCTGATACTCGTCCGTATCATAGTCTTAAGGATGCTCGTCCGCATCTTTAATCCATACTGTAAACACCCCAAATTTGCCCTCACCCATTCACACCATGGCTTGTGATCATCTCATATGCATAAACACAATCATATCATCTCATATCACATTTTTGAGTCACTGCATTGTTTCAAAGTCATCTGCATCTAGGGTTTGTGATCTGAGCAATCCAGGAGCTTCTTGAGCCACCCCAAAGGCCATTAATCACTTCAAAGGGATCCATGTATGTTCTTATGTCATATTACATCCTCTCAAAGTCAAAAATGCCAAAGAATCACAAGAACTGGGATTGGTATGGATGCAGAGCCAAGTTTGACTGCACAGATGACCTAAAATTAGGGTTTTGGTTTCAGAGGCCATAACTCCAAACTTTTTGGTCATTCTTGTTTCTATTGGTCTCTGTATGGTATAGGGAGTATGCATATCAATTTTCATGAAGAAATTCCATGGGGAAGTCACCTGATCAAGAGTTGACTTTCTGGACAAGTCAGTGCAAAATCAGGGCATCTGAGGCCCCCAATGACCCAACCAAGGGGGGATCTTCATCATTTTGAGTGTATATGATCTTTATTTGATCATAGAAGAAGTTTGAAGTTCACAAAATTCAAGAATTTGAAGTTTTTGCAAAGTTGACTTTTTAGGGCATGGTTGACTTTTAAAGAATATGTCATTTTATGCCACTTTTCAAGCCTTGCTTTTTGATCCAAAAGTGCTTCAAATGGAAAAACTTTGGTCATGAAAGTTGTAGATTAGATCTTTCCCTTTTCAAAAAGTACAAGAACATGACATAATTCATCTTGGATCAAAAGTTATGGTGTGTTAAAGTTGGCAAAAATCACTAATTTTCAAGTCATGCACCAAAAGGCCAAGTTGCAAATTCTCCTTTCAAGGCCAATTCAGTCATCATATGGGCTTCTAATGCACTCAACATGATCACACAACTTCTAAAGTTCAGATTGGACCAAAATTTCTCATGTTTCATGGCTTGTGTAGCAAGATAGTTCCATAAGAACCAAAAGTGATCAAGTTGCAAAATCATCATCACACTTCCATCCACTTGGTGCCTAGCATGCTGAACCTCTCTAGCCTCTCACTCACACCATGCTGCGCCAGCCCCCATGCTTGTACTAGCCTAGGGTTCAACCCATGCTTTCCTTACACCAAAGTTGACATTTTGCAAAAGGGACCTTACCAATCAATAAAGGCCAGGTCACATCATCTGACCTATGAGAGTTTTTTATGCAAAGAAAATGCTAGCCATTTCACTTATCAAGCAAGGCTGAAACACATAGACACAACACATTCACAAACTCACTCCCTCAAGCAAAACTCTTCGAATCTCTCCATACAGCTCAAAAACACAAAAACCAGTTTTACCAGTCATCTCACCATGCTTCATTAAGCCTAAACCAACAAGACACAAGCCTGAAACCAGCAAGAACTCAGTTTCCCCATTCTTCACTCTCAAAGCCAAAGCTTTCGAAACTCTTCACACAGGCCACAAACACTTGAACAAACTTCATAAACCTTCTCCATTCATCATCCTGGTCATAAAGAATCCTTCACCTTTGCCTAAAACAGCCTGAATCACCAACACCATTTTCACCTGAGCTTGAGCAGAAGCTGTTCAAACTCCTTAACCGGCCAGCATAAATTTCTTCCAAGCATCCAAACATCACCTAGGGGTCACAAGGAGTGGTTTGCATCAAAGAAAGCAGCCAGCAAGTTCAAAGGGTGGAAGCTCCATCTCAGGTAGCCTTTCGAATTAACTTTTCCAGGATCTCTATTTCATGTTACAAAATGATTAAGCATGCTTCACTGATTACATTGAACTCAAAATTATCGAAAATGGTTGAGAAATGAAGTTGTATTGCTTGTCTGAAATTTTGGCAGTTTTTGTTCTTTGCTTCGATTCATGATCATGGCTGGAAATAAATGAGAAATGAGGGTGGGGTTGAGTTTAGGAGAGTGAGAGGAACAAATCTGGAGCTTTAGAGCTCCAGAAATGACCTAGGGAAGGATTTGGAAATTCTCAGGGAGGGAGGTCACCGGAGAAGACGACCGGAGTTCGTCTCCGTTGACCTGAGAGTCATTAATGTGTAATTAGGGTTAGGGCTTCCAGTTTGAATTTCAGGCGTTGGATGAGTTGACTAAGTCTTTTCCCGCGCGCATCCAATGGTTTAGATCTTGTCATTAAGATTTAATTATGGATTAATAATTAATTAATTGGAATTAGGCTGGTTTGAACCTGGGCCGTCCAGATGCGCGCCCAGTCAAACCTTTTGAAACCCAGAATCAATCTCAGCCTCTCCTTCTGCTTACTTCAGTTTATTTTGATTTTTATTTCATTTTTTCTCATTTGTTTTACATAATTTATTTAAAATAGCAAAATTGTTTTAAAAATTATGAAACTTTTTGTCAAGAGTTTCATTAATTTTTAAAACACAAAAATATTTTTATTTTCATTTTTAGCATTAAAAAAGTATTTTTAAATATTTAAAAGTTTATTTTTAATTGATTAATGAGAATTAATTTATTAAAAATACTTTTAGGTATTCAAAAATCACCAAAAAAATTCATGAAATGTTCTAAGACATTTAGAAACATTGTCCAACCTTCAAACCAAATTTATTTTTTGATCTTGATGCATTTTGAGAATTTTCCATTGAATTAAAATCATTTTTATGCATTAATTTGATCCAAAGTTCCAAAAATCATTTCTGCCTATCCATGAGGAGTTGGACATTGATTCTTTTTGCATTGCATTGTGTTTAGCATGTAGTTTGTGAGATTAAATGGCCTTGATTTGATCCTTCATTTTCCATTTGTTTGATAATTTTCTTGTTTAGGAACCCTAAAACCCTATGAAACTTAGAAAAATCATATCTTGAGTTAGGTTAGGAGTTGAGGCCTCTCCTTTGGGCATTGAGTTAGTATAGGATTAGGGATCCTTTGAGTGCATTTTAAATTTTTTGTAATGTTGTTTGCTTCTGATTTTGGTTTTTGTTTGTTGCATTGTGCATAAACCCTAATTTGGGGCTTCCATATGCATCCATCTTGCATTTTCTTGCATAACATGACTTGTCATGACATTCCATGCCTCCATTTGATTCATTGAACATCATAAGACATATTGAAATCATGTTTGATCATTGCACCTTGCATTTGTCATGTTGTATGCCATATGTATCTCATAACTTTTCATGTATGTTCATGTGCCTTAACTTGCTTCATTTGCATTCATAAGCTTGTATGATCATCCACATGTGTTTCTTCTGGTTTGTAGCATCTCATAGCATCATTAGCATCATGCATGTGCTTCTGGTTTGGTTTTGCATCATACCATTTCATCTCATTTTGCATTGCATTGCATTTTCTTTTCTGACTTTACAGGTGGTAAGTGACTTTGAGAAGTGAATTTGCCTTCACTTCTCATAACTTCTCTTCATCTCTCTCTTGTATCCATTGCTGCATTTTTGTTTGTGTTTGAGTTTGAGCTTGCTCATTCTTTTTCTTCCCACTTTCTTTCTTCAAGTGACTTGACTTCTTGAATGAAGCAAGTTGCTTTGCTTCTCTTGATCCTTTCATCTGCTTCCTGGTAGTTCCATTGAAGACTTCTCTTGAAAACCTCACAAACCTTAGGAACAACCAAGCATGACAATGATTAGGGTTTTGATTAGTTTCCCCTCTTAGTTTTTCCTTTGTGTCTCTTTTGAGTCTTCTCTTCTCATCTCATAATCAGGGACTAAACCCTAAAGGCTTTAAGGCTTTGTGATTAAGCTTATGCCTGCATCCTTATCTTAGGATGGAGTGTATAACTTTAATCCTAAGTGTTAAACCCTTAATCTGTTTAAATCTCTTAATCAATCCACTTAATAAGTATCAAGACACCACACTTGTAACTTGGGCCTTGCATTAGGGTTAAGAAGGACTAACCCTAATGTTAATGGACAAGTCCCCCTCAAGTTGTCTTACAAATCATAAAACTCACTTCATCATCATACCATTAAATAAAATCCACTTAATCAAAGGCTTGTTTTGTCATGAGTTTAATCCCTAATCATGGATTAAGTTGAGGAGCTTTCCTCAGCTTAAACATTCTCATTTATTATCCTTCTATTAGGATGGTGTAATGAGTCTGTTAAATCCCTGATTATGGCTTAACCTCATTACTCAACACTAAACAAAAACACCAAAAACATCTAAATAATCACAAGTAGGTTAATGATCTTAATCCTATACCAAAGGTGATTAAGTGTGAGAATATGACTTCACACTTAAGGTACTCTCATTACCCCTAATCAGAGGGAAGATGTGATGAGTTTACTAACCCACTGGTTCAGGCTTAAGCTCATTAACTTATGACAAACTTCAAAAAGCAATAAAAGACTGAAAATACAAAAACAAACAATAATCGTCTCCTTCGGGATTCTTTTCTCATCTCATTCACTCACAAACGAGAACTTGCTTCTTCCGTCTAATGCAAGACAGTTTGCACCTGAGCCAGACAGGTCATACACTTGAGCATAGACAAGTAAGCAGTTCACAAGTCAATTCACCTTCCAGTCTCTTTGGGTCGAACTACGGTGTTCTGACTTCCTCATTGCACGAGAGGATACGTAGGCATAACTTAACAGTTATCGAACAAAAGTCTCTGTATATTTCCCCTCTTTCTAGCCTCATTCTTTTAGCCTCATGATCTTGAGCATCTTATTCCTGTTCTTACACTGACACTTTCATACTTCACATCACTTATACACTTTACACTGACACCTGTACATCCTTTTCCAGCTCTTTATAAACAAATTGCACTGACACTACCCCTTTAAAACACAAATCTTTTAAGCGTGGATCCCGTCGAGTACGGCGGACAATCTGGGTGCTAATACCTTCCCAGGTTGTAACCAACCCCCTTTCTCAGTCTCTCTGGTTCGCAAACCGTCTTATCCATCTTTTCCTAGGTCTATGCAGCATTGCCTTTCCTCCGGGATAAAAATGCCTAGCTGGCGACTCTTTTCTTTTCCAGTGAGTTCACTGCTGTGTGTTCTCATTGTTCTTTTCGCCGACCGTTCGCGCTTGTACCGGGATGCAAATCTTCGGGAGCGACACATACACATGTCAAACACTCATGTCTTCTTGGATTTAGACACTCGTCTATGTCTACTATTCCCCAGAAGAGTCCCCTCAGGATCAATACTCGTCCGTGTTCTTTGTTAACCAGTTGGTACTCGTCTGTATCATCATCTCTGAACATGTGTCAGCAATTGTTTCTACCTGATACTCGTCCGTATCATAGTCTTAGGGATGCTCGTCCGCATCTTTAATCTATACACCGTACCCAAACACTTATACCTCTCACTCCTTGGATATAAACACTCGCCCATGTTTACTTGTCCCAGCAAATCCCAACGAACTATTTCTTTTCTATCTGACATTCATCCTATGTCATGATACTTTCGGCAGCCGTACCCTGCCAGGTGATCGTCCTTCACCTTTGGAGTCTCTATTCATTAGAACCCCCTTTCTATCCGGCATTCGTCCTACGTCGTGATATTTAGCAGCCGTCCCCTGCTAGGTGATCGTCCTTCACCTCCTGATGATCGTCCTTCATCATTTTATCTGATGGTCGTCCCCGTCGTTGGTCTTGTTATCTGGCATTCGTCCTATGTCATGATAAACCCTGAGAGCAGCCGTACCCTGCTAGGTGATCGTCCTTCACCTCTTGATGATCGTCCTTCATCATGCTTATCCGATGGTCGTCCCCATCGTTGACCTAGTTACCCGACATTCGTCCTATGTCGTGGTACTTTCGGCAGCCGTACCCTGCCCGGTGATCGTCCTTCACCTTAGATGACCGTCCCTCATCTTATCCCCCAACATAGCAGCCGTCCCCTGCTAGGTGATCGTCCTTCACCTTTGATGACCGTACCTCATCATTTATTTTTACCTCTAATCCCCAGAGAATCTCTTATATCCCCAGCATGTCGGTCGTCCCCGTCATTGCTCTTTCCCCAGCAGTCGTCCTCTGCTCGACGGTCGTCCTCCGTCGCCCGCACTTTATAAATATACTTTATTTTTCTTTACAATCTATATCCCTTTTCTTCTTCATTCTGTGAGTGCAAATTTTGGACTGTCTTTGGTATTCAACCACAAGTTATCTCGTTTGCCTGTTAAGCCGTTGCTTACATTCT
The DNA here is from genome assembly GCA_963966055.1 of Lathyrus aphaca. Classification (NCBI taxonomy): domain Eukaryota; kingdom Viridiplantae; phylum Streptophyta; class Magnoliopsida; order Fabales; family Fabaceae; genus Lathyrus; species Lathyrus aphaca. Next base: position 497,571,561 of record OZ014522.1, read on the forward strand.
ACACAGCTAACTCATGTTTGAATAGGGGCAGCTGTAAACACCCCAAATTTGCCCTCACCCATTCACACCATGGCTTGTGATCTTTTCATATGCATAAGTTCAATCATAGCATCTCATATTGCATATTTGCTTCACTACATTGATTCAAAGTCATCTGCATCTAGGGTTTGTGATCTGAGCCATCCCTGAGCCACTTGAGCCACTCCAAAGGTCATCAATCACTTCAAAGAGGTCCATATATGTTCTAGTATCATATTGTATCCCCATAAAGTCAAGAAAGTCAAAGGATCACAAGAACTGAGAAAGGCATGGAAGCAGAGCCAAGCTTGACTGCACAGATGACCTAGAATTAGGGTTTTGGTTTCAGAGGCCATGACTCCAAATTTTTTGGTCATTCTTGTTTCTATTGGTCTCTATATAGTATAGGGATCATGCATATCAATTTTCATGAAGAAATTCCATGGGGAAGGCATCTAACCAAGAGTTGACTTCTGGAGCAAGTCAGTGTAAAATCAGGGCATCTGAGGCCCCCAATGACCCAACCAAAGGGTGTTCTTCATCATTTTGAATGTGTATGATCTTTATTTGATCATAGGAGATGTTAGAAGTTTACAAAATTGAGGAATTTCAAGCCATTTGCAAAGTTGCCTTTTAGGGAAAATGACTTGTAATAGAAACTTGCCATTTTGGGAAACTTTTTCAACCCTTTCTTTTTGATTCAAAAATGCTTCAAATGAGAAAACTTTGGTCAAGAAAGTTGTAGAATGGATCATTCCCTTTTCAAAAAGTACAAGAACTCATTCTAATTCATTTTGGATCAAAAGTTATGGCTTGTCAAAGTTGGACAAAATCACATAAATTCAAGTTTTCTACCAAAGAGGCAAAGTTGCAAAACCACTTGCCAAGACAAATTGAGCTTTCAAATGGACTTCTAATCTTTGTACAAACATGGACCAAGGCCTAAAATTCAGAATGCACCAAGAGTTTGTCCATTTTCATGACTTGTGGATCAAGAAATCACAAAGGGGGCAAAAAGTCACAAAGTTGCAAAACATCCTACAAACCCTAATCCACTTGTGAATTGGTTTCAAAACTGATCCCATGGCCCTCCTCATTCCTTGCTGCGCAGGACACCCCTATTGTCCTTGGCCTACCATTGACCCATACCTCTCTTACACAAAACTTGACTTTTTGCATAAAGACCCATACCAATCACAATAGGGCACAACCACTCCACAGACCTATCCAAGAGTGATAAGTGGACCAAATGAAACACAACACACCACACAACACAAGCTGAAACCTCAGGTTGCCATAGTTATCAAAAACTCTCCAACTTGCAAAACCTTTCGAATCTCTCAGTACACTCAACCAATCTTCAAACCAACTTCACCATTGATCTCAAGATGACTCACTGACCACAAACCAACCATTGAAACAGCCAAAAACCTCACATAAACCAAACACGATTTCTGACCAGTTGGCTTGCAATCTCCCAAATCAGCCAAAAGAAATTCCTTCCAAGCATCAAAACTTCATCAGGAGTTCAAGGGGAGTGGTTTGCACAAAGAGAGGAGGCCTGAAAGTCCAGAACTGAGAAAGCTCAAGCTCAGGTACCTCCTTGAAACATTTTTCCAGAACTCTTATTTCTTGTTTCAAAATGATTAAGCATGCTTCACTGATCACACTGAACTTGGAATTATTGAAAATGGTTGAGAAATGAGACTGTATTGCTTGTCTGAAATTTTTTCCATATTTATGTTCTTCTTCGAATCTTGATTTTGGGTGAAAAGAAATGAAGTTTGGGGTTGGATTTGATCTTAGGGGAGTGAGAGGAGTGAATCTGGAGCTTTAGAGCTCCAGAAAGTGCCTAGGGAAGAAGTTGGCAACTTTCGGGTGAGGGTCTGGCCGGAGAAGATGACCGGAGGTCTTCTACGGCCACCTGAAAGTCATTAGTGACTTAAATGCGTTTAGGGCAAAGTTTAAATGTGGACCCTTGATCTGGCTGACTTTGGTTGACTCCCGCGTGTTTGAATGGCCAGGATGGCTTCACTTAGCCCTAATCCACGTCATTAGTTAATTAATTAGGTTTTTAAATTAATCCTCTCAGTTTGAATTCCAGCCACAAGATCTGGCGCCAGTCAACTCCCGCGCGTCCCATTTAAATCTCAGCCACTGGATCTGTTGACTTCTCATTAAAATTCATTTTAATTTCATTTTTCTTGCATTTTCTTTCTCATTTTATTAAAAATAGTAAAACAAATCACAAAAATCTCATTTTTTGCATGCTGACTTAGAATATTTTTCTCATTCCAAAAACATTTTTATTTTTATTTTTTGCATAAAATTTGTATTTTTAAAATATTTAAATGTTTATTTTAATTAATTAATGGGAATTAATTAATTAAAATACCATTTAAGTTTCTAAAAATCACAAAAAAATTCACATAGCATTTAGAAACATTTAGAAACATTGTCCAACTCTCAAACCAAATTTCTTTTTTGATCTTGATGCCTTTTGATCATTTTCTTTGGATTTAATTTCATTTCAAGGCAATATTTTGTTTCAAACTTCAAAAATTCATTTCTGCTTAACCATTGAGAGTTGGATGATAATTCTTTTGGCATTGCATCTTGCATAGCATGTAGTTTACAGGATAAAATTGGTTTGAATTGATCTTGCCTTTTCAATTTGTTTTGCATTTTTCTTGGTAAGGTACCACAAAACCCTAGCAATCTTAGGAAATTCACAACTTCCACTAGATTAAGAGTTGGATTCCCTCCTTTGGGCAGTGAGTTTGTATAGGTTTAGGGTATCTTTGATATCATTTTCAAATTTTTATCATGTCTCTTGCTTCTGGTTTTGGATTTTTCTTTGTGTGTTGATCATAAACCCTAATTTGTGCCTTCCTTTGCATCCATTTCTCATTTGCTTGCATCCATTGACTTGCCATGACATTTTGTGCATTCATTTGATTCATAATACATCTTGGGACATATTAGAATCATGTTTGATCATTGCATCTTTCATTTGCCATGTTATATGTCCATTGCATTTCATAACTTTTCATGAACATCCATGATTCAAAGCATGTTTCTTTTGCATCCATGTGCTTGTTTGATCATTCTCATGCCTTGCCTCATGTTTGTATCACCCCTTAGCATCATTAGCTTCATGTTCTTGCTCCTGGTTTTGGTTTGCATCATCACATTTCATCTCATTTGCATTGCATTTCATTTTCTTTTGCTAACAATTCAGGTGGTAAGTTGTTTGAGAAGTGAATTTGCCTTCACTTCTCACATCCTCTTTTCATCTCTTTCATACTTCCCTTGCTGCATTTTGTATGTGTATTGGAGTGAGCTTGCTCATTCATGTTCATCTCTTATCTTCTTTCTTCAAGCAACTTGCCTTCTTAAGTGAAGCAAGTTGTTTTGCTTCTCTTTGCTTCTTGTTCCTTTCATCTGCTTCCTTCCTGGTGGTTTCTCTGAAGATTTCTTTCTTAAGCCTCATTAACCCTAGGAATAACCAAGCATGATAACAATTAGGGTTTGATTTAGTCCCCCATTAGCTTTTACCTTTGTGTCATCTTTGAGTCTTCTCTTCTCATCTCATAATCAGGGACTAAACCCTAAAGGCTTTAAGGCTTTGTGATTAAGCTTGTGCCTGCATCCTTCTATTAGGATGGAGTGTATAACTTTAATCCTAAGTGTTAAACCCTTAATGTGTTTAAATCCTTTAATCAATTCACTTAATAATCATCAAGACATCAAGCTTGTAACTTGGGCCTTGCATTAGGGTTCTAATTCTTCCTTAACTGGTTAAGAAGTACTAACCCTAGTGTTAATGGACAAGTCCCCCTCAAGTTGTCTTACAAATCATAAAATCCATTTCTTAATCTCACCATTAACTAAAATCCATCTAATAAAGGCTTTGTTTTGTCATGAGGTTAATCCCTAATCATGGATTAAGTTGTGGAGTCTTCCTCAGCTTAAATGTTCTCATCTATTATCCTTCTATTAGGATGGTGTAATGAGTCCATTAAATCCCTGATTATGGCTTAATCTCATTACTCAACACTAAACAAAAACTCCAAAAACATCTAAATAATCACAAGTAGGTTAATGATCTTAACCCTACATTATGGTGATTGAGTGTGAGATGCTGACTTCACACTTAAGGTATTCTCATTACCCCTAATCAGAGGGAAGATGTGATGAGTTTACTAACCCCTTGGTTTAGGCTTAAGCTCATTTTCTTATGACAAACCTTCAAAAGCAATAAAAGACTGAAAACACAAAAACAAACAATAATCGTCTCCTTCGGGATTCTTTTCTCATCATCTTCACTCATAAACGAGAACTTGCTTCTTCCGTCTAATGCAAGACAGTTTGCACCTGAGCCAGACAGGTCATACACTTGAGCATAGACAAGTAAGCATGTTCACAAGTCAATTCATTTTTCAGTCTCTTTGGGTCGAACTACGGTGTTCTGACTTCCTCATTGCACGAGAGGATACGTTAGCATAACTTAACAGTTATCGAACAAAAGTCTCTGTATATTCCCCCTCCTTCCAGCATTATTCTTTAAGCCTCATAATCTTGAACCTTTTACTCTCATTCTGGCACTGACACTTCATTTATACACTACACTTTTCTTTTACACTGACACTTGCATTCTTTCCAGTTGTGATACACATATAGCACTGACACTACCCCTTTAAAGCACAAATCTTTTAAGCGTGGATCCCGTCGAGTACGACGGACAATCTGGGTGCTAATACCTTCCCAGGTTGTAACCAACCCCCTTTCCCAGTCTCTCTGGTTCGCAACCGTCTTATCCATATCTTTCTAGGTTTATGCAGCATTACCTTTCCTTCGGGATAAAAATGCCTAGCTGGCGACTCTATTCATTTCCTTCCTCTTTTCGCCGACCGTTCGCGTCTGTACCCCTTCTGACCTTGAGGTGTCATTTGGTTGGAGCGACACACCAGGATATCAAAAGACTGCTCCTAATGTACCTAGAAAATCAAACCTTGAACTGATGATGGAGAACTTTATAGCTAACCAATCTCAAACAAACAAGGACTTCTTAAACCAAAACATTCACACTAGTGAGCAGATTAAGCAATTAGTAAGCAAATTAGATGCATTAGCTACACATAACAAAATGCTTGAAACTCAGATTTCACAAGTAGCTCAACAACAAGCACCTACCACTGCACCAGCTGGAGTATTTCCTAGACAACCTCAACCTAATCCGAAAGGACAGGCCAATGCCGTGATATTAAGAAGTCGCAAGGAACTTGACGGACCTACCGATCCAAGACTTGACAATCCGGCCATGTACCAAAAACCGGATAAACCGACTGAAAAGGTGAACGATCCAGAAGAAAAGGAAGATGATAATCAAGAGGCAGTGGAGAAAGAAAAGCCTTATGTGCCTCCACCACCCTATAAACCACCAATTCCGTACCCTCAGAGATTAACCAATTCCAAGACGATGGGCCAGTTTAAGAAATTTGTCGAACTTCTGAAACAGTTGAATATTACTATTCCGTTTACAGAAGCCATCACTCAAATGCCCTCGTATGCTAAGTTTTTAAAAGAAATCTTATCCAATAAGAAAAAGATAGAGGATAACGGAACAATTACACTTACTGCTGAGTGTAGCACCATAATTCAGAATAATATGCCTCCTAAGCTAAAAGATCCAGGAAGTTTCTCTATACCCTGTGTAATAGGAAAATTCGTCATTGACAAAGCTCTATGCGATTTAGGATCCAGTATCAGTGTTATGCCCTTAACGATTTGCAAAAGGCTAGACATGGGAGACCTAAGACCAACTAAAATGTATGTTCAACTAGCCGATCGCTCTGTTAAATATCCTGTAGGCATACTAGAAAACGTCCCAGTACGTATAGGACAATTCTACATCCCTACTGATTTCATAATCATGGACATTTCTGAAGACTCCACTACACCTATCATACTAGGAAGACCATTCTTAGCTACTGCCGGAGCTATAATAGACGTAAAGAGAGGAAAGCTAACCTTTGAAGTAGGTGAAGAGAAAGTTGAATTTATTTTAACACAATTCTTACAATCACCAGCTATAGAGGATACATGCTATCTACTGGACGTAATTGACGAATGTGTAAGAGAAATGGAAATGAAAGAAACTACCTATTCTAAAATTATGAAAATTCAAATCCCTCCGATTTTCGAAGATGATAATTGGCGTGCGCCGTATCAGGATGATAGTATAAGAGAAAGTTTAGCACTTACACCGGATCCCATGCCAAGTAAGGATAAACCTACATTAGGATTAAAAACTTTACCCAATAACCTAAGATACGAATTCTTAGACACTGAATGTAAAAGACCAGTTATAATAAATTCCAGTTTAGGAACAATCGAAACAAAGAAACTTTTAGATGTCTTAAAGAAATATCCAACTGCGTTAGGATATAACATATCTGATCTCAAAGGAATATGCCCTTCAATCTGTATGCATCGTATTCTGTTAGAAGAAGATTGCAAAACCTCCAGAGAATATCAAAGAAGAATTAACCCAATCCTTAGCACTGTAGTAAAGGAAGAAGTTAAGAAACTACTAGATGCCGGAATAATATATCCAATCTCTGATAGTAAATGGGTTAGTCCAGTACATGTAGTGCCAAAGAAAGGAGGTATCACTGTTGTGAAAAACGCTAAAGGCGAATCGATATCACAAAGAGTAGTGACGGGACATAGAGTGTGCATCGATTATCGTAAACTAAACAAAGCCACTCGAAAAGATCATTTCCCACTACCTTTTATAGATCAAATGTTAGAACAATTAGCCAAGCATTCTTATTTCTATTATCTTGATGGTTACTCAGGATTTTTCCAAATCCCTATCCACCCAGATGATCAAGAAAAGACTACATTCACATGCCCCTATGGAATGTTCGCTTATAGACGAATGCCCTTTGGATTATGCAACGCTCCTGCAACCTTTCAAAGATGTATGATGTCAATCTTCGCAGATTTTATAGACAACATCATGGAAGTGTTCATGGACGACTTCTCTGTATGCGGGCAAAGTTTTGAAGGATGCCTATCAAATTTAGAAATGGTGTTAGAAAGATGTGTAAAAGTAAACCTCGTTCTTAACTGGGAGAAATGTCATTTTATGGTCAGAGAAGGAATCGTATTAGGACACGTCATATCCGACAAGGGAATTGAAGTTGATAAAGCTAAGATAGAAGTCATAAAAGATCTTCAACCCCCTAAAACCATTCGAGAAATACGAAGCTTTTTAGGACACGCCGGTTTCTACCGACGATTCATCAAAGATTTCTCGAAAATCACTAAACCTCTTACTGGTTTATTAATGAAAGACGCTGAGTTCATATTCAATGAAGATTGTCTTAAAGCATTCGAAACTCTAAAAACAGCCCTCATCACCGCACCAATCATGCAACCCCCTGACTGGAGATTACCTTTCGAAATCATGTGCGATGCGAGTGACTATGCTGTAGGCGCAGTTCTAGGCCAGAGGAAGGAAAAGAAACTTCATGCGATTTACTATGCCAGTAGAACCTTAGATTCTGCTTAGATGAACTACGCCACTACTAAAAAAGAATTGTTAGCAGTTGTCTTTGCGCTGGACAAATTCCGTTCTTACCTAGTAGGAGCGAAAATAATCGTTTACACAGACCACGCTGCTATCAGATATCTATTGACTAAGAAAGATGCTAAACCAAGACTCTTGAGATGGATTTTAATCTTACAAGAGTTTGATCTCGAAATAAAAGATAAGAAAGGTACTGAAAACGTCGTAGCGGACCATTTATCTAGATTAGAAGGTATTAAACCCGAACAAGTGCCGATTAACGATGATTTTCCGTATGAACAGTTGATAGCACAAATAGGAAGCGACCCAATCCAGTTAGACATAGATGAACCAGAACCCGTGGAAACAATCCAAACGACTGTAGGACTGCCATGGTACGCTGACATTGTTAACTACCTAGCTGCAGGAGCTCTTCCACCTGATTTAACCTATCAGCAGAAAAAGAAATTCTTTCACAATCTAAAACATTACTATTGGGATGAACCATTATTGTTCAAAAGAGGACCCGATGGAATCTTTCGTCGATGTATTCCCGAATAAGAAATAGAAGATGTCATTGCTCATTGCCATTCATCTCCTTATGGTGGACATGCAAGCACTTCCAATACTTGTGCAAAAATCTTGCAAACCGGCCTATTCTGGCCTAATTTATGGAAAGATGTCCACATCGCTGTTATAAATTGCGATCGGTGTCAACGCACTGGTAATATTTCAAGAAGAGATGAAATGCCTCAAAAAGGAATATTGGAAGTAGAAATCTTTGACGTCTGGGGAATAGATTTCATGGGACCATTCCCATCATCTTTCGGTAATAATTACATACTCGTAGCTGTTGATTATGTTTCAAAGTGGATTGAAGCTATAGCTTCTCCTACAAACGACACACGAGTAGTAATAAAGCTTTTCAAAAATATAATCTTTCCCAGATTTGGTGTGCCTAGACTCGTCATAAGTGACGGTGGCTCACACTTCATTTCAAAAATCTTTGACAAATTACTATCTAAGTATGGAGTAAGACACCATGTGGCAACACCATATCACCCACAAACAAGTGGACAAGTCGAAGTCTCGAACAGAGAAATCAAACAAATCTTAGAAAAGATTGTCGCCATATCTCGGAAAGATTGGTCATCTAAACTTAATGAAGCTTTATGGGCTTATAGGACCGCTTACAAGACACCCATAGGAACTACACCTTTCAAATTAGTTTATGGAAAATCTTGTCACCTCCCGGTAGAACTAGAACACAAAGCTTATTGGGCGATCAAAACTCTCAATATAAACTATAATGCTGCAGGAGAAAAGCGAATCCTAGATATTAACGAATTAGAAGAATTAAGGTCAGATGCTTATGAGAATGCTAAAATATATAAAGAAAGAACTAAGCGATGGCATGATAAACGCCTATCTAGGAAAGAATTTAGTGTGGGAGACGTTGTACTCCTCTTTAATTCAAGACTTAGGCTCTTTCCTGGAAAATTAAAATCTAGATGGTCAGGACCCTTTGAAATAACTAGAGTGTTCCCGAGTGGAGCAATAGAAATTAAGGGTAGGAATAGTGAACCATTCACATTAAACGGACAACGTTTAAAACATTATCATAAAGTTGAAAATAGAGATTATGTGAATAGTCTAAGGCTTTTAGAGTTGTCCACTAATTCCCCTGATTAATCTACACCTAAGCATTACGTCAGGCTTTAGACGATAAAAACAGCGCTTAGTGGGAGGCAACCCATTTAATCATTTAAATCATTTTCATCATTTTATTATTTTGTCATTTATCATTTTTATTATTCATTTATTTGTTTTGTCATTTTATAGTTTTATTTCATTATTACTATTATTACTTTTAATTTATGCATTTTATTTTCTTATTTTTCCTTATTTTAATTTTAAATTACTTTTACAGATTTTTCTAAAGTCTTTTCCACTTTCCTTCTCCCCCTGATTTGTTTCCTCCGTATTTGCACTAACTATGGCTAACCAACCGATAAACCTTATGGAAACCAAATTTAGAGGTAGGAACCAAAGAATGAAATTTGAAGAGTTATCACAGAGACCAATGGATTTGACTTTGTACCCGGATGATCTGACTATGGAAACCTTAGGTATACATGATAGCATCCTATACTTGTTTAACCGACTTGGATGGGAGAATGCACTGATTCAACATAAGTTTGTGACTTACCGCGAGCTCACCCTTGAGTTCCTTAGCTCCTTAGTTTACCTACCCGAGCGCGGTTTTGGATTCAGGAAAGGATTTATCAGTTTCCACCTATTTGGAATAGAATATGACTTTAACCATAAAGAACTAGCTGACTTATTAGGATTCCCTAGTGGACCCTTTGCTTTTACTACCACACAGGTAGAATTGATGGACATTGAGCTGGATTTCTTTTGGGGAACATTAACCGGAAACTACCACCCTGAACCAAATGGCATTAACAATGATGAGATACATAACCCAGCTATCTGTTACTTCCATAAGATCCTTGCCCACACCTTCTTTGGAAAAGAAGAAAACCTTAATGGAGTATCTAAAGATGAGATATTCATTATGTCATGTTTCACCAATGGACAACCAGTCAATGGTGTGCCTTTCATGATGCAAACCTTCACCCGAATCCAAGAAGAACCTGAATTACCTATATTAGTAGGAGGTCTTGTAACCATGATTGCTGATGCCTTAGGACTTAGATACCAATTGCACAGGTGCAACCGTTTAGGTACCATCCGTCCTATGAATCTTAACTTTTGCTTTAATCGCCATATCATAAGGAATTTAGGACATCCACCTTTCGAGTACCTAATCAGGAATGAGGTAGTAACCCTGTTCACACTACCAAACCATGCTAGAGTAAGTGTTCACAATAAGGATAATTGGCTTTATGAATTAACCCCACCTGACTATCCATCTACTCCTGAAACACCTCAATCTTACAAGATAAAGGATGATATAATGACCGATGTAGAAAGTGACCCTGAGACACCTCCTGGTTACCATGACATTGACCACACTGACAAAATGATTGAAACCCTTGAAGTGAATCAAGTAGATTATGCTGACAACTTAAAGAACATCATGAACACTCTTGAAGCTTACCAAACCGATATAAATACCGTTAAGGATGAGATTAAGAGCATGCGATTGGACATTATAGGTCTAACTGACATAACATGTGAGCAATTCTACCACCTGAACTCTGCAATCGAAGATTTGAAGAAGCACTTTTGAAAATGCTGTAGTGATCTAGCTTACTTTACTTATTGTTTTCGTTTCTAGTTAGTTTTACTTTTCGCAAACATTTTCGTACCGTATTTTCATTAATGTAATTTCATTTCAATTATCAAATGCAAAGCACTTCTAGTTTACAATTTTTTCCAATTTAATCAATTTATATGCTTTCAATCTATATACTGTTATGTTTGAATTACTTAATGTTTTATACAATTTCTCGTGTGATACAATTTACAAAGTACTATGTGATATTATATATGTGATATTATATATTATATATTATATGGTGTTTATGTTTAATATTAAGTGAGAAGTGATACAAAGAATATTATATAAATTGTAACGTGAGAGATAATATGCTTTCTGGAAATTATTCAAGGAATTAAGCCCTCACGGTCGTCATTACCCCCCTAACGATCGTGACAAGCTAATTAGCGCGTCACGACCGTCATTCCCTTGTCACGACCGTGACGACCTAATTATAGGATTCGTGAGAAACAAAACTGTTTCTTCTTCGAAACCTCTTCTTCTTTCATCTTCCATAACTTTCAAAACCACCCATTATCTCCTCCAACTTCCGTAACCTCCCATTACCAAATTAAACCCCATTAACCTCTCCATTATCACCACACCTATCACATTCTCACCTTGCAATATTACTCCGAACCATTTTCCTCTCATTTTATCACTTTTCTCACAAAAATCAAAACTCCTCATCTCCCACTCTTGTTCTTGCATGCAATGGAAGCAATACAATTTAGAGATGGTGAGCATGGAGAAAACCAGAGAGAAAGGTTCATCCGATTCCAGAACCGTGGTGTGCAACCCACGCGATATGTCGACACTGTCTGTTTGAGAGAATTGGGAATGCTTAACAGTGTCAAGAGCCTGCTTCAAAAGGTCGGTCTGTGGGATCTTTGCAGTCAGCCCCAGCCCACATTCGATCTTCTGACATTGAAATTCCTAAGCTCATTCCATTACATCACTCCTACCGGTTCTCAGAGTCAACTCACCGGCGTCGCAAAGTTCAGATTACTTGGCCGGGAGTTCGAACTTTCGCAAAATAGGATAGCCGAGTTGCTAGGCTTCGATCACGGGAATGAAGCTCACCTCCGCGTGCCGGACAATTTCAGTGAAACCGCTTTCACCCTATGGCACAACATAACCAACACCCGTGTCTCAGCCTTTCAGAGCCTGAATGCTACGCATATCCACAACCCGGCGATCAGATACTTTTACCGCATCATTTGCAACACCATCTTTGCACGAGAGAGTAACCACAAGCTCAACTCCAAGGAGCTTCTGTTCTTGCACTGCGCTCTAAATGACGAGCCTATCAATGCTGCCCCGTTCATGCTATCACATATCTAGTCCATTGCGCAAAGAGGCGAAACCCCCTTTTACATAGGCGGCATTGTCACCACCCTCGCCATTCAGTTGGACCTTGGTGACTTGGTCGTAAATTTGCCTAGCATAGCCGCCGAGTTCCTAACCAAGAATTATTGCAGGTCCGCACACTTGATTGCGCAGAGAGAGGATGGCAGGTTTAGCCCTGTTATCCACGGCACTGTTTATCACCACATCATCTTGCCGTGCCGTGACCGCATTGATCCGTCTAGCCGAGCCAACTTGCTCTTTGCTTTACCGGGTTCTGCCGGCCACGCCCCCATTCCTGATGAGCAGGCCGATCTACCAGCGGACGAGATGCAAGACGCCATGGATGCAGCTGAGCCTGTCCAGGACATTCCTGAGTCATCCACCCGACAGCCTCCTGCACACGAATACACTCTTGAGGAGGTCCTCCGTGCGATTCATCAGCAAAACCAGATGAATGCCGCACTGGAGCGAAGGCAGAAAGAGCAGCATGATGCATTACTCCGCACTATTGCAACCAACCAGAGGTCTACTGATGAGAAGCTCGGAGAGATCTTTAGCGAGCTAGAGGCTTTACGCATTGATATCACTGCTGTCACCGGTACCGGTTCTGACCCTGAAGCGACTCCGACCAGACGCTCCAGCACCAGAAGTCGAGGCCGCGGTCATCAGCAGCCTTAGTTTTAGTTTTTGTTTTTCCGTTTTCGTTGTTTGTATTGTACTTTACCGCTATTATATCACAACATTGAGGACAATGTCTGATATAGTGTGGGAGAGGTACCTTTCATTTTCCGCATTTTTCCCTTTCGCATTTTTCCATTCCGTTGTATTTCCTTTTCATAAGTTAATGAAACGAGCAATTTTTTGTGCTATTTTCTTTAGTTTCGAACTTTCCCCGTTTATTTAGCCATACCGAAGAAAATCTTTAATTAATTCTTCGCATCAACCGACTTACCTACGAAATCATAATTAGGAAGCTGAGAACGATTCAACAAGATCAATACAGTCTTGACACCTTAGACTTCCCACTTAAGCGATTCCGTTCCGATGATTGTTACGACTGCACCTTAAGTTTCAGTTCTAAAGTAACCCCTAGTAGTTTATACTAGCAGTTAGAACCGTCTGAACACAAACCACGTGGGGAGCCGATGAATATAAGCGTTTGATGCCTAATCTATAATAATCCTTCATACCTCTATGCAAATGAAAAGAAATTGCACCAAAGTACACGGTCACATATAAGAAACGAGAAATATGAGAAGGAGTCCATTGCGGGTTGGTTCAGAGGTACTGGTTCTGAACTTGGTAGGGCGTGCTACGGCTCGATCCCCCACAACCTCCAAATCGGATAATGTATGTAGGGTTACCACATTCGTGTACCAGACCCCGTGCTTATAAAGGATCAAATTCGCTAACCGGTTACTCCACTACGTGCGTGCTAAGGCAAAGGGCTTAATGTGATTACGCTAGAATGAAACCGGGCGAAATAAGATCGAAAGACTCTAGGTGAAATCGTAAAGCAATTACCGAATGTTTCGTTTAACGGGAAGTCGACGACTTAGCTTGTTGCTTGTGTCATTAGTGTATCGTTAGTGTTTTATCAAAGTACCGGTTTATCCGACAAAATGATCCCTCGTACGGTTTGTTATGTGTGTGCGTCGATAAAAACTTGTCCGACAATTTTCAACCGACTATTTGCTTGAGGACAAGCAAAGGTTTAAGTTTGGGGAAGTTTGATAACGAGAAAATGTATCGATTATATTGCTATGTTTCAATACCGTTTTATCGCATAATTGTCGTTTTAACACCCGATTCCTCGAGTTTTCTTTGCCATTTTGCAGGTACATCATATACAGAGATAAATCATGAGCCACAAGTGAAATGAGCAAAAACAACCATTATAAGATGAAGAAATGAGGAATTCTGCATAACCTGCATATTTTGTTACACTCACGGTCGTCACCTAGGTGTCACGACCGTGATACCCCAAAAGGAGCACTCACGACCGTGACACTTATAATGCAAGGAACACGAACGTGATGCCCTTGTCACGACCGTGACAAGGGAAAAATAGGTTATTTGACTGAAGACTTAGTCATGAACGTTACGCTGCATATGAAGTGCCTATTTTCCAGCTGACCCTGTATCCACACGTCCCTGGATTCTCTCATTCTCCTACGAAGCCCAAGCAACAATCCAACTACCAAGCCCATTTTGTTTTCTATAAATAGCTTAATTTGAATGAACAATTGACACGGAGTTTTTAGTTTTTAATTTCTTGCGGAAGCTCTGCCGAATTATTTTACACCCTTTATATTTTTCCAGCATTATTTTCATTGCTTTATTTTCTTGTATCCCAACCAACCTTATAACAATTTCCAACATCAGGAAATTGTTATAAATTAATTTGTTTCAAAGCCTTCAGAATTTTTAGAATTTATATCCGATTCCGACAAATACTCCGAGCTTTCCAGCCTGTGGAAGAAGGAGTCTGCCATTTTTATTGTTATCCAGGTTTACATTAAATTGCATTTTATATTTATGTTGAATATTTATTTTTCTGCCATGCATATTTCGTTTTATGTTTCTCTGCCTCTGTCTGGTTCAACAATGATGAGTAGCTAAATACCTTAGGGCGGTATGTAATTAAAACAAACTGAATCGGTAAAATCAACTCTAGGCTTAAAATAATTAAGAGCTTAATAATCTGGCTGAGACTTTTTATTATAAAATCAACCTTTTTGTTACGAGAGTAAGGAAAATGTATTAGGTTAGGTCAAGACCACGAGAGTGTGAGATTTTAACCAGATAGCTAAAGTTAGGCATTTAAATTAAACACAGCCAGAGCGCTTTAAAATAAATTAGAATTACTAAGTTTCCAAAAATTATCTCTAAACACTTATGGGCTAGCGAGAGCAGGCATAGGGCTTTAGGGGTAAGATCTGAGATAAGACTACGAGAGTGTGAGTTAAGGATATTTAAACTGGTAACCTCTACAGAATAGATTAAGTGAACCATCTTTATAAGCCTAGGTTAGATTGACCCGCCTAAGTTAGCATAATTACATACCGACCGCCTTAGTATTATTTTATTAAACTTAAATTTAATTCCCGCCTTTAATCTTTAAAAACAACAACAAAATCGTGACAACCCTTCACCTTAGCTAAACTAGAAGTTCCTCTAGCACTAAGTAACCATAGAGTCCCTGTGGATCGATAATCTTAAATATTACTTCGATAGGCTGTGCACTTGCAGTTAAGATACCGCTAGACACATAATTAGATACGTCTTTAGCCCATCAAGTTGGCTTCCATCAGAACTCTCATTGATGGGATCTCAACTTCGACGGGGAGCACTGCTTCTGTACCATAAACAAGTGAGAAAGGGGTTGCCCCTGTTGAAGTGCGGACAGATGTACAATACCCATGCAAAGCAAAAGGAAGCATCTCATGCCAGTCCTTGTATGTCACAACCATCTTCTGAATGATCTTCTTAATGTTCTTATTCGCAGCTTCAATAGCCCCATTCATCTTCGGTCTATAAGGAGAAGAATTATGGTGTTGAATCTTGAATTCTTCACAAAGCTCTTTCATCATCTTATTATTCAAGTTCGAACCATTGTCAGTAATGATTCTATTCAAAACACCATATCTGCAGATAATGTAATTCTTGATAAACCGAACCACAACTTGCTTGGTCACATTAACATACGATGCCGCTTCCACCCACTTGGTGAAGTAGTCAATTGCCACAAGAATAAAACGATGTCCATTCGAAGCCTTGGGTTCAATCATACCAATCATATCAATTCCCCACATAGAGAAAGGCCATGGGGAAGAAATCACATTGAGATAAGCTGGTGGCACATGAATCTTATCAGCATACACTTGACATTTATGGCACTTTTTCACATACTTGCAACAATCAGATTCCATTGTCAGCCAATAGTAACATGCTCTCAACATCTTTTTAGCCATTGCATGCCCATTAGCATGAGTGCCAAAAGATCCTTCATGAATTTATTTCATTAACATGCCTGCTTCGTGTCTATCCATGCATCTGAGCAAGACCATGTCAAAATTTCTCTTATAAAGCACATTTCCATTCAGGAAGAAATTGCCTGCCAACCTCCTCAAAGTCCTCTTATATTTATCAGATGCCCCAAGTGGGTATTCCTGACTCTGGAGAAAACATTTAATATCATGATACCAAGGCTTGTCATCATGGACCTCTTCAACTGCAAACACATGAGCTGGTCTTTCAAGTCGCATCACCCTGATCATGGGAACATCATTCCACTGGTGCACCTTTATCATAGAAGCTATAGTTGCTAAAACATCTGCCATCTGATTCTCATCACGAGGAACATAATGAAACTCAACTTTAGTGAAGAAATTTGATATCTTCCTGGCATAATCTCTATAAGGGATCAAGTGGGGTTGATGAGTTACCCACGTACCCTGGATCTGATTGATTACCAAGGCAGAATCTCCATACACGTCAAGATGCTTAATCCTCAGATCAATAGCTTCCTCAAGACCCATAATACAGGCTTCATACTCAGCTTCATTATTGGTACAAGGAAAAGTCAACCTCGCAGCAAAAGGAATATGTGAACCATGGGGAGTAATGATCATTGCCCCAATTCCTCTTCCGCGTGCATTCACAGCACCATAAAAAACTAAACCCCATCGAGATCCAGGCTCCGGCCCTTCCTCAATCAAAGGTTCATCACAATCTTTCATTTTCAAGTACATCACATCCTCATCTGGAAAATCAAACTTGATAGGCTGGTAATCATCAATCGGTTGATGTACCAAATGAGCAGCCAAGATACTACCTTTTATAGCTTTCTGAGCTCGGTACTCGATATCGTATTCTGATAACAACATTTGCCAACGAGCAATCCTCCCAGTCAAAGCAGGCTTTTCAAATATGTACTTGATTGGATCCATTTTAGAGATCAACCAGGTTGTATGATTCAGCATATACTGGCGAAGACGCTTTGCAGCCCAAGCTAAGGTGTTGCACCCCAAAATTTGCCCTCCACAAGACAAGTCATTGTGTACTAAGAGGTTCACAAGGTTCACAATGTTCACAAGACATCTCATGATGTTCACAAGGTTCACAAAGTTCACAATTAGTCAGAAGATTTGACAATTCCCTCACACAATGCATCCTCCTAAGCAATGCATCCTAAACTAGGGTTTTGACTTTAATCAGGCTAAATGGACTTCCAAGACTTCAAGTGAGCTTCATAACATCTTATATGTGTTCAATAATCCCCATGACAAGTTTCAAGACTTTTCCCAAAGATTTGACCAGTCAGATGATCAGATAGGTTAAAATCAGTCAAAGCAGTTAAAAAGTCAAACTGAGGTCAACTGTGGTCAAACCAAAGTCAAACTTCATGATTTTTTGCCAACATCAAGTATATGAAGTAAAATTCATAATTTTATCAAGGTTTGATCATGATTCATCAAGGAGATTTCAAATCATCAAGAATCAGGAGTTTCTAAATTAGGGTTTTCACAGGAAAAGTCAACTGAACTTTGACCAGACATAACTTTCACATGCTTCATCAAAAATTTTCCATCCAAAGCTCATTTTTAAGGAAATTGAATTCTCTACAACTTTGTGTCTCACAAGCCAAGCCCAAAAATGCTTCATTTGGAAGATATGAGCTAAGACATTATAGGTCCTTTTAAAAGTCAACAAAAAGTCAACAACTTCAAAAGAGCATAACTTGAGAATAGTAAAAGATATGGACATGATACCAAAGAGGTTGGTTATAGGACTCTTTAAGCTTTCTAAAATGTCAAAGAACACCTTCATAGCATTAAAATTGAAGGATTTGTGCCCTTGCAAAGTTGGGAAATTTTTGGGAAGTTTATGAAGCAAATAAGGCCTTAAAACCAATTTTTGCTCAATGAGCCCACCAAATTACCATCCAAACCTTACAATATCATCAAGCACGACCCAACCCACCTCTTAAACACCTCTGATCCATACTCATTTGCATAATCTGAAGCATTCTTGCCCTTAATCTATTTTTTTTCGATTCATTGAATTTATGTGTTTACAATGAGTTTTGATTATGTACTAATGTTTGTTGATGCTCATAGATGATTTCTGGATTGTTTTTGTGAAGAACCATGGCCGAATCATGAAAGTGCCATTGTTAGGGTTTGTATGGCCGTTTAGGGTTTCTTGATTGGACCAATATAAATGAATTCAATAACCATAGATCAATTCTAATTAACCTCTGGATCATATTGGTATATTTAATTTGAGTGAATTTTATTGTTTTGATGTTGATTGAGATTCATAGGTTTTGCTGCAAATAAGAATTCGCAGGAAAGTTTGTAACAAAATTCGCAGCAAAACTCATAGGTCTGGAGGAAGAAGACGAGTCCATTGGCGCGAATTCCTGGAATTCAAAATTCAATTTGTTTTATAATATATGTGTTCTGTTTATATGTCACAGCGTGCAGGCTGGCCTGGTGGTAAGACTTATTGCTTGGCTTGCAAAGGGGCTTGGTTCAAAACCGACCTCAGGGCATTTTTTGCTCAAATTTATTTTGTTTTTCCAGAATAGCAACAAAACAGAATGGACTGAGGATATTGACCAGCTGCGCAGGCTGGCCCAGTGGTGAATCTCTTATGTTTCCAGGTAAAGGACCTGGGTTCAAATCCCAGGTCCTGTTTTTTTTTTGTTTTTTTTGTTGTTTTTTAGGTTTAATTATTTATTTAATTTATTATTAGTATTTTTTAATCAAATTAAAATGTCTAAAATCCTATTTACGAATGTTTTCCTAATTAAATCTTATTTTTATAAATTAATATATAAATGTTCATTCTAAAATTTTTTCTAAAAAATATAATTTGTTATTTATTTGAATTAAAATGTGTATATATTTGTTTAAATAATTAAATTCATATTAGGTATCTAATTAAAATATTCTCACTTAAAACCCTAATCATATTATGAAAGATCAGATTAATGTTGTGGGTGACTATGATGAAGACTACAACTTGGATGCTTGGATTTTTCCTACTGAGGGTGATGGGCTCAATAATTGGAAAGCTGAAGATGTTATTCCTATCTCCTTTATTCAGGAGTAAATACTATTACTGTGTTGTTACTTTTAAGTTTATAATTTTTGAACAATTAAACTCTTAAGCCTTGTGCTTTACCTTGGGCACAATGGTATGCTTGTTTCGGGATGTCATTTCATTTGCATACTTCATTCAATAAAAATCAGTGGACGTTTCGTTTTCGTAAATATTGTGTTCTTTGCCTTTCTTTTATTTTATTTTTCTTTTATCAGCTATGTGTTCTTACACACACCCACATCACTAAAATGCAGATCCTCATCCACTCTGGATCCTGTTGATAACAGTTCTACTATTGCCAATTATAATTTCGAGAATCCGATCTATCAAGCTGAAGATGGAAATGAGGACGATTGTGAAGTACCTGTAGAGCTTGCTAGGTTGTTGCAACAAGAAGAGAAAGCTATACAGCCACATGAAGAGCCAATCAAAGTTGTAAATCTGGGAACTGAAGAAAACAGGAAAGAAGTCAAGATAGGGGCTGAATTAGAAGATGGTGTTAAGAGCAGATTGATTCAGATGTTACATGATTATGTGGAGATCTTTGCTTGGTCCTATGAAGATATGCCAGGATTGGATACAGACATTGTGGTTCATCGTTTACTAGTGAAAGAAGATTGTCGTCCAAAGAAGCATAAGGTTCGTCGCATGCATCCTGAAATGTCAGAGAAGATTAAAGCAGAGGTAATGAAACAGTTTGATGCAGGGTTCTTAGCTGTGACTTCTTATCCTCAATGGGTTGCAAATGTGGTACCAGTACCTAAGAAAGATGGTAAGGTACATATGTGTGTAGATTACAGGGATTTGAACAAGGCCAGCCCCAAAGATGACTTTCCACTTCCTCATATTGATGTTCTGGTAGACAATACTGCTCAGCATAAGGTATTCTCTTTTATGGATGGTTTCTCTGGTTACAATCAAATCAAGATGGCACCTGAAGATATAGAGAAGACAACATTTGTTACACAGTGGGGCACTTTTTGTTATAAAGTGATGCCATTTGGTTTGAAGAATGCAGGGACAACATATCAGCGTGCTATGGTGGCTTTGTTTCATGATATGATTCATCATGAGATAGATGTGTATGTGGATGATATGATAGCCAGGTCCCAAAATGAAGAACAACATCTTGATCATCTGCATAAGTTGTTTGAGAGGTTGAAGAAGTACAAGTTGAGATTGAACCCAAACAAGTGTACATTTGGAGTTAGGTCTGGTAAACTCCTAGGTTTCATCGTCAGTGGAAAAGGTATTGAGGTAGACCCTGCTAAAGTGAAAGCTATACAAGAAATGCCAGCTCCCCGCACTGAGAAGGAAGTTAGAGGTTTCTTGGGACGATTGAATTACATTGCAAGATTTATTTCCCAATTAACTGCTACCTGTGAGCCAATCTTCAAGTTATTGAAGAAAGATCAGGTAATGGAATGGAATGATGAATGCCAGACAGCATTTGATGAAATCAAGAAATATCTTCTAGAACCTCCCATTTAGATGCCACTAGTTGATGGAAGACCCTTGATTATGTACTTAACAGTATTAGACAACTCAATGGGGTGTGTATTGGGGCAACATGACGAGTCTGGTCGAAAAGAGCAGGCAATATACTACCTTAGCAAAAAGTTTACCGACTGTGAAACAAGATACTCACTGCTCGAGAAAACTTGCTGCGCTTTGGCATGGGCTGCTCGCCGACTAAGACAGTATATGTTGACTCATACTACCTTATTGATTTCGAATATGGACCCAATCAAGTACATATTCGAGAAACCTACTCTCTCCAGAAGAATAGCAAGATGGCAAATGATCTTAATAGAATATGATATACAGTATACTACTCAGAAGGCCATTAAAGGAAGTGTTGTAGCTGATCATTTGGCTCATCAAGCAGTGGATGATTATCAGTCAATGAGTTTTGAGTTCCCTGCTGAAGACATTATGATTATTACCAAAGAACCTGGACAATATGACGGACCTGAACAAGGATCCCGATGGACTATGGTTTTTGATGGAGCTTCTAATGCACTTGGTAATGGTGTTGGTGTTGTGATTATTTCCCCTGAAGGTTGTCATACCCCAATTACTGCAAGACTTTGTTTCTATTATACCAATAACATGGCTGAGTATGAGGCATGTATCCTGGGTATCAAAGCTGCTATTGATATGAAGATTCAGTTCCTAGACGTATATGGAGATTCAGCCCTGGTAGTGAGTCAGATCAAAGGAGATTGGGATACCAAGCATGATAATCTCATTCCTTACCGAGAGCATGTGTTGTCTTTGATCCCACATTTCAAAGAGATTACCTTTGGACATATCCCACGAAGAGAGAATCAATTGGAAGATGCCTTAGCCACCATGGCATCCATGTTTGAGATCAGCTGGGATGATGAAGCTCCCAAAATTACTATTGACAGATTTGAGAAGCATGCATACTGCAATGAGATTGATACTGAAGAAGCGGAGGAGAAGCCTTGGTTCTATGAAGTGAAAAGATATCTTGAAGCCCAGGAGTTCCCTGAAGGGGCATCTGTCAAAGATAGGAAGTTTCTGAGAAGGTTTTCTGCTAAGTTCTTTTTGAGTAATGGGATTTTGTACAAGCGCAATTGTAACACGGTGGGAGAACTGACTTTGAGTTATGTTGCGGATAGCAAGAGTCGCCACCGACTTTTATTTTATCCAAAAGGAAAGGGTATAAAAGAACAGGAAAGACCTTAAGAGAATATTTTGGGTCCGGGGGGTAGGTTATGTAAAGGGAAGGTGTTAGCACCCTTTACATCCATGGTTATCCATGGGCTCTTAGTTACTTAGCTCACTTTTGAATTGTTTTTGAAAGTGTAGTGTGTGAATAGAAAAATTTTCAGAATAGTTAATAATAATCCATGTACGGATGTGTAAAAAACTTGTTTGAAAATTTGTTTGAAATTTGTTTAAGTGTGAAAAAGTTTTGAAGTGAGCAAGTACCTAGGAGTAACCTACCCTAATGTTTAAGGTCTTTCTTATTCTTTATCTTTTCCTTAGTAAGACTATCCCTACTATAATGGAGTAGGTAGTCCTTACTTTGGATGTTAAGGGACATGTGAGGGACAATTTGATTTTGAAGGCCATTGTGGGGTGTAATAAGCATAAGGAAGGGACTATCATCATTTATTTCGAAGGGACTCGATTCGTATAGGCAACCATGAGGGACTTGATGATTTATCTTTTGAAGGGACTTGCTTTATACACCCCACTTGACCATTATTCATAGGCAACTAGAGGGATAACCTTAGAAAGTGAGACGGCGATTAAAATCGACTTACGTGTGTGACGTGTTTAATTTAATTATCTTATATTAAAAATTATCTAAATTTATTTTAAATAACAAACATATTAACACTCCCTAATTACTAACCATAACAATAATAATTAAATAATTACAAATTTACATCCAGGAACAATTACATAATAATTATAAAATAAATAGCAAATAAATAAATATAATAGCAAGATATAATAAATAAATAAATAAGCAAATTATAATTAGGGGTTAGTAGCAATAATAATAATAAAAATTAGCAATAAACAAGGTTAGAAACATAGAATAATACATAATAATATGGTTAGTAATAAAAAATTAATTAAAAGGTTAATAAAATTGTAACAAGCAAAAATTAGTAACAATATAGTTAATAGTAATAATAGGAACCAAAAATATTATAAGAACAAAATAATAAACAAAAAATACACAACTAAATAATTTTTTATTTATGTAATAATTATTAAATTATTTTTAAATGTATTATAATTACAAAGTTTAATTATTATAAACATATATAACATTTATTAAGAAAAAGATAGATTTAAATATCATATTTAAAATTTAATTCTATTAGTTACTATATTTACAAATTATTTTTTAACTATATACAAAAATATAATTAAATTATTTCTAAACATTAAAAGAAAATTAATTTGAATTATAAATATATTTACAAAATTTATTATAATAAATATAATTATATTAGGACTTAGAAAAATAAGATTATTAAAAAAATAGAATTAAGTTTTTTTTTTATTTTTGTAAAATAAATTAAGGTTTATTTTTTAAAGTTTGATGGAATTAATCTAAACCTAATTACCTAATTTATTTACAAACATATGTACAATTTTTAAAATAATAAGATAATGACATATTAACAAATTATTATTTTTTTAGTAAAAGAAACAAATATGAGTTTAACCTAATATAAATATATTATTTTGAATTTTCTGGATTTTTCTTTAAAATAAAATATTAATTAAACAATAATAAGAAAAAGAAGAAAAATATAAGAAAATAGCAAAGAAAAAAAAGAACCTGCTGGGATTTGATCCCAAGACCTCGGGCTTGCAAACAACAACCATAACCACTAAGCCATCCATGCGCAGGTGAGAGATGAGTGAAAGAGATTTGTTTTGTTCCTTATGATGCAAAATCCAGAAAAAATATAAGAAACAAAAGGGCTGGGGTGGATTCGTACCCAGGACCTTTCAGTGACAAGCATGCATACGTAACCGCCTGGCTGGGAGAGCCTTCCTGTCAGCTTGTTGGCCTTGCATCATTATATATTAAGCCTTCTATGATCCTGAAAATAAAACAAAAAATAATGACCCCAGCATGATTCGAACCATGGCCCTTTCATCAAATACACACGCACCCTTCCACTGGGACAAGCATCAAGCTTGTGAATTAAACAGAAACAAAATTATAATATTTTAAAACAAAATTTGAATATGAATTTTCGCGCGCCAGCCAAGCTTCGTCTTCAACCTCTCATCCTTCGAATTTTGCTGCGATTTCTTCCACGAATTTTCCTGCGAAAATGAAACCCTAACAAAACCTACGAAAACGAAACTCAAGCAAAACCACATTGATTCATGAAATTAGTTAGTGATTTATGATTCTCACAATTCACACAACAATTCTACGTTTCCACAAATTATTTATATTCATTCAAACGATAAACCCTAATTGGAGGTTATGAACCCTAATATGGCATCTCACGAATTAGGCACTGGTTCTTGATCTTTCCTGCCCAGAAACAGTCTACACAACATCTTAAACAACATTAGACAATCAAAATTCATTTAAATGCAGTGAATTATGGCAATCGAAAAAAAAGCTTCAAGCATGAACAATGCTTCGGGTTCATCATATGTGCATGAATGGGATGCGTTTGAGGGTTGCTTTCGACTCAATGATGACCAAGGAAGATAGCCATGTCCTTATTTTACCTTGTAGAGCCTTGGATAAGAGAATCCGAATTGCACTTTTCTTATGAATTTTTGAATTATGAACTCACCCTTGGCTGCTGCAAATTCGTGCCCTCTTGCTAGGTTTATGTTAAGCATATATACATGAGTGAATTAGGTCAGAAATATGACTTGGTTATGTGAAAATTTGGATCAAAAAAGATTGAAAAAGATCAAGTTGTAAAAGTCAAATATTTGCTCTTGAATGCTTGCTATTTTTGGAGAGATCACATGATTTCATTCCTCTTTGACTCCAATCAATAATTATGAATTTCTAGAAACAATATCTTCACCCAAAAATAGATTTTCATATTTTATATTTATTTAAAATGATTTTTATGAATTAAATCAATAATAAATAAATAAAAAATAATAAAAATGCTGAATTTTGGTCAATTGGGTCGTGCACAATATCATGAGATGGATTGGGTCATAAATTAGGCAGCCCATTTGGAAAGAAATACTTCTAAGCCTCCATTTTCAACATAAACCATCACAAAATTGCCCAACTTTGCAAGGACACATCTCCCTCAATTTTAAAGGTATGAGGGTGTTCTTGGACTTTTTGGAAAGCTTGAAGAGTCCTCTAAACAACCCCATTTGTTTCAGGTCCATATCATTTACCAATCTCAAGTTATGCCCTTTTGAAGTTGTTGACTTTTGAAATGACCTATAATGTCTTAGATCATATCTTTCAAATGAAGCATTTTTTAGCTTAACTTTCAACATCAAAGTTGTAGAGAATTCAATTTCCTTCAAAATGAGCTTTGGATGGAGACTTGGTGATGAAGTATGTGAAAGTTATGCCTGGTCAAAGTTCAGTTGACTTTTACTGAGGAAACCCTAATTTAGAAACTCCTGATTATTGATGATCTGGAATCTCCTTGATGAATCATGATCAACCCTTGATCAAATGATGAATTTTACTTCATATACTTGATGTTGGCAAAAAATCATGAAGTTTGACTTTGGTTTGACCACAGTTGACCTCAGTTTGACTTTTTAACTGCATTAACTGATTTTGACTTATCTGATCATCTGACTGAGCAAACTTTTGAGAAAAGTCTTGAAACTTGTCATGGAGATTCTTATACACATATAAGATGTTATGAAACTCACTTGAGGCATTGGAAGTCCATTTAGCCTGATTAAAGTCAAAACCCTAGTTTTGGATGAACTGCTTAGGAGGTGCATTGTCTGAGGGAATTGTCAACTTCTTTGACCAATTGTGAACTTTGTGAACCTTGTGAATCTTCATAAACTGTCTTGTGAACCTCATGGGAGGTATTGTGAAGCTTGTGAACCTTGTGAACCTTCAAGAAGCAACCTATGGACTTCATGAACTTCATGGAAGGTCTTGTAAATGTTGAGAAGCTTGTGAACCTTGTGAACCTTCAAGAAGCAACCTATGGACTTCATGAACTTCATGAAAGGTCTTGTAAATGTTGAGAAGCTTGTGAACCTTGTGAACCTTCAAGAAGTGACTTGTAGACTTCATGAACCTCATGAAAGGTTATATAAGTGTTGGAGAACTTGTGAACCTTGTGAACCTTCTTAGAACACAAAGTCTTGTATTGTGAGGGCAAATTTTGGGGTGCAACAGCTGCCCCTGTTCAATTTTCTGAAACCTGAGGGGTTAGATTGGTATATTTGCCAGTCGTAACCTGGAAGGTTGAAGGGGATTGAACACAAAAGCCCAAAAATTTGCACTCACCAGTGCATAGAGTGATATTGATGGTTGGTTGAACATGATTGAGTGGGCTTAAAGATGCCACTAGGGGAAAGTTCTTCAGATATATTTCTTGGAAGATAAAGCAGTCCAAAATATGGAGGTATAATGAAAGCTGTCAAGAGTCTGGAGCAGTCCTGAGGTATTGATGATATACTTTCAGGATACTGGAGTAATACTGATATAACAGCATGTCTTCACGAGGATAGAGCAATCAATAATGATAACCCTAAAGCAGTCTTGAAGTAATAATATGATTTCAGGAGGATAGAGCAATGATAACTCTAAAGCAGTCTTGAAGTAATAATATGATTTCAGGAGGATAGAGCAATGATAACTCTAAAGCAGTCTTGAAGTAATGATTTCAGGAGGATAGAGCAATGAATAGCTCTAAAGCAGTCTTGAAATAATGATATGACTCCAGGAGGATAGAGCAATGATAACTCTAAAGCAGTCTTGAAGCAATGATTTCAGGAGGATAGAGCAATGGATAGCTCTAAAGCAGTCTTGAAATAATGATATGACTCCAGGAGGATAGAGCAATGATCACTCTAAAGCAGTCTTGAAGTAATGATGTGATATGTCTTCAGGAGGATAGAGCACTGGATAGCTCTAAAGCAGTCTTGAAGCAATGATTTCAGGAGGATAGAGCAATGGATAGCTCTAAAGCAGTCTTGAAATAATGATAT
This sequence comes from Lathyrus aphaca, assembly GCA_963966055.1. NCBI lineage: Eukaryota > Viridiplantae > Streptophyta > Magnoliopsida > Fabales > Fabaceae > Lathyrus > Lathyrus aphaca. The sequence continues at coordinate 497,598,596 of OZ014522.1, forward strand.
GACTCCAGGAGGATAGAGCAATGATCACTCTAAAGCAGTCTTGAAGTCATGAGAAGTTATCAGGAGGATAAAGTAACCCTGAGGTTACAATAAAGCAGTCCCAAAGTAATAAGCAGCTCATCAGGAGGATAAAGTAACCCTGAAGTTACAATAAAGCAATCCTGGAGACCATAAGTTTGTTTGTTGGATAATTAACCTGAAACAAGGTAGCTTTCGTATAATAACATTAGTTTATGCTTTATGTATGCATGTATGATATGATACTGCCGGAAGCGTCTGGATATCTTCGTATAACAACTGCTGGCCAGGGAAAATAAATCCCGATTCGTTGTTGAAGAATATATAACCCTCTGTCTGCTGGGGATAACATAGTATAAATGGCCTCCCGTATGCTGGAGATAACATGGTATGGATAACCTCCCGTTGTTGGGGATGGTAAGGTATAGATGTAACCTCCCGTTGTTGGGGATGGTAAGGTATATATAACCTTCGTCTTCGTTTGATAGTAGGATAAGTATAACATCCCGTCTTCGTTCGTCGTACCCTTATTGGAAAGTAATTTCCCGAATATCCGTATGAGGATAAAAGAGATGGATATAAATTCCAGGGGAGATAAGACTTTATGAAGATGGATTCGTCCTACTGAGGGTTTGTAACTGTCTTGTAAAGGTGAACTGGCGAAGCTTCGTTGAGATCCTTCCCTCGTTCATCCTTAGTAAATACTATTACTGCATTTTCATGCATTTCTGGTAAACATTAATCATATTAAAAAGCATACATACATTCAAACACAACCAATGGACGTTTCGCTTATGTAAATAGGGTAAAAGTAAATCTGGATTCAAAAGATGGAATTTATTTATATCAAAAAGTGACCCATACACGGGTAAGTTTGTACAAGGAGACATAAACCCTAGTAAGAGGATTTATTCATAAAGTTTTACAAGAGAGAATCAGCTATGTGGGAAACAATCCTATTGAGTTTCAATTCTACTATTGCCCTTCAAGTATCTCATCTTCTTGCTGTTGAGACGGAAATGATCGAATTGAGCTTTATCTGTTCGAGCTTGAGTAAGTAGTACAACTGGTTGTAGTTTCATGGGTGATCTAAACGAGACATAGTCATACGCTTTAATCCCTAATTTTTGCCTGGATTGCCCTTTCAGGTTTTCAATCCACCGGGATACCCTTTTTTGCCCAAGCCGCCTTTTCAGGTTTTCGACTTGCCGGGTGTACATCTTTTTATATATATCCCTAATTTTTGCCCAAACCCTTTTGGTTTGCCGGGATGCCCTTATTTTTGCCTAGGCCTGTCAACCTAGCGGGTCTCTTTTTATGCGTAGTATTTTTTAACTATGTCTGCGTTTACAGGCTGTGGGAAGTCTTCACCATCCATTGTAGTCAGTATCATGGCACCTCCTGAGAATACTGTCTTGACTACAAATGGTCCTTCATATGTTGGAGTCCACTTGCCCCTAGGATCACCCTGTGGTAATATGATACGCTTGATTACCAAGTCACCAGCCTGATATACCTTTGGCTTAACCTTCTTGTTAAAAGCTTTGATCATTCGTTTTTGGTACATCTGGCCATGACAAACTGCTGCTAATCTCTTTTCATCAATCAAATTTATCTGGTCCAGCCGAGTCTGAATCCACTCATCTTCATCCAAGCCTGCATCCTTCATAATTCTCAAGGAGGGGATCTGAACTTCAATGGGCAGAACTGCTTCCATACCATAGACTAAGGAGAATGGGGTTGCCCCTGTTGAAGTACGTATCGTAGTACGATAACCATGAAGAGCGAATGGTAACATCTCATGCCAATCCTTGTAAGTGACAGTCATCTTCTGTACAATCTTCTTAATGTTCTTATTAGCAGCTTCAACTGCCCCATTCATCTTTGGACGATACGGAGAAGAGTTGTGATGCTTAATCTTGAACTGCGTGCAGAGATCAGTGATCATAGTGTTGTTCAGATTAGAGCCATTGTCAGTGATAATCCTTTCAGGGATGCCATACCTACATATGAGATTATTCTTAATGAACCGAGCCACAACATTCTTAGTCACAGATGCAAATGAAGCTGCCTCTACCCACTTCGTGAAATAATCAATAGCAACCAGAATGAAACGATGCCCATTAGAAGCAGTAGGCTTGATCTCACCAATCATATCAATGCCCCACATGGCAAAAGGCCAAGGAGCAGTCAGCACATTCAATGGTGATGGAGGTACATGAACCTTATCAGCATAAATTTGACACTTGTGACATGTTCTGGAGTGTTGATAGCAATCAGCTTCCATGGTAGACCAATAGTAACCTGCTCTCAATATCTTTTTTGCCATAGTATGACCACTAGAATGAGTGCCAAAGGTCCCATCATGCATCTCTTCCATAATTTCTGTAGCTTCCTTCTTATCCACACAACGAAGCATAGTTGAATCATGATTACACTTATACAGAATCCCATTACTAAAAAAGAACTTAGCAGAGAACCTCCTCAGAAACTTCCTATCTTTGACAGATGCCTCTTCAGGAAACTCCTGAGCTTCAAGATATCTTTTCACTTCATAGAACCAAGGCTTCTCCTCTGCCCCTTCTGTATCAATCTCATTGCAGTATGCAGGCTTTTCAAATCTATCAATAGTAATCTTGGGAGCTTCATCATCCCAACTAATCTCAAACATAGATGCCATGGTGGCCAATGCATCTGCCAACTGATTCTCTCTTCGTGGAATATGTCCAAAGGTAATCTCTTTGAAATGTGGGATCAAAGACAACACATGCTCTCTGTAAGGAATGAGATTATCATGCTTGGTGTCCCAATCTCCTTTGATCTGACTAACCACCAGGGCTGAATCTCCATACACATCAAGGAACTGAATCTTCATATCAATAGCAGCTTTAATACCCAGGATACATGCCTCATATTCGGCCATGTTATTGGTACAATGGAAACAAAGTCTAGCAGTAATCGGGGTATGACAACCTTCAGGGGAACTAATCACAACACCAACACCATTACCAAGTGCATTAGAGGCACCGTCAAAAACCATAGTCCATCGGGATCCTTGTTCAGGTCCGTCATATTGTCCAGGTTCTTTGGTAATAATCATAATGTCTTCATCAGGGAACTCAAAATTCATTGACTGGTAATCATCTACTGCTTGATGAGCCAAATGATCAGCAACAACACTTCCTTTAATGGCCTTCTGAGTAGTATACTGTATGTCATATTCTGTCAAGATCATTTGCCATCTTGCAATTCTTCCGGAGAGAGCAGGTTTCTCAAATATGTACTTGATTGGATCCATCTTCGAAATCAATAAGGTAGTATGGGTCAACATATACTGTCTTAGTCGGCGAGCAGCCCATGCCAAAGCGCAACAAGTTTTCTCGAGCAGTGAGTATCTTGTTTCACAGTCGGTAAACTTTTTGCTAAGGTAGTATATTGCCTGCTCTTTTCGACCAGACTCGTCATGTTGCCCCAACACACACCCCATTGAGTTGTCTAACACTGTTAAGTACATAATCAAGGGTCTTCCATCAACTGGTGGCATCAAAATTGGTGGTTTTAGTAGATATCTCTTAATTTCATCAAAGGCAATTTGGCACTCATCATTCCATTCCATCACCTGATCTTTCTTCAACAACTTGAAGATTGGCTCACAGATGGTAGTTAATTGGGAAATAAATCTTGCAATGTAGTTCAATCGTCCCAAGAAACCTCTAACCTCCTTCTCAGTACGGGGAGCTGGCATTTCTCGTATAGCTTTCACTTTTGCAGGATCCACTTCAATACCTTTTCCACTGACAATGAAACCCAGGAGCTTACCAGATCTAACTCCAAAAGTACACTTGTTTGGATTCAATCTCAACTTGTATTTCTTCAACCTCTCAAACAACTTATGCAGATGATCAAGATGTTGTTCTTCATTCTGAGACCTGGCTATCATATCATCCACATATACCTCTATCTCATGATGAATCATATCATGAAACAAAGCCACCATAGCACGCTGATATGTTGCCCCTGCATTCTTCAAACCAAATGGCATTACCTTATAGCAAAAGGTGCCCCACTGTGTCACAAATGTTGTCTTCTCCATATCTTCGGGTGCCATCTTGATTTGATTGTAACCAGAGAAGCCATCCATAAAAGAGAATACCTTATGCTGAGCAGTGTTGTCTACCAGAATATCAATATGAGGAAGTGGAAAGTCATCTTTGGGGCTAGCCTTGTTCAAATCTCTGTAGTCCACACACATACGTACCTTACCATCTTTCTTAGGAACTGGTACCACATTTGCAACCCACTGAGGATAAGAAGTTACTGCTAAGAACCCTGCATTGAACTGTTTCATTACCTCTGCCTTGATCTTTTCTGACATTTCAGGACGCATACGACGAACATTCTGCTTCTTTGGACGACAATCTTCTTTCACTGGCAAACGGTGAACCACAATGTCTGTATCCAACCCTGGCATATCTTCATAAGACCAAGCAAAGATCTCCACATAGTCACGTAACATCTGAATCAACCTGCTCTTGACACTGTCCTCTAAGTCAGCCCCTATCTTGACCTCTTTTCTGTTTTCTTCAGTTCCCAGATTCACAACTTCGACTGGCTCTTCATGTGGCTGTATAGCTTTCTCTTCTTGTTGTAACAACCTAGCAAGCTCTACAGGTATTTCACAATCGTCCTCATTTCCGTCTTCAGTTTGATAGATCGGATTCTCGAAATTGTAATTGGCAATAGTAAAACTGTTATCAACAGGATCCAGAGTGGATGAGGATCTGCATTTAGTGATGTGGGTGTGTGTAAGAACACATAGCTGATAAAGCAAAAATAAAGAAAAGAAAGACAAGGAACACAATATTTACTAAAACGAAACGTCCACTGATTTTATTGAATGAAGTATGCAAATGAAATGACAGCCCGTAACAAGCACACCATTGTGCCCCGGGTAAGGCACATGGCTTGAAAGTTTTATTGTTCAGAAATTACAAATGTAAAAAAACACAACACAGTAATAGTATTTACTCCTGACTAAAGGAGATAGGGATAACATCTTCAGCTTTCCAATTATTGAGTCCAGCACCCACAGTAGGAAAAATCCATGCATCCAAGTTGTAGTCTTCATCTTGATCTCCCACATCATTGATGACCCCTTGATTGGTGATACGAGCAGCACGAGCACGACGAACAGCCTTCTGGGACTCTGCAGTGAAACCCAAACCAAACTTGTCAGACTTGTACGGAATATCAGGAAGCTGACCCCAAATAGTACAACCACCTTCATCCACTACAGCTCTAGCATCATTGAGGGAGGCCATTGCCATTGTTGGAGATTTCCTGATGACCACAGGAACTTTCTTCACAGCAGGAGGAGCCACACAATCATTACCAACCCAGGGAACCACTTCAAATGACTGACATGGAGTCTCAATGTATTCACCTTCTACTTCCAGATACTTGAAAGTGTTTACATGGCTGACAAAGTATTCTTCCTCTCCAAAGACAGTAACAACCTTTCCATTCACCGGATATCTCAACTTTTGGTGTAATGTAGAGGTCACAGCACCTGCCCCATGGATCCAGGGACGACCAAGCAGACAAGAGTACGAAGGACGAATATCCATCACATAGAATGTAGCAGTAAACACCTGAGAGCCAACCTTGATTGGAAGATCAATTTCTCCATGCACTACTCTTCTAGAACCATCAAAAGCCTTTACCACAATATTACTGGGCTTTAACACAGTATCTTCAGGACTCAGCTTATTCAGGACTTCCTTGGGCAACACATTCAGAGATGAACCATTGTCTATCAGCACATGTGACAGGGTAGTGCCCCTGCATTCAATTGAAATATGCAAGGCCCTGTTATGATCCCTCTTGGCAGGGGTCAAATCAGCATCAGAGAATCCTAACCCGTTGTCATAGGTCAGGTGAGCAACACAGTTTTCAAATTGGTCTACAGAAATTGCACTGGGCACATGAGCAGACTTCAGAAACTTGATCAAGGACTTGGCATGAGCCTCAGAACATAACAACAAAGACAGCATAGAAATCTTTGAGGGAGTATGCCCCAACTGATCCACAATGTCATAATCACTCTTGCGAATGATTTTCAATACTTCTTCCATCTGTTTAGAGAGATCATCAGCAGCTGGCACATCAGTAGATACAGGCTCAATAACAGGACCTTTGCCCCGAGCATCAGTGGTGGAAGTAGCAGCAGGAATAACTGCACTCTTAGAAACAACTGGAGGAGAGAAGACTCTTCCACTACGAGTGATCTTGCTAGATCCAGCAATATTATCAATGTCAGCAGGTACATCAGGTAAAGGCTCCTGTTTGACACCATGGATGTAAACATCAGACCCATAATGCCAAGGCACAGCTTTATCAGATGTATAGGGAATAGGACCAGGAGTAGTGATGATCAGAGGAGCTACTCTGGCTTCAGCAACAACTTTCACAGGACCTTCAGCAGTAATCTTGATTGGGCCCTGACGAGTGATTTTAATAGGACCCTTTGAAGTGATTCTTACCGGTACTTTGTCAACCATATCAACCTCTTCAATCTTCTTACCCTGAGTCAGATGATCCACCATATCTTCTACAGATGCTGGTCTTCTTTCAAACACTATAGTATACTTATCCATGAGACGTTGAATTCCATCTCTCAGAATGAAGCAACTATCTGGTTTATAGGTACAATACAGACAATCTTCACGACAACCTGGAAAGATCCCAGCTTGTACTAACCTCTTTTTGATAACGGACAATGGTGTGGTCAACTCCATAACTGAATAGACATGCAGATCTTCATCAATGTCTTCATCAATGGCATTGACAGTCTTCTCGTGATTTGGCAGTGGTGCTGTAATCACATTTGGTGGATCAAATTCAATTTCTCCAGCATCAATCATATCTTGAATTTTGTTCTTCAAGACCCAGCAGTTATTAGTATCATGTCCTGGACAGTTTGAATGATATGCACATCGTGCATTGGGATTGTACTTGGGAGAGGTAACATTGGGATTCTGAGGAGCCTCTCTCAGGGTAATAAGTTCAGCCTTCAACAAGTGTTGCAATGCCTGAGCCATTGACATGTTGATCTTCGTGAACTGTCTTCTAGCCCTCTGTTGGTTGCCCTGAGGCTGCTCTGTTGTTGCAGGAGTTGGATTTGAAATATGAACTGCACTAACAGACTGATGCCTTCTGTTACGATCAGGTTGACCATAAACAGCATTGGATTCTTTCTTCCCAGTGGGAGGCTTCTTTGCAGCACCTGATGAAGAAGTGCCCACTTGGATCTTACCATTCTTGATACCATTCTCTACTCGCTCTCCTGTCATGATCAACTCAGTGAAGCCAGATGATGAGCTTCCAATGAGATGACTGTAAAATGGACCATTCAGCGTACACATGAACATATCAACTAATTCCCTGTCAGTCAAAGGGGGTTGAACTCTTCCAGCCAAGTCTCTCCATTTCTGAGCATATTCCTTAAAACTTTCTTTGGCACCCATAGACATGCTCTGAAGCTGTATGCGAGTGGGGGCTAAGTCAGCATTGTATTGATACTGCTTATAGAAAGCTTCAGCAAGATCATTCCAGTCTCTGATGTTAACACTCTCCAACTGATAATACCACTCTAGCTGAGCTCCAGATAAGCTCTCTTGAAAGAAATGGATCCACAACTTCTTGTCAGCAGTGTGAGGTTGAATCCTTCTGACATAAGACCTCAAGTGCAGCTTGGGGCAAGAGACCCCATCATAAACAACAAAGGTAGGAACTTTGAAACCAATGGGTATCACAACCCCAGATATCAGACTCAAATCCTCAAAATCCAGCCCAGATGATTTCTGTAATTCCATAGCATCCATCCTATCCACCAGCATCTTGAATTTGTCTTCATTAGGCTCATGGTAGTAATTAGCCTCAGAATCAGAGTCCCCTATAGTGTTGTGGAGACTGCCTCTCTCTTTCTCAGATTCCTCAGATTCATAGTCTTCAACCTGTTCCTTGGTCTTGACAGGACCCTTGAACCTTCTTCCCATGTTGAGCAACCCAGCAGACCTTCTAGTCTTCTTAGTTTTCTTGGCCAGCAGTGCCTTCAAATCATCTTGCCCCTTGGACAGGTTCAAGATCAGCTCTTGGAACTGTGCATTCTGTGCCTGAAGATCCTTAACTGATTGTTCAAGAGCCATTGCTGAAATAAACAGCGAGAAGATGAGAAACCTGTGCACAATTATAAACCTGTGATGCAATGAAATGATATGGGAATGCATATGCAATGTTTTCAAGGACCGCAGAATTTAAATTTGCTTAAACAAACAAGAAAGTAACTTTTTATTAGTAATAACTTGTTTTGCCTTTTAGGCTTACAAAAATGGAAATGAAATTAGTACAAAAGATGGGATTTTAAGTCTCCCATGGACGTTTCCTCTTTGTGTTGAGGTATGAGTTGAGGTTTCGTTCCTCGTGAAGTTGCTTTGTGAGCTCTAGGATTCTTGCTTGGCTTGCTTTGTAATGAGCCTCGAAAGTATCCCTTTGCTCCTTCAGTTGGATCCATGATCTCTGCAAGTCTTCTATATCAGTAGGCATGTCTGGGTGAAGGATGGTATAAGCTGTGTCTCCTTCAGCAACAGGTTCCATGATAACTGGTAGGACGGAAGGATATGGCATCATGAGTGTCTGAGCACGAGATCGTACCCATCTGAGATAAGCCTCCATAGGAATAGTGTACTTAGGCTCCAATGTCTTGCTGTCAATCCTGTTTACCTTTCCCCAAGCTCGTATGAATCTCTGACGGTAACCCTGAAGATCGTTGTCGTAATCAAACACAATGCCCTGAATCAACATGTCATGTGGGCCATCGCTCCGAGCGTAACCAAACTGTCGTAAAGCTAGAGATGGGTTGTAGGCTATGCCTCCTCTTATGCCTAGAAGTGGCACATTAGGAAACTCCCCACAACGGTCAATGATGGTGACATTCTCCATAGATCTGGAGCACCAATGGATGTCTGAGTGAGAAAGTGACATGATCCTCTTGGACCATCTGAACCCTTGCTCGTTCTTCATTACTGAGCGAGGAAGGTGAGAAATAAACCACCTAGAAAGTAAAGGTATGCAGCACATCAAAGTCCCTCTTGCCCTTGTAGTACGGGTATGAAGAGAATGCAAGATGTCTCCAAGCAATGTAGGCACTGGATTGTGACTCAGGAAAATGTTGATGGCATGAACATCTATGAACTGATCTGGATTGGGGAACAATACTAAGCCATATATCAGCAAGGCTAAGATCTCCTCAAAAGCATCATAGCTCATAGCCTTCAAGAACATCTGAGCTTTATCCATTAATACCTTAGCAAGAATACCCTTGACTCCACTTCTTGTTTCTAGAACAATGTCAGACTTCTTCAGATGTAGAGCTGCAGCAATAACCTCTGGTTTAAGCTCCTTCTCCAGACCTGTGAAGGGTCTTTGATCAAGAACAGGTATGCCCAGAAGTTTAGAGAACTCCTCCATGGTAGGGACTAACTGATAGTCAGGGAATGTAAAGCAATGGTGCTTAGGGTCAAAGAACTGAAACAGAACACTCATCATATCTTCATTGAACCCCGAAGTGACTAGATCCAATAGGTGACCATGTCTCTTGATGAACTGGGAATGATCAGACACTTGAGAAACCAACTCTTTAAGCTTGGGAGGTATCCCCACAAAGTTGATCCTGATGGTGTTTCTACGAACTGAAGCCATGACCTGCAACAAAGAACAAAGATAAATCCTTTGGTCCTTGAAATGGTTAGTGAAAATGCTATGCTCATGATGCATGATGATGTCATGATGTTATGCTCAATCACAAACATGTGGCACACACAAACAAGTCACACCATAGCCCTAGGTTTAAAGGCTTGCATGAGGTTTAAAGGTAAGTACCCTCCCCTGAAGTTAGATGGTTCATCCTGTCCTACAAAAGTAACCATGTTCTAAGGGATCTCAATATCATTGATCCTTCACAAGGGTGGTTGATCAGGAGGCAACTTACTTGCCAACCAAAACCCTCCAAGTTTAAGATCTCAATGAGTGTAGTATCGAGTGTCAACCAACTTCAGTCTGCACCAAAGCCGGTTACCTCACTACTTTCTAAAGGCCAAGATGAGTTAACTAGGGTTCTAAAAGTTAGTTAGTGCATTGACAACATATGGCAGCCTCATATTATCCTCAACTTGACTTAAGGAACATAAGCACCAACCAAGAAGTCGCACTAACTATGGCCACCAGATCAACCGTATCGATATACGTCGTACAGTTTCCTTGGTCTATTGCCATTTACCTAAGGTACACTAGATCCGGGTTAGGATCTTTCACACATAAGAGCACCCTAACAAGATAATATAAAGCAAACAAGGTAAACAATTTTAAAGTGATCTAATTCCTAAGGGTACCCCTCTTAAATTTAAATCCCCAGCAGAGTCGCCAGTTCTGTAACACGGTGGGAGAACTGACTTTGAGTTATGTTGCGGATAGCAAGAGTCGCCACCGACTTTTATTTTATCCAAAAGGAAAGGGTATAAAAGAACAGGAAAGACCTTAAGAGAATATTTTGGGTCCGGGGGGTAGGTTATGTAAAGGGAAGGTGTTAGCACCCTTTACATCCATGGTTATCCATGGGCTCTTAGTTACTTAGCTCACTTTTGAATTGTTTTTGAAAGTGTAGTGTGTGAATAGAAAAATTTTCAGAATAGTTAATAATAATCCATGTACGGATGTGTAAAAAACTTGTTTGAAAATTTGTTTGAAATTTGTTTAAGTGTGAAAAAGTTTTGAAGTGAGCAAGTACCTAGGAGTAACCTACCCTAATGTTTAAGGTCTTTCTTATTCTTTATCTTTTCCTTAGTAAGACTATCCCTACTATAATGGAGTAGGTAGTCCTTACTTTGGATGTTAAGGGACATGTGAGGGACAATTTGATTTTGAAGGCCATTGTGGGGTGTAATAAGCATAAGGAAGGGACTATCATCATTTATTTCGAAGGGACTCGATTCGTATAGGCAACCATGAGGGACTTGATGATTTATCTTTTGAAGGGACTTGCTTTATACACCCCACTTGACCATTATTCATAGGCAACTAGAGGGATAACCTTAGAAAGTGAGACGGCGATTAAAATCGACTTACGTGTGTGACGTGTTTAATTTAATTATCTTATATTAAAAATTATCTAAATTTATTTTAAATAACAAACATATTAACACTCCCTAATTACTAACCATAACAATAATAATTAAATAATTACAAATTTACATCCAGGAACAATTACATAATAATTATAAAATAAATAGCAAATAAATAAATATAATAGCAAGATATAATAAATAAATAAATAAGCAAATTATAATTAGGGGTTAGTAGCAATAATAATAATAAAAATTAGCAATAAACAAGGTTAGAAACATAGAATAATACATAATAATATGGTTAGTAATAAAAAATTAATTAAAAGGTTAATAAAATTGTAACAAGCAAAAATTAGTAACAATATAGTTAATAGTAATAATAGGAACCAAAAATATTATAAGAACAAAATAATAAACAAAAAATACACAACTAAATAATTTTTTATTTATGTAATAATTATTAAATTATTTTTAAATGTATTATAATTACAAAGTTTAATTATTATAAACATATATAACATTTATTAAGAAAAAGATAGATTTAAATATCATATTTAAAATTTAATTCTATTAGTTACTATATTTACAAATTATTTTTTAACTATATACAAAAATATAATTAAATTATTTCTAAACATTAAAAGAAAATTAATTTGAATTATAAATATATTTACAAAATTTATTATAATAAATATAATTATATTAGGACTTAGAAAAATAAGATTATTAAAAAAATAGAATTAAGTTTTTTTTTTATTTTTGTAAAATAAATTAAGGTTTATTTTTTAAAGTTTGATGGAATTAATCTAAACCTAATTACCTAATTTATTTACAAACATATGTACAATTTTTAAAATAATAAGATAATGACATATTAACAAATTATTATTTTTTTAGTAAAAGAAACAAATATGAGTTTAACCTAATATAAATATATTATTTTGAATTTTCTGGATTTTTCTTTAAAATAAAATATTAATTAAACAATAATAAGAAAAAGAAGAAAAATATAAGAAAATAGCAAAGAAAAAAAAGAACCTGCTGGGATTTGATCCCAAGACCTCGGGCTTGCAAACAACAACCATAACCACTAAGCCATCCATGCGCAGGTGAGAGATGAGTGAAAGAGATTTGTTTTGTTCCTTATGATGCAAAATCCAGAAAAAATATAAGAAACAAAAGGGCTGGGGTGGATTCGTACCCAGGACCTTTCAGTGACAAGCATGCATACGTAACCGCCTGGCTGGGAGAGCCTTCCTGTCAGCTTGTTGGCCTTGCATCATTATATATTAAGCCTTCTATGATCCTGAAAATAAAACAAAAAATAATGACCCCAGCATGATTCGAACCATGGCCCTTTCATCAAATACACACGCACCCTTCCACTGGGACAAGCATCAAGCTTGTGAATTAAACAGAAACAAAATTATAATATTTTAAAACAAAATTTGAATATGAATTTTCGCGCGCCAGCCAAGCTTCGTCTTCAACCTCTCATCCTTCGAATTTTGCTGCGATTTCTTCCACGAATTTTCCTGCGAAAATGAAACCCTAACAAAACCTACGAAAACGAAACTCAAGCAAAACCACATTGATTCATGAAATTAGTTAGTGATTTATGATTCTCACAATTCACACAACAATTCTACGTTTCCACAAATTATTTATATTCATTCAAACGATAAACCCTAATTGGAGGTTATGAACCCTAATATGGCATCTCACGAATTAGGCACTGGTTCTTGATCTTTCCTGCCCAGAAACAGTCTACACAACATCTTAAACAACATTAGACAATCAAAATTCATTTAAATGCAGTGAATTATGGCAATCGAAAAAAAAGCTTCAAGCATGAACAATGCTTCGGGTTCATCATATGTGCATGAATGGGATGCGTTTGAGGGTTGCTTTCGACTCAATGATGACCAAGGAAGATAGCCATGTCCTTATTTTACCTTGTAGAGCCTTGGATAAGAGAATCCGAATTGCACTTTTCTTATGAATTTTTGAATTATGAACTCACCCTTGGCTGCTGCAAATTCGTGCCCTCTTGCTAGGTTTATGTTAAGCATATATACATGAGTGAATTAGGTCAGAAATATGACTTGGTTATGTGAAAATTTGGATCAAAAAAGATTGAAAAAGATCAAGTTGTAAAAGTCAAATATTTGCTCTTGAATGCTTGCTATTTTTGGAGAGATCACATGATTTCATTCCTCTTTGACTCCAATCAATAATTATGAATTTCTAGAAACAATATCTTCACCCAAAAATAGATTTTCATATTTTATATTTATTTAAAATGATTTTTATGAATTAAATCAATAATAAATAAATAAAAAATAATAAAAATGCTGAATTTTGGTCAATTGGGTCGTGCACAATATCATGAGATGGATTGGGTCATAAATTAGGCAGCCCATTTGGAAAGAAATACTTCTAAGCCTCCATTTTCAACATAAACCATCACAAAATTGCCCAACTTTGCAAGGACACATCTCCCTCAATTTTAAAGGTATGAGGGTGTTCTTGGACTTTTTGGAAAGCTTGAAGAGTCCTCTAAACAACCCCATTTGTTTCAGGTCCATATCATTTACCAATCTCAAGTTATGCCCTTTTGAAGTTGTTGACTTTTGAAATGACCTATAATGTCTTAGATCATATCTTTCAAATGAAGCATTTTTTAGCTTAACTTTCAACATCAAAGTTGTAGAGAATTCAATTTCCTTCAAAATGAGCTTTGGATGGAGACTTGGTGATGAAGTATGTGAAAGTTATGCCTGGTCAAAGTTCAGTTGACTTTTACTGAGGAAACCCTAATTTAGAAACTCCTGATTATTGATGATCTGGAATCTCCTTGATGAATCATGATCAACCCTTGATCAAATGATGAATTTTACTTCATATACTTGATGTTGGCAAAAAATCATGAAGTTTGACTTTGGTTTGACCACAGTTGACCTCAGTTTGACTTTTTAACTGCATTAACTGATTTTGACTTATCTGATCATCTGACTGAGCAAACTTTTGAGAAAAGTCTTGAAACTTGTCATGGAGATTCTTATACACATATAAGATGTTATGAAACTCACTTGAGGCATTGGAAGTCCATTTAGCCTGATTAAAGTCAAAACCCTAGTTTTGGATGAACTGCTTAGGAGGTGCATTGTCTGAGGGAATTGTCAACTTCTTTGACCAATTGTGAACTTTGTGAACCTTGTGAATCTTCATAAACTGTCTTGTGAACCTCATGGGAGGTATTGTGAAGCTTGTGAACCTTGTGAACCTTCAAGAAGCAACCTATGGACTTCATGAACTTCATGGAAGGTCTTGTAAATGTTGAGAAGCTTGTGAACCTTGTGAACCTTCAAGAAGCAACCTATGGACTTCATGAACTTCATGAAAGGTCTTGTAAATGTTGAGAAGCTTGTGAACCTTGTGAACCTTCAAGAAGTGACTTGTAGACTTCATGAACCTCATGAAAGGTTATATAAGTGTTGGAGAACTTGTGAACCTTGTGAACCTTCTTAGAACACAAAGTCTTGTATTGTGAGGGCAAATTTTGGGGTGCAACAGCAATCATGATTCCGCTTTGCTTCGTTGTGTGGATAAGAAGGAAGCAACCGAGATTATGGAAGATATGCATGATGGGATCTTTGGCACTCATTCTAGTGGTCATACTATGGCAAAGAAGATATTGAGAGCAGGTTACTATTGGTCTACCATGGAAGCTGACTGCTATCAACATTCTAGAACATGTCACAAGTGTCAAATCTATGCTGATAAAGTACATATACCTCCATCACCATTGAATGTGTTGACTGCTCCTTGGCCTTTTGCCATGTGGGGCATTGATATGATTGGTGAGATCAAGCCTACTGCTTCTAATGGACATCGTTTCATCCTGGTTGCTATTGATTACTTTACGAAGTGGGTAGAGGCAGCTTCATTTGCATCTGTTACTAAGAATGTGGTGGCTCGATTCATTAAGAATAATCTCATATGTAGGTATGGCATCCCTGAGAGGATTATTACTGACAATGGCTCTAATCTGAACAACACTATGATTATTGATCTCTGCACGCAGTTCAGGGTTAAGCATCACAACTCTTCTCCGTATCGTCCGAAGATGAATGGGGAAGTTGAAGCTGCTAACAAGAATATCAAGAAGATTATACAGAAGATGACTGTCACTTATAAAGACTGGCATGAGATGTTACCATTTTCTCTTCATGGTTATCGTACTACAATACGTACTTCAACAGGGGCAACCCCATTCTCCTTAGTATATGGTATGGAAGCAGTTCTGCCCATTGAAGTTCAGATACCCTCCTTAAGAATTATGAAGGATGCAGGCTTGGATGAAGATGAGTGGATTCAGACTCGACTTGACCAGATAAATTTGATTGATGAGAAGAGGTTAGAAGCTGTTTGTCATGGTCAGATGTACCAGAAACGAATGATCAAGGCTTTTAATAAGAAGGTTAAGCCAAAGGTATATCAGGTTGGTGATTTGGTAATCAAGCATATCATACTACCACAGGGTGATCCTAGGGGCAAGTGGACTCCAACATATGAAGGGCCATTTGTGGTCAAAACAATATTCTCAGGAGGTGCCATGATGCTTACTACTATGGATGGTGAAGACTTTCCACAGCCTGTAAACGCAGACATAGTTAAAAAATACTACGCATAAAAAGAGACCCGCTAGGTTGACTGGCCTAGGCAAAAATAAGGGCATCCCGGCGAACCAAAAGGGTTCGGGAAAAAATTAGGGATATGTATGAAAAAATGTACACCCGGCAAGTCGAAAACCTTAAAAGGCGGCTTGGGCAAAAAAGGGTATCTCGGTGGATTGAAAACCTGAAAGGGCAATCCAGGCAAAAGTTAGGGATTAAAGCGTATGACTATGCCTCATTTGGATCACCCATGAAACTACGACCAGTTGTGCTACTTACTCAAGCTCGAACAGATAAAGATCAATCCAATCGTTTCCGTCTCGACAGCAGAAGATGAGATACTTGAAGATAATGGCAGTAGTAGAATTGAAACTCAATAGGATTATTTCCCACATAGCTGACTTTCTTTGTTTTGTAAAAATTTTATGACGAATTCCTCTTACTAGGATTTCTGTCTCCTTGTACCAACTTGCCTATGTATGGGCCACTTTGTGATATAAATAAAATTCCATCTTTGAATCCAGATTTACTTTTACCCTATTTACATAAGCGAAACGTCCATTGGTTGTGTTTGAATGTATGTATGTTTTTGAATATGATTGATGTTTACCAGAAATGCATGAAAATGCAGTAATAGTATTTACTAAGGACGAACGAGGGAAGGAATTCAACGAAGCTTCGCCGGTTCATCCCTACAAGACAGCTACAAATCCCCCAGTAGGGCAAAATCCATCTTCATAAATACTTCGAGTTACATATCCCCTGGAATTTATGTCCATCTCTTTTATCCTCAGTCGGGATACTCAGGAACTTATTCCTTCAATAGGAGTACGACGAACGAAGATGGGAGGTTATGGATACCATACTATCGAACGAAGACGGGAAGTTATGAATACTATATTATCAAACGAGACGGGAACGAGTTCCTCATATTCTTCACTATATTATCAAACGAGATGGGAACGGGTTCCTCATATTCTTCAGCAACAAATCGGGATTTATTTTCCCTGGCCAGCAGTTGTTATACGAAGATATCCAGACGCTTCAGGCTGCACGATTCATACATACATCATCTACATCATACCATAACATACATATCCATAAGTACATAATACATTACCTAAGTGCATCATACTATGCATGCATACATAATGCATAAACTAACATTCTCCTTGCAGGATAGTTATATGCAGGTAAAACAATATCAACAACTTACAACGGGTCAGAAATGATCCATGCATTTTCTCAAGTTGTCTTTGAATAAC
This sequence comes from Lathyrus aphaca, assembly GCA_963966055.1. Taxonomy (NCBI): domain Eukaryota; kingdom Viridiplantae; phylum Streptophyta; class Magnoliopsida; order Fabales; family Fabaceae; genus Lathyrus; species Lathyrus aphaca. Next base: position 497,615,738 of record OZ014522.1, read on the forward strand.
AGGCAAACGGTCCGTAAAAAGATCCATTCCCTGGTTCAAGACATTATTCAGAAGAACAAATCCTGACGTTCTTTTGACCCTTAAGAACAAATCCTGACGTTCTTTTGGCCCCTTGAATAGCAGGCAAACGGTCTGTAAAAAGATCCATTCCCTGGTTCAAGACATTTTTCAGAAGAACAAATCCTGACGTTCTTTTGGCCCCTTGAATAGCAGGAAAACGGTCTGTAAAAAGATCCATTCCCTGGTTCAAGACATTTTTCAGAAGAACAAATCTTGACGTTCTTTTGACCCTTAAGAACAAATCCTGACGTTCTTTTGGCCCCTTGAATAACAGGCAAACGGTCTGTAAAAAAGATCCATTCCCTGGTTCAAGACATTATTCAGAAGAACAAATCCTGACGTTCTTTTGACCCTTAAGAACAAATCCTGACGTTCTTTTGGCCCTTTGAATAACAGGCAAACGGTCTGTAAAAAGATCCATTCCCTAGTTCAAGATATTTTTCAGAAGAACTAATCCTGACGTTCTTTTGACCTTGGAGAATAGGCAAACAGTCTGTAATCCAAGATATTTCCAAAAGAGATAATCATTACAAGATTTATTTCTACTGGTCCATTCAACAATTCAAATCATGTTGCATAAATGATTCAGAGACGGCTTATACAAAGACCTAGTACTGATATCCAGTATCAACATAAAGACATCATCACATCCTGATACTTTAGATGGCATCTCCAAGCCCATCTCCGAATGGCATCTCTAAGCCCATCTCCAGTTCCTCCAAGTGGCATCTTTAAGCCCACTCAAGCATATACAACTAATCATCAGTATTACTCTATGCACTGGTGAGTACAAATTTTTGGGCTTTTGTGTTCAATCCCCTTCAACCTTCCAGGTCACGAATGGCACATATACCAATCTAACCCCTCAGGTTTCAGAAAATTGAACAGGGGCAGCTGTTGCACCCCAAAATTTTCCCTCCACAAGACAAGTCATTGTGTAATAAGAGGTTCACAAGGTTCACAATGTTCACAATACATCTCATGAGGTTCACAAGGTTCACAAAGTTCACAATTAGTCAGAAGATTTGACAATTCCCTCACACAATGCATCCTCCTAAGCAATGCATCCTAAACTAGGGTTTTGACTTTAATCAGGATAAATGGACTTCCAAGACTTCAAGTGAGCTTCATAAAATCTTATATGTGTTCAAGAATCCCCATGACAAGTTTCAAGACTTTTCCCAAAGATTTGCCCAGTCAGATGATCAGATAGGTTAAAATCAGTCAAAGCAGTTAAAAAGTCAAACTGAGGTCAACTGTGGTCAAACCAAAGTCAAACTTCATGATTTTTTGCCAACATCAAGTATATGAAGTAAAAGTCATAATTTGATCAAGGGTTGATCATGATTCATCAAGGAGATTTCAAATCATCAAGAATCAGGAGTTTCTAAATTAGGGTTTTCATAGGAAAAGTCAACTGAACTTTGACCAGCCATAACTTTCACATGCTTCATCAAAAATTTTCCATCCAAAGCTCATTTTGAAGGAAATTGAACTCTCTACAACTTTGTGTCTCACAAGCCAAGCCCAAAAATGCTTCATTTGGAAGATATGAGCTAAGACATTATAGGTCCTTTTAAAAGTCAACAAAAAGTCAACAACTTCAAAAGAGCATAACTTGAGAATAGTAAAAGATATGGACATGAGACCAAAGAGGTTGGTTAGAGGACTCTTTAAGCTTTCTAAAATGTCAAAGAACACCTTCATAACATTAAAATTGAAGGATTTGTGCCCTTGCAAAGTTGGGAAATTTTTGGGAAGTTTATGAAGCAAATAAGGCCTTAAAACCAATTTTTGCTCAATGAGCCCACCAAATTACCATCCAAACCTTACAATATCATCAAGCACGACCCAACCCACCTATTTTCTGATTTTTTATTTTTTATTTTATATTTATTTGAATTTTATTCATTAAAATACAAATTAAATTAAAATAAAATATGAAAATCATATATTTGGATGAGATTATGATTCTAGAAGGTTTTAAATATCATTTAGAGATGATTGATTTGATCCAATTTCGTGCTAGCTTGATTTGGAAAGGTTTGATGATATTTTTTCAATATTTGAAAGTATGAAAACTTCATGATCAAGTAACCAAGACAAGGCCCATAAATCCATGTTGTTTTGACCTAATTACATCCACTACATATACATGAACACATCACAATCATAAGGACGAATTTTTGCAGCCTCTTGCACCACTTTCAAACTTCACCAAAACCACAAAAATTCAATTTTCGGTTTCCATATTTCAAGAGGTTTCAAGGTATTCTAAAGACACCACAAGCTTCCTTGAGCTTCCCTGAATCTAAACCACCTCTTAAACACCTCTGATCCATACTCATTTGCATAATCCGAAGCATTCTTGCCCTTAATCTATTTTTTTCGATTCATTGAATTTATGTGTTTACAATGAGTTTTGATTATGTACTAATGTTTGTTGATGCTCATAGATGATTTCTGGATTGTTTTTGTGAAGAACCATGGCCGAATCATGAAAGTGCCATTGTTAGGGTTTGTATGGCCGTTTAGGGTTTCTTGATTGGACCAATATAAATGAATTCAATAACCATAGATCAATTCTAATTAACCTCTGGATCATATTGGTATATTTAATTTGAGGGAATTTTATTGTTTTGATGTTGATTGAGATTCATAGGTTTTGCTGCAAATAATAATTCGCAGGAAATTTTGTAACAAAATTCGCAGCAAAACTCATAGGTCTGGAGGAAGAAGACGAGTCCATTGGCGCGAATTCCTGGAATTCAAAATTCAATTTGTTTTATAATAAATGTGTTCTGTTTATATGTCACAACGTGCAGGCTGGCCTGGTGGTAAGACTTATTGCTTGGCTTGCAAAGGGGCTTGGTTCGAAACCGACCTCAGGGCATTTTTTGCTCAAATTTATTTTGTTTTTCCAGAATAGCAACAAAACAGAATGGACTGAGGATATTGACCAGCTGCGCAGGCTGGCCCAGTGGTGAATCTCTTATGTTTCCAGGTAAAGGACCTGGGTTCAAATCCCAGGTCCTGTTTTGTTTTATTTTTTTTGTTGTTTTTTAGGTTTAATTATTTATTTAATTTATTATTAGTATTTTTTAATCAAATTAAAATGTCTAAAATCCTATTTACAAATGTTTTCCTAATTAAATCTTATTTTTATAAATTAATATATAAATGTTCATTCTAAAATTTTTTCTAAAAAATATAATTTGTTATTTATTTGAATTAAAATGTGTATATATTTGTTTAAATAATTAAATTCATATTAGGTATCTAATTAAAATATTCTCACTTAAAACCCTAATTATATTATAAATCTTAATTTATTTGTTTGTAAATTTTAATTGTATATATTTATTTTATAATTTGTTTATATTAGTATTGTATGTAGTTTTTTTAGATAAATAATTTAATTAGGTTTAGATTAAATAATTAACTCTAATATTTTCATATACATAAAACCTAATTTTTTATAAACCCTAATTTATTTTCCTAAACAATTAAAAACCCTAATTTTATTTTATGAATTTTATTTCTTATGCTTATTTAATTATAATTACCAAATATTTTTAATATGTATATAAAATTAAGTTACTAGAACTATTAGTCATATTTATATTATTATTATTATTTTCTTTTTCTTAAAAAATTCTAAAAAATAATTATTTATTTAAATTTGAACTTTTAATTTATTATTATATTATTATGCTAATTTCTTTTTCTTATATTTATTTTGTTTATTATTACTAACCAATTTACCTATTTATTTATTATATGCTTATTTATTTAAATTTTATTATTATTATTATGTAATTGTACACATTATGTAATAGTTGTAGAATTTCTTATTATTTATTTTAAATTGCCATGGTTAGTAAAATAGGGAGTGTAAACATGTTTGTATTTAAAATTGAGTTTAGATCATTAATCTTAAGATAAATATATGAATTTGTACACGCACACACGTAAGTCAATCCTGATCGCCATCTCACATTCTTAAGGATACCTCTCATGTTGCCTAAAGAAAAAGGTCAAGTAAGGTGTATAAAGCAAAGTCCCTTCATTTATTTATATCATCTAGTCCCTTAAAAGATAATAAGATCAAGTCCCTTCATGGTTGCCTTCGTAAATGATCTTGTCCCTTTCAAATAAAGATGATAAGTCCCTTCGAATTGCTAAATACACCTTACAGTTGCCTAATCACAGTTGTCCCTTCACTTGTCCCTTATAACATCCAAGGTAATGACTACATATTCCTTAATAATAGGGATAGTCTTACCATTTAAAGGATATTTAAGAACAGAAAAGATTTAACTTAGGGTAGGTTTCTCTTATGTACTTGCTCACCTTTTTTTCAAAACATTTCAAAAACACTTCACATTCTCAAACAATTTTCAAAACAAAGGCTTTATATATATCCATACATGGATCATTATAAAGTACTTAAGAAAATTTCTAATCACAAACTACACTTTTCAAAAACATTTTAAAGTGAGCTAAGTAACTAAGAGCCCATGGATAACCATGGATGTAAAGGGTGCTAACACCTTCCCTTTACATAACCTACCCCCCGAACCCAAAAAATATTTTAAGGTCTTTCCTGTTCTTTTATACCCTTTCCTTTGGATAAAATAAAAGTCGGTGGCGACTCTTGCTATCCGCAACATTTAACTAAAGTTAGTTCTCCCACCGTGTTACATAAGGCACAACAAGTTTTTTCAAAGAACCATAGAACACTTAACAATACTGGCAAATTGGGTATGTTGAAGTTTAGGGTTCCTGCAAACCTGTAAACCCCTTCCAATCTCACGGGTGTGCTACTCGGGTCAACATCACGGACTCTCAAAGCCGAATAGCAATAATACGTTCACCATTTCCGAGAAATGGCTCATGACCAAATCAGGGAATCGGTTTGGCATTATGTGCTAATCAGGGAGGCCTCAGCTGAGTCCAAGGAAACAAGCATCCCTCATAAGTCCTCAGCTTCAAGCACTGAATCAAGAAACAATAGTACATTCATCCCGAAGGGTACAATACTATCGTCATACGATCAGTTTGCTTTAACTGAATTCCTATGAGAGAACCAGGCCATCCTATGCGAGTTTCCAATGGACCCTCGGATGCGAGTGGGTTTGCCAACAAATGTGGTCTGCCACTGTCATCACTGGAGAGGGGTGTTTCCATTAAGGTCCTCGAAGATCGGTCACCAGATGCACATAACTATCAAGGTCGTACCCTGAAGTGAGGTAATCCCCACACAGAATAGTTCCAAGACGGTCGCAATCTGGGTGTGGAACACATCGCCACCCATCATGGTGAGATACCATGGGAGTACAATGTCTGTCCACGTTAATCCTATGGTGAACTCAAGCCGGGTATTTGGCTTATCTCACACTAACTCTCACCCCATAGAAAAAATGAAAACCAGCACAGCCAGACAGTCCAGTATAATATGATGCATGGAAAATAAATACTGAAAGCGGTAAATAAATGTGATAGAGTAAAGCTGTAAAATAAAAAACTATAAATAAACAGTAAAGCTAAACTAAAGCACACAACAGCAAACAAACACCCAAAGAAACAAAACCAAACAGGCGCTAGGATTGACTCTACAAGGGAAACCGGAAGAATCAGGTTAGTCCCCAGCATAGTCGCCAGTTGTCGCTCCCGGGATTTTCATCCTAGTACAAACGCGAAAGTGGCGCGGAAAAGGTAGAGTCGCCAGCCATACATTTTTATCCCTAAAGAATGGGAAAGGTAATGTTGCACAAACCTAAGGAAGAGGGAAAGGACGAGGCCTTGCGAACCAAATATCTGAGTTCGGGAGTCGATTACGACCTAGGAAGGTATTAGCACCCCAGATCGTCCGCCGTACCCGACGGGATCCATGCTTGTTTGTTTTGTTTCAAAGGGTGAGAAAATAAAGCTGCTGAATAAATGAAAAGCTATCTGGAATGGAAATGAAATGAGAAATGAAATGGAAAAAAGGAAAGAAAGGGGGAAAATGTAGGGAAAATAAAGATTGTGCTCGAACAGGCCCTACCCCGCTGCCTACGTACCTCATCGGGATAATGAGGATCAGAGTCGACGTAGTTCGCCTAACTAAGGCGGGAACTATTTGTTTGTGTTTTTTACAAGTTGAACTGCGTATGTCTATGCTCAGGTGTTGCAGGCTCGTCTGGTACGAGTGCGTTTACCGTCTTGCAAATGAGACAAGTTGTCGCGAGTTCGCGTTCAGAATGAATGAGATGAGAAAGAGAAGTTCCCGCAGGATAGTCGCTTGTTATTTGTTTTTTTTCTTTTAAGAGAAATGTTTTGAATTTGTTTGCGAACGGTCTTGTACTAAGACCTATCCATCGCGGGAAGTATTTACACCTCGCCCCGAAACAGGACGCGTATAAAAACTCCGCAACAAAGTCTCGTGTCGTACAAGATTGTTCGGTTTATCCTTAGATGTTTTATTATTTTCTTTATGAGGAGAGAAAGAATGACTCAAATTGGAAAAGGGAAAATCTAATGGGAACTAAGACACAATCCTAATTTTATTGAATTATTTACATGGGAGATCCTATGGTTAATGAGGTATTCTAATCCTAAAAAAGAAAAGGAGAAGAAGAAAAAGAAGCTAGAAACTAACTTACTTCCTAAGGAAGTTAAGTTGTCTCTAAGGAAAGGGAAAACCTAAAAGCAAAGCACAAGGTGCTAAGGCAAACACAATTAAAATACATAAGAGATAGGAATGAAGTAATGCTTACCTCAATCTTCTCCCTACAAAACAAAGGTTAGCATGGCAATGCATATTGAAAGTAAAATCAAAGCACAAAAGCGATTAAGTACCATAACCGTCCTAGAATGGAACTAGGGTTCAAAATAAGACCTAAGTCTAAAGGTGAAGGTATCTAAAGGTTACATGACTTCTAAAGTCATTAGCTACATGATATAGGTCCCTAAGTATGCTAGGATACCTCACAAATTCAAACTATGTCAAACTATGTACAAGAAGTTCACCTAAGTTCACCTAAATGCAAACTAGGTCTTATGGATGAAGTATGAATGCATATGGATTACAAGCATGAATTAATACATGAAATGAACATCAAAGTCAGTAGTGAATTCTTATGAATGAGGAAGAATGATCATACTATCATGGATGCAATGGTTTAGGCATATGGAGCAAGGAGAAGAAGATATGAGAAGAAACGAACAAAAATCGCATAAGATCGCACATGATGAAAGTTAAGGAAGAATGGCATGTGAATATGCATGAAATGATTATGGTTCAGTAGAATACAAGGTATGAGATGAAATTAGAATGCATGAATAGGCATTAATGATTCCACATACTTCATGTTAACAATTAGAAGAGAAGGGAAACTAGTTTAAATTAAACATGTTCAAATAAGTATGCATTTTAAAGCACCAAAACAAACCAAATAAGTATGGTTCAAAAAATGACCTATGATTGGAATTAAAGACATACAAATGACCTATAATCAACTCCTAAAATCTACCAAAAATCCCCTCAAGAAAATGGCATGAATGCCTTCTAAATCCTAGGATATGGAGCAAATACACACATGAATCAACCTAGGATCTAGGTGACATGGAAAAATAGCAAAAAGGCTTAAAAAATTATGAAATTAAATCTCTGGAATGATATAGTCATTATCTTACATTTTCCAAAAGGATTTAATAAAATTATGCACCAAAGTGCCAAAACAATTCCTTGATTAGCAAGATAACAAAGCATGATCACCAAAAAACAACTCCACAAAGTGGATCAAAAATGGCACCAAAAATTATGAAAAAAAATGCCTAAGAGCATAAAAATGTCACAAATTCCAGTGGTTAATCACACAAAAAAATAGGTCTCACACCTATGGGGAAAAATCGTTTTCGGTCCCTTATGTCAAAACATTCCTTTTTGGGACAGCTTGTGATCTAAAATCCAAATTAATTATTAAAACCACTCAAATCTGGAAACAAAAAATATGAAAAATTAATTAAGAGGATGAGGATCACTCATGAATTTTTCCAGAATTTTATCACACCTAAAACTATTTTTAATAATTGCGACGAAACGAGCAAAAAAGTGGATTTTAAGGGGAAGTGAAAGGAATCGATCCTAATGGTTCGTAACCTAATCCCTAAGCTCCGAAATCGATACAAATCAACATATATCACAAATATATCCAGTTCCTCAAGTGGGAGGGCTCAATATGCACCTTAAATTATATGATCCTAAGCCGCATACGACTAGAATGATGCTTAAAAGCCGAAAACATCGGAATTACTTACTTGATCGAAGTGACGATTCTTCATAAAAGAAATCCGGAAAAAAACTCCGAGCAAGGTCTTGTAGTCTCCTATGAGCAAAATAAATGCTCATCTTCCATAATCGCTTTGTGGTGCTCCAACAAAATCGAAATCGATCCCATATCGATCAAAAACGGCCCATGAACCATTTAATCCAAAATTAGTACTAAGCACTAATTAAAAATTCTAATTACAAATTTCCAAGAAATGGATTCAAATATTTTAATCCACAATAATAATTCTAACAAGAAAACTAATCATAAATAACAAGAATTAATTAGAAAAATTTCTATATAAAAAATAAAAATGAAATGAAGAAAACAGGGTGGGCTGTTCAACAAATCGGAGGGTGCAACTAGAAAACAATGGCCCAAAAGGCCCAATTTCATTGCCAAATGCAGGAGGAGGTGCTTTGAACGAATCTGAGGTTATGAGTAGCAATTTTCGCGGGCTTGCAGGCCCAATCCAAAAATGCTGATGGTGCATGGGGTGTATGCGTGACTTTGACGGTGTGGATAGCATTTTTATGGTTGGGTTTTGCTAAGCCCAATAACATTAACTTAGAAACCCTAATTCCTAAAAAGAGAACGAGAGTTCCTCTTCTTCTTCTGCAACGCCGTTATCCCCTTTTCGTCTCATAGAAACCCTTGCAGGAAAAAAATTTATATCGCCGCTGATAATATTAACTAACCACCAACCTCGTTTCCGCTTCATCTTTATCATAACTCCGCCTCTGTCTCCCACCGCGAGTACTCCATTATCCCCAAAGAAAACATCGCCGTCGAAGAACAACAACCTGTTCGTCCTCTCTGCTAAACTGCATCGTCGGCAACAACGTCGTCGGGATAACAACGCCCCTCCATACTGCAACAAAGCCCTAACGGTCTTCCCTGATAAACCTCTAATCGTCCATCTTCTTCACGAAAACAAATCACCAAAATGAAACTCAAAATCGGGATCCGCCATGTTCGTTTGAATGCATCGCCGACGGAACAACCCATATTTGGTCTTTCGTTCAACCTCGATCTTGTTTCTCCTTCCAAAGAAAAACCTCACCGCCTTCCATCTCAAAGAAAGCCTCCGCAGGAAATCGAACACGATCGTCTTCAATTCTCCGCCGCCACTTCACATCGTCACCGTCAAATTATTTATTCTTTAAATGCCTCCACAATGTCTCCGCCATGAATCAAACATAATACACCGCACCAGAATTCATCAATGGTTGCGATATCAATTGAAACGACTCTCCTTAGCGACACGAACGCCATCAACAACAAGCTCCCAGTTACTCTCATCATGATGCTGCGACATCAACACCTTTCCATTCAAAGGCTTTGCTGACGACCTATCTGTGAAATGAAGACGATGTTGGCGGCGGTGATGTACCGTACTTCACGTTCCGCAAGATCGAGATTTACTCATGGGCGATGATTTCTTGCTGGTCTTCTTCTTTTAATTTCTGTGATTTGATTCAATTCTCTGATTGTGTGAACCGTGTGCGTCGCGTCGTCATCGATTTGTCGTTGTTCTTGAATCTTTCTTTGTATTCCTTTCCGCGATTGCTTTCGTAATCGACTAAGTTCTTACATTTGCAGGTTTTTTTGAAAAGTTGTTGATTGATGGAGTAATGAATGTCGAGAGTGTGAATGGATCGAAGAAGATGATTGAAGAGTGGTTCAAGATCTGGAGATTATGGTGATGGTGATGAAGGTTGATTTTGATGTAGTTGCAATTTTGCAGAAGAAGAGTAAGTTGCAGTATCGAACCTTGTTCCTGATTCATTTATGCTTGTGGTTCTGGATTCTTGACTCCTCCTTGTTTCTGAATTTGTTGCAGGTTTGGTGTTGTTGATCATTGCAGGTTGTTCATTTTGTTGGCGTGCGACTGAAATTGCATTGTTGATGGTTGGTTTTGCGTTGTTGAATCTTTGCTGAAAGATATTCAGAATTGATGAAGATGAAAGTGTCGGAGACAGAACAAAGAAGCTGATGCGATCCCGGTGAGGTTTAGTAGAGGTCTTACGAATTCTTGGATTCGATTTGTTGTTTCCGTGTTGATTCCTGATTTCCGGAATTGAAGACGATGGTGATGTTGAAGCATCAGATTGAAGAAGAAAAGTGTTGATGGCTCTGTTATCAGTTTGCTGAAACTATTGATGAATGGAGAAAATCCATGAAGGAAGGTGAAGGAGATTCCCTGTGAACAAGGTTGATTGAGAGTTCTTTTTTTTTAAGGTTTGAGATTGATAAATGGAGAAATATCAGGATGAGGATGGTTCTTGATTAGTCAGATTTTTGATCTTTTTGTTGTTGAAGATCTGTAATTGAAATCTTTTCTTCTTCTTCTGTATGCTGGTTCTAATATGCTGATCATTGAACTGAAATTTTTGAAGGTTTTTCTTTTGCAGGTTATGGAAAAAGTGATTTGATGAAGAGAAAATGGAGAGTTTTAGAAGACTGTCCTTGATGATGATTGAAGAGGAGTCTTTGGAGGGAGATGAAGAGTGATTGGTGAAGAGAAAAATGGAGGCTGAAACTGAGAGAGTTTTTTTTTGTTTTTTTTTTGGGAGAGGATTCCCTCTTGATGAAGGATAAAGTTGAAGAGAAAGAATAGCCTTTTTTTCGTTTTTGTTCTGTTTCCGTTTTCCTATTACCTCCTCATCAGTTTTTTTCTGGGATATCAGTTATATGGTATATAACTGATTTTTGTAACTGTTTCTGTTATGATTGTAATGACTGAATTTTTTGTAAATTGAAAAAAAAATCTGTTATCGGAAGTTTTTTTGTTATTTAATTTGAGAGCCTCTTTTTTTTCTAATGTGTTGTCGGCCGGAAACTTTTTTTTGCATAATGCCATTGTCGGCTGGAAATAAAAGGAGAAAAAAGGGGTCATATTTTGTAGGGCCATTGCCTTAAAAACAACAACTAATTCCTATTTGAATGGATCTAAAATATGATGAATTAAACGTAAGAAGAAATTCTAGAATAACATTGAAATATGGATGCTAAATGGGTATATGGACATTTGGTTAGAATTGGGCCTCTTGAGCAATTGTTTAGATGAGTTTTGGTTATGATAACTTGGAAAGGACTCTTGTGGCATTTTTGAGCATGGATTTATGACTTCGGGATACAGTTGAGAATTGAATGGACAAATAAAGTCGGGTATTTATTAAAATTGAATTTAGACACTTGGATATTATATTACACAAATGGGCCTTGAAAAGGGTCCAAAGTAGAGGTTAGAATTGAATTGCTTAATGCTGTCGCTCCCGGGATTTTCATCCTAGTACAAACGCGAAAGTGGCGCGGAAAAGGTAGAGTCGCCAGCCAGACATTTTTATCCCGAATGAATGGGAAAGGTAATGTTGCACAAACCTGAGGAAGAAGGAACGGACAAGGTCCTGTGAACCAAAGATCTGAGTTCGGGAGTCGGTTACGAATTGAGAAGGTATTAGCACCCCAATCCGTCCGTCTTACCCGACGGGATCCACGCTTGTTTGCTTTGTTTCAAAGGGTGAGAAAAAATAACTGCCGCTAAACAAATGAACCGCTAACTGGAAATGGAATGGAAATGAGAAAGGAATTGGAAAAGAGAAAGGGAAGAAAGGGGGAAATGTAGGGAAAATAAAGAATGTGCTCGAACGGGCCCTACCCCGCTGCCTACGTACCTCATCGGGATAATGAGGATCAGAGTCGACGTAGTTCGCCTAACCAAGGCGGGAACTATTTGTTTGTGTTTTTTATGTTGGAACTGCGTATGTCTATGCTCAGGTGTTGTAGGCTCGTCTGGTACGAGTGTGTTTACCGTCTTGCATGAAAGACAAGTCGTCGCGAGTTCGCGTTGTGAATGAATGAGATGAGAAGAGAAGTTCCCGCAGGATAGTCGCTTATTATTTGTTTTTGTATTTTATGAGTTTTTTTATGAATTTGGCACAAAGGAAGTGAATTCAAACTCTTTTCCATGGAATGTACACTTGCCACTACATTCCAAGATGGAATAATAGAACAAGCATACCCAGTAAGGAGAATTTATCCAAGACTGGTTTCCTAGGATTAGGGTTTAAATTCACTGGCTTGTTGAACTTTATTAAGTATTTTTGTTGCTTTTGTGAAGAAGTATCTTTTAAGTTTTTCTTTGCGAAACAACCCCTTGATAAGACTTGTGCATCATGATAGGCGAGCTTACACCACTCCAAGATGGAATGAATGCAAGCGCTTCATGGAATAAGGCTATACTCAAGGAATCCTTTCATTTATTTGTTAAGTGTCTTTGGATTTTTGTTTGAAGATAAGAAGAGAATGACTCAAATTGCAAAAAAGGCAAAATCTAAAGGGGACTAAGACACAACCCTAAGTTATTTATTTACAAGAGGTCCTAATGGTTAGTGTGGTATTCTAATCCTAAGAGAAAACTAGAAACTATTAGAATTCAACTTACTTCCTAATGAAGTTAAGTTGATTCTAAGAACAATGGGGAAGCCTATACAAGTTATAAAAACCAAATAACAAGGCAAAACAATAGAAATGGACATAAGAAATAAAATTCTAAAATGCATTTAAAGACATGAATTAAAAATAGTCCTATTTTATTTATTCTAATCCTAATTAAAGAGGGAACTTTAACCTACATTCTAAATCAAAGTTAAGCCTAATATTTTCATTCTAAAACTCAATTTAAACTAACCTAAGTCTATATTAGATTCTAGGATTAAATCTAATCTAAACTATATTTTTTTACTTTATTTTCAATGGCCTAAACTAAATGGAAATTATATGTAACTAAGCCTAAGGATTAATATTCTAAAAAATAGCTAAACTTCTGGAAAAATTATGGAATTAAATCTATAGGGTCCTAAAATTACCTATAACATTGTACCAAAAGGAATCCTACAAAATCAAAATTTAACTATGTCTAAAAAATGATTATTTTCAACTATGAATTAATCCCTAATTACTAAGAAATTAACCTCTAAAACCTAAGATAAAATGTTCTAAAAAATCTACAAAAAATATCCTAAGCACTATTATGGGTCATCTAACTACAGTAAAAAGAGTGGGCTAAAAAAGTTAATGGAAGTCACCAAAATAAAATCAACAAAATTCAGCACAATTAAAGGGAATTCAATAAAAGCTAATTAAAAGAAAAGTCATAATTAAATCGAAAATAATGCCAAATTCAGAAAATAAAAATATCAAAAATTTCTAAAATGGATTATTAACCTACTGGAATTTTTGAGGAATTTTTCTATTATTTTTTACTATTTTATTTATTTATTTCTGAAACCATATTAAACCAAATTAAATTATAAAAGAATATAACAAAAGGGGTGGATTTAGCAATTTTCTATTTGTTTTTGTGAACTGGGCCCAAAAGGAGGGGTGTTAACAGCAAATACCCAGGCCTTGTTCGCAGGCTTTTACTGAGGGTGCAAACAGCAATTTTTTTAAGTTGCTTTGTTAATGGGCTTGAAAGGAAAAGGTGCGAATAGCAAAGGATTAGGGCCCATACGCAGGTTTGAGGGGAGGTGAGAAGAGCAATTGTCTTTATGTTGTTTTTGAATGCAATATTGTATGGGTGGTGTAAATAGCGAAAATAAGAACTTAATCCTATCTTAGTGGTGGATTGGTGACGGATTAGAGGGGAATTGATGGAGATTATTGAAATCAATTAAATTAATGGAAATTGATTAGATTAAATGGTATTGATTAATATTAACTGTTCTTTATGTTATACAAATAAACAAATTAAACCACACAAATCTCAAATAGAGGAAACCCTAAAGTGTAAAACAAACCTAAACCCCTTCTTCCTCCATCGACGCCGCCCTCTTAACCTAGCCACCGTCATCTTCCTCCTGGTTCCGCCATCACCTCTAACTTCAACTCCTTCCTTCTTCACTCGCTCTTATTCTACTTCACCGCCGTCACCATAACCCTAACAGCTACGACTCCGCTCTATACTAATCTAAGCCTAGCATCACCGGTAACCCAAGGATTCGAAGGGATCGAACGGACAACCATCAATCGTACTAGACAAGAAGCAAGCAAAACCATAAGCGGATTCAAACCTGTAATGAAGAGTGGTTTCCAGTGGCAAGGATTTCGTTCCTTTATTCGATCCTATTTTCCGTTCTGGTTCGAGCTTGTAATTGTGTTGTTAAGAGGCGTGTTGCATTACTGATGATGCAAATGATCTGTTCTTTGAAGTCCTCATCGCCGATTGATGTTGATGTCACGAAGACGACTACGGAGATGAGTGAAACACCGTGACGATGACGATGGTTGAAGCGGCGCCGTGAAGGAGACGATACTTGGAAGTGTAACAGCCCGGGCCCCTCGCAAGGCAATCCCGGCACTGCCACCTCACGATCTTCTCTACCCCCCTCTCTAGTAGAGTTTTTGCCTTCCGTGGGAATCGAACCCTGTACCCTGGGGTTCAAGTACATGTTCATTCCATTCCCACTACCACTTTAGCTAGATCTCAAGTGGTAGTGGGAATGGAATGAACATGTACTTGAACCCCAGGGTACAGGGTTCGATTCCCACGGAAGGCAAAAACTCTACTAGAGAGGGGGGTAGAGAAGATCGTGAGGTGGCAGTGCTGGGATTGCCTTGCGAGGGGCCCGGGCTGTTACAGGAAGCACCCGGCTTCGCGTGCTTATTAGAGTTGTTCTGAGGGTACTTTGAAGACGAATCTGAATTCGCAATTTCCGGGACTCGTGTTATTTCGCAGCCTTCTTTCTTTTCGATTCCGTTATTCCTCTACTTCACTTTTGAAACTGTTATTGGATTTGTTCAGAACTCCTCTTCTTGCAGTTCTTGTTTATGATGTTTGGTTCATAATTACTGAATGTCCTGAATTCATTTGCAGGATTATCAGTGAGGATTCAATTTGCTGATGATAATGGAGATCGATGAGTCCAGATGATGTTGTGATGATGGATGATGAATGATGAATGATGTGTAGGTATGGACACTGAATCAAGAATCCGAAAAATGGAGGGGAATCAAGGATGTAGTTCAGAATGAAGGTGAAGGAGAAGTTGAAGGAGAATCATGATTGAAGAATGTTGAAGCCATGAGGAAGAAGGTTGAGAGAAAAAAAATGATGGAAGGGATTGAAAGTTGTGGAAGAAGCAGGATTGAATCAGAAGCTCCTGCTTTATAGAAAGTGTTCAAAGAATGATCTGGAAGCTTCAGGTAAATAGTTTGTTGTGATTTCAATTATTTTTTCAGTTATGGAAAAGGTTATGAAGTTAGTTATTGATTGCAACTGTTTTTTCTGTTTTGGCTTCCTGTTATGGTTTTCCTATTCTATTATGAGTTTTGGTTTTGAGCTGATAATATGAATTGATATTTCCTTTGATTTCTGTTTCGAATTGGGAATTCATACTAATTTTCAATTTGCTTTGTTGTTGTAGGATTTTTGGTTTGATTTCTCGTATGCTAGACTTTTCCATCCTCCTGAATTTCTGTGATGCTATCCTCATGTACATGACTGATCCTGCTATGACAGTGAGAAAACCATTTCCAATTGTCTGACTTACTGTTAAAACTCTTCTTCTTTTTGCCACCATTTTCTTTCTGGTACTGATTTGGGAGCATTGTTCCACTGTTGACATTTGCAGTTTATGCAACGACGAGCTTTGGAACGACGATTGAAATTGGAACCGAGAGTGGTTTATGTCGCGGCATTGGAGTATTGGATGTTGGAGATATGAAGAGTGATGCGACATTGATGAAGGTCGAGAAGTTCGTGCAAAGAATTCAGGAGAAGCTTCTTTTTTTTCAATTTTGCATTTTGAATAAATTTAGCCAAGAAAAAGATCCTAGGATTGGAGAGCTTCAATGATCTGAATTTTTGCTGATTATTTATCAATTCCTTTCCCCCTTCTGATATTTTTTGTATCTGAATATTTTAGTTGGAAGAGAATTTCTTGTTACATACTTCCTTTCTTAGATTGGTCCTTTTTTGATAGCTTCTTCATGTAACTTTTGTAACCACTGATAATCCATATCTATATTTTCGTTATCAATGAGAATCGGATTACAAATTTTCTTCTAATCTTACTGTTAGCAAATTCCCTACTGCGTTTCTATGGTGTGCCTTGACAAGGGAGGACCTCTTTTTTTTATTACTCTTATTCCCTTAATACTAACAATACAAAATAGAATAATAAACATAAAAAATAATTGATGGGCCCAGAAAGTGAGTAATATGAGCCCGGATAAGAACTTGACAGTAAAGGTGGACGAATGGACAATATGCGTTCTTGGAATACGGTTGTTAGTTGGCTATGAAGATGAACAAATGAAATCCGAATAAAATCGAACATTTATTGAGACTGGAGCTAGATTTGGAAATTAGATTAAAATACATGGGCCTTGAAATGGATCCAAAGTGGAGGCTAAAATTGAGTTGTTTAATGTGGATAATGAACTAAAACAAAGTTTATGGGCTTAATTTGGATAGTGGGAAAAAAATGAATGCTAGTACGGACACAAATTATCGAAACCCAAGTAACCCTTACGACCAATCTCAACATGTTTAATCCAACTTAAACCTCCAGTCTAATTCAAACCCGAGTCTTTAATGAATCATCGCTCTTCAGTCAACCTTCAAATCCAAATCCCATTGATCAGTATTACCAACAACGAACCGTAAGGAGGGCCACAATGCCCTGATTATCATAAAAATCCATCACTTGATTCCTTGTACCATAAACCGACATTCATTTGTCATGAAAACCCTAATAAGCCCCGCATGCACTATGGTCTTCAATAAATTGCGTCCTGAGTGATAATGGGGTCCCTTGAATGACAAGACCGCTCATGAACACATTCCTCAAGGCAACTTCATCTGGCATTACTTAATTAGGGAAATAAACCCTAATCAGGAAACGAGAACACAAATAGACGTCGTTAGCCACATAACCGAAACCTTAAGTCCATCTGATAGACATGGATACGAAACCCTAATTTCGTAATCCATGAAACCAACTTCAGTGAAGTAGAAAACCACAAACCAATGGAATAAACTGGTTCTTCAGAGGACACTGATCTCATGCCTGTGGAATACAATGCAAATGCATAATTGTGAATATTATGACCCAGAGGAGAATGCATATGGATATGAAGCGATAAACCAGTAAAGGGAATAAATAATGAGGGCAAATTTTGAGGTATTACAAATGCGAATAATGAACTAAAACAAAGTTTATGGGCTTAACTTGGATAGTGGGCAAAAAAAATGAATATTAGCAGGGGAATGGATCATTGAAACCCAAGTAATCCTTGCGACCAATCTCAACATGTTTAATCCAACTTAAACCCCCAATCTAATCCCAACTCGAGTCTTCAATGAATCATCGGTCTTCAGTCAACCTTCAAATCCAAATCCCATTGACCTGTATTACCAACAACGAACTATAAAGAGGACCACAGTGCCCTGATTATTATAAGAATCCGCAACTTGATCCCTCGTACCATAAACCAACACTCATTTGTCATGAAAAATCCTAATAAGCTCTGCATGCACTATGATCTTCAATAAATTGCGTCTCAAGTTATAATGGATTCCCTTGAACGACAAGACCACTTAGGAACACATTTTGCAAGGAAACTTTGTCGAGTATCACTTAATTAGGGAAATAAACCCTAACTCGTGATTTAAACGTCAAACACAAATCATCTGCGAACCACCGGTTATAGCGAAACTCACTATGATTTTAATGAAACCCTAACACCTGCGATGCACAATACTAAGGAGCATTCTTGAGTGTAGTAATCAGATAAATCACCTCCGAATAGGAAGATTTATATCACCAGAAGAGGCTTTTGATTCCATGCCTTATGAGCCCATGAAATGAACGATTATGATATTATGACCTAATGGGAAGATGCAGATGAAATGCGAAGCTACAAGCCAGTTAAGGAAACAAATATGAGGGCAAATTTTGAGGTATTACAGCTGCCCCTATTCAATCATCTGCAGACCTGAACGGATAATTGCAACAGCTTTTAGACGTTCAAGGTATGGAGTGATTGGATACTCGAATAAAACCTAAAAATTTGCACACTGAGGGCAACAAAAATGCCATCTGCCCATTTATTTATTTATATATTTTTTGATTTTGACCTCTGAATAGGTAGCGAAAATAGAACCAGGTGGAAATATGTTGGGAAGAATGCCATCCTCGAATGACCACTCACACGGGATCCTCAGATCCAGTACTAAAACCATCCTCGAATAGAGACACAATGGTATACTGGACGCAGGCGATAACCATCAACAACAAAGACTGACCTCAGACAGACTTTGCAAACGAGACAAACTGACCTCAATCAATAAGCTCAAAAAGTGGACTATCATCCTCAAATAATAGCCACAACAAAACAAACAAGACCAACCGCAGAAGGACTTGAAGAAAAGAATGTCATCCTCGAACGACAATTCTCAAAAGATCCTCGGATCTAACACGAAACCATCCTCGAATGGAGACGCAAAGGTATACCAGCCTCGACTAATAACCAAACACAAAGCTGACCTCGAACAGACTTTGCAAAAGAGACAAACTGACCTCGATCAATAAGCTCAAAAAAGTGAAGTACTATCCTCGAATAATAGCCACAAACAAGACCAACCGCAGAAGGACTTGAAGAAAAGAAATGCCATCCTCGAATGACAAATCAAAAGATCCTCGGATCTAACATGAAACCATCCTCAAATGGAGACGCAAAGGTATACCAGCCTCGACTGATAACCAAACACAAAGCTGACCTCAGACAGACTTTGCAAAAGAGACAAACTGACCTCGATCAATAAGCTCAAACAGTGGACTACTATCCTCGAATAATAGCCACAAACAAGACCAACCGCAGAAGGACTTGAAGAAAAGAAATGCCATCCTCTAATGACAATCCAAAAGATCCTCGGATCTAACACGAAACCATCCTCGAATGGAGACGCAAAGGTATACCGGCCGCAGGAGGTAACCAGAAACAAAGAAAATAGGACAAGATGGAACGGGGTCATTGTACATAAACGAGAGCCCAGGCAAACAGGACCGCTGTGCCAAACGGGAAACTGCGACGCGACTGTTGTACCAAACAAGACGCGGAATAAGTGACAAACAAATGACTTGGAAAGACAAGGATGTCTGGAAAATGATATTGGTATCCTCTGTGCGGAGTACTTCAGGTTGAGAAGATATTCGTAATATACCTCAAAACTGGCCCATGCTGGTATGCATATGTTTGGATTTATGGCGTAATGCTCCATGATGATGGAAATGCTACGCTTTAGAGGATGCAAATGTAATGATGATGCTTATGCAAATGCAAAGAGATCTCCTGATAAGGAGACTGCAAGTATCCCAGATGGCTTGACTGGGGAGAAACAATGATCACTGCATTGATCTGGTTCATCTTTGTGAGGAGTAGACAATTCTGCGGGGAATGTTGTCAATGATATGTCGGCTCTGAACTGCCGCCATTGCCAAAAATAAATTGGACTTTCAGATTGGAGCGCCAAGACCCTGCTGGAGACGGACCCTTCTTGAACTCTGGTGGGGAAGTGAGGACCTCCTGACTTGGCTGGGAACCAAAGGCATGACATTGCTGAGGAAGCATCTTGCTGGGGAGGAAAGACACTCCTGGTACTACTGGGAATTGCCCCTGTATTGAAGGGAAACTTCTGCTTGGGGGAAGACATCAATCTTCTGTTGTTACTGCTGAGGGAGATTTCAACTTCCACTTCTACTGGGGATGATGGGGGATGTCAATGATAAAGCTTCCTGCTGAAGATAAAAGTTTAAGTTGCCCCTCGCTGGGGATGAGAGACGATGATACCCTTCTGCTCAAGAAGCATCCTTCCATTAGCTACACTGATGGAGCAGGTATTGTCTAATGGGACTTGCTAAGGAATTCTTATCAATGAAGTCTGTTGATCAAACAACTCTTGAAGTACTTGTGTTGACAATGGCTTTGCTTCCAGCCTTTGGGTTGATAGATTGCCAACTAATCATGAGTGAACAATGATCCCTTGCAATTTTCAACTCTCCATAGATTAAGGTCCATTGGAAGAAAATGTCTCAAGAGGATTTTACAGAAAACATGACATACGAAATGCCTCAGTGTCTTCAAACTCTTGGAGAGATTCGTCGGATCTCGAAATAACTACCCCAGACTGCATGGTCTATGAAAGAAATTGCCTCACGAGTATTCATGAAAAAGCTCATATCACTGTGAGATAGTGTGTCCTAGTATTTCGAACCTTGGGATAGGTGCTTCTGATTAGTCGTCTTCAGGAGAAAGAAACTTCTAGCGCTCTTGGGGTGGCCTGCCCCAGTACGAGCCTTGAAGTGATCACATATGGACTTTTCCGTCTTTCTTCGGAACATGCACGATATTGGCCACCCATTGAGGATAAGTTGACGTCACAAGAAAAACTGCATCAATCTGCTTTTGAACCTCCTCTTTGATCTTTACTTCCATGTCAGGATGAGTTCTTCTCAACTTTTTCTTTACAGGTGGACAATCAGGCTTCAATGGCAATCTATGCTCCACAATATCAGTATCAAGACCTGGCATGTCTTGATAAGACCAAGCAAATACATCAACATACTCTCTGAGAAGCTCTACAATCCTCTTCTTAACATCAGGACCAAGCAATGCTCCAACTTTGACTTCTTTCTTATCATCTTCATAACCCAAGTTGACCATCTCTATAGACTCTCCATGAGGCTGAATAACTTTCTCATCGTGCTCAAGCAACCGAGAAATCTCGTCAGGAATCTCTTCAACATCCTCTTCCTCAGCTTCAAACACAGGGAATTCAAAGTTGGGAGAGGGCATAGGATCATTGTTTTCAATGGGTTTATCAATCAATCTGCACAATAATTTTATCTTTATTTTAGAGTATGAACAAAAGTGCAAAACATTATGCAGATAAACAATTATTATTATTTTGGGTTTTTTATGTTACCATTTTTCAGAATAAAGCAAAAAAGGAAAAACACATATGGAAATCAAAATAGCATTTTATTGATGATGATAAAATTTGAAACAAAGCTTGACAAACATCATTTTCACCTTGGGCAGAGTGAAAGGATTTTTGAAAGAAAATAAAACAAATTACTTTGAAGCATGAACAATAAAAGGAGCATCAACAACAATCCAGTTCTGGCAAATCTTTCCGCGCGTAACAAAGTTAGGCATTTCTTCATCTTCATCATCTTCAATGATGGCAGCAGCAGAATGATCGTTGATAAACCCAGCACTTCGGAAACCTTCCTGAATAGTCCTTGGGTCATTGAGAGCCACACCTAGTGTAAAACCGATACCAAAACCTTCCTTGTTGTCGACAGCATCAATAACTCGTCCCCAACCGTCAGATTGACCAGTTTCAATTACGCGCAGAGCATCCTTAAAAGAAGACATAGGCATGGCATTCTTCTTAGCAACATTATCCACAACAGAAAGAGCTTGAAATGAAGTTCCCACCTCTTCTTCAGCATCAATATAGGAGAAAGAAGACAAATTGCTCACAAGCATCACCCTTTCACCTCCAATGGTCACCAATTTCCCCTCTTTCACAAACTTCAGCTTCTGATGAAGAGTGGATCTCACAGCTCCTGCCTCATGAATCCAGGGTCTTCCAAGAAGACAACTGTAAGCGGGACGTATATCCATTACTTGAAAAGTAATTTGGAATATAAACGGTCCAATAAGAATAGGAAGATCCACTTCACCAATCACTGTCTTCTTCGATCCGTCAAACGCTTTCACAATAATCCCACTATGCCTCATGGGAGCACCTTGATACGCAAGTTTTGACAAAGTCGACTTTGGCATCACATTCAAAGAAGATCCAGTATCAACTAGCACCTTGGACATAGCATCTTCCTGATAGTTTATTGAAATATGCAAAGCCAAGTTATGATTCCTTCCTTCTTCAGGCAAATCATCATCACAGAAACTTAAATTGTTGCACGATGTGATATTAGCCACAATACTATCAAACTGATCAACAGTCACATCATGGTCAACATAAGCTTGATCAAGAATCTTCTGCAAAGACTTCCTATGAGCCTCAGAGCACATCAAGAGTGATAAAACTGATATCTTCGACGGAGTATGCAACAACTGCTCAGTAACATTGTACTCACTTTTCTTTATCAATTTTAACACCTCATCCTCACTATCACCAGATTGGCCTGATTGGGCAACATCATCCATAATCTGCTTATTCGCACTTGTATCTTCAACTCTCTTCGGAGGGTCTGAAGCATAAACTCTACCACTTCGAGTAACCTTTGTTACATCAGCAATGCTGACTACAGACTTTGGAGAAGGAATAGGAACTTCCCTATCATTTTCTACCATCGTAGCATTATACCGGTACAGAACAGCTTTATCAGACTCATATGGCACTGGACCAGGAAAATTAATCACCAATGGAGTAACAACATACTTATGTCTATCAAAAGATATAACCACCCTCTCAGGAACAACCCTCTCAGGAATATTGAACTGAGGCATAATAACATTCATTTCATTTTCATACTCATCTCTTTTTGCTGTCACTTTGATCAACTTATCATCCATCATCTTTTGAATGTCTCTCTTAACAATCACGCAACCACGAGGATTCACCGAGCAAATGCAACATCCAGCATAATCGTGATCAATATCGTGATATTCACTTAAGAAAGCATGCATCTCAACCAAAGACCTTCGAATATGGCGGACCTCATAAATCTTGAACAAACCACGACAACCATCAACCATATTCACAGACATATTACCATGCTTCGGCAGCGGATTTGTCTTCACATTTGGATTAACATCATTGAAAAATAGAACATTGTTCCTCATCAATTTCTGTACTTCAAACTTCAATGGATAACAGTTCTCAACATCATGCCCCGGGGCACCTTGATGAAAAGCACAGCGAGCCTCTGGCTTATACCACCATGGGATAGTCTCTGGAACTGGAGGTGGAGGACGTGTTTGCACAAGATTCTTTGCAATCAAAGATGGAAGCAAGTCCGCATACAACATCGGAATAGGATCAAAACTTGGCTTAGCCCGAACCTGTTGATTACCACTCTGTTGCATAGAGGGTTGTTGATAACGAGGCTGATACTTTGGAACTGCTAGCACAGTTGGAGCCACATTAATCATCGGAGTTACAGAAGCCACATGTTGCGGATGGAAATTCCCACGACCATGAGGTCTTCTATAACTTTCACGAGACACAACATTAGTCTCACCTTCTTTATTTTTTCCAAAGTTGAACCTTCTAGAGCTTGAGCCATTACTATTCTCTTGACTTAACCGTCCCTCACGGACACCTTCTTCTAAACGCATCCCCATGCTCACCATTTTAGTGAAATCAGAAGGAGCACTTGCTATCATTCTGTCATAGTAGAAAAAACCTAAAGTCTTCAAGAAGATCTTCGTCATTTCTTTCTCTTCCAGTGGAGGAACAATCTGAGCTGCCAACTTGCGCCATCTCTGCGCATATTCTTTGAAAGTCTCCTTGTCTTTCTGAGACATAGCACGAAGTTGATCTCTATCTGGTGCCATATCAACATTATACTTGTATTGCCTCACAAAAGCCTCTCCCAAATCATTGAAGGTCTTGATTTGGCCATTATCCAAACTCATATACCATCTCATGGCTGCACCAGTCAAACTATCCTGGAAATAGTGAATCAGCAGCTTATCAATGTCTGTCTGAGCAGACATCTTTCTAGCATACATAGTCAAATGACTCAAAGGACAAGTGTTGCCTTTATACTTCTCAAACTCAAGAAACTTGAATTTGTATGGAACTCTAACATTAGGGACTAGACAAAGATCATAAGCATCTTTTCCGAATAAATCCTTATGCTTCAAGGCTCTCATCTCCTTCTGCATCTCAGCAAAGCGTCCTTGGAAATCATCAAGTCTTTCGATCACTCCAGCACCTTCACTGGGCTCAGCATGGTAAATCATTTCATCATGGTGCGGAATAGTGTGCATCACAGGCGGTGCAGTAGTCATAACTGGAGGAAGAGTATTCATCACCGGTGGGAGAGTATTAAATGCAGTAATCTCAGGAGGAGGAGGATGATAACCAGCAGGAATGAAATCAACCAGCATGCCCCAAGGGGTGCTAGCAGGCATACGATAGCGAGGAGAGATGACAGTTTCAACAGGGATTGATGCAGTAACAATCTCGGAGATGACGATATTCTGAACAGGAGAATTAGGAGGAGGTTGCTGATTCTGAGCAGCCACCAAGCCTTCCATCATGGCAGAAACTCTTTCCAAGTTTTCCCTCAGATATGCAACCTCTTCGTGCAGCTCGCGATTCTCTTGTTGTAGGGTTTCCATCACCTTCTTCCGATTAGCTCGAGTATCGAATCGGTGAGTCAGCTTGATAGGAGAACTGAATGAAGACCAAGAAACAACATAAGATCCCTGGAGAACACTCAAAAAGCAAGAAAAATGCGGATATGATGCATGGTATGCGTATGAAAATGCAAAGATTTCAAAGGACTATAAGATAACTTGCAATATTCATAAATAAACGCTTTTTGAAGTACTTAAAAAAAACTCATTCTCATTAAAATCAAAGTAAGGATTACAAGTGAAGTACAAGCCTCAACAATCCTAATACATGAGAGAAAAGTAAACTAGGCCTAGGGAATCATATCCGAAGAAGATCTGAATCCTGGCTGATACTTCATGCGAATCCTCTTAATCTCCTTCTTGTACCGATCTTCCATGTCTTCCTTATCCTTCACCAACTTGTTAACAATGGCCTTCCAAGCACCGGATGTAGGAGGAATGGTAGATGGAGTACTAGAGTAAAATAAATCCTCTCTTGGCCTCTTCGTAACACACCGCTCAAGTAACTCAATGAGATCATCCTTCTCCTTCAGTTGCTCTTGCATCGTAGTCTTCTCAAGTAGCCATTCTTCTTTCTCTTTCTTCATCTTGTCCAACTCTTCTTGAAGAGCCACCTTTTCATCAACCGGAGGAAGAAAAGCGGACAATGGTAATATGGGAAACAAAGACTCCTCAGGTGGATAAGGCATCTTGAGCTTGGAAGCCCTAGATCGAATCCACTGAATGTAACACTCAGAGGGAGCAAGGTGTTGTCTTCCCAATTGACCTTTCTCTTTCCGATGAACCGCATGCCAAGAATGAGCAATCCTTTTCTTCATTTCTACATGATCTGCACCATTAAGAAAGAAGAAACGGGATAAAGAAAGATTGTTTGGTATGTCCTTCAAACAATATCCCAACTGTCGCCTAGCAAGAATAGGGTTGTAGCTAATTCCCCCACGTGTACCAAGAAGAGGTACATTAGGAAATTCTCCACAACTATCAATAAGCACTCCAGTATCATAATGAGAACAATACCATGTCATATCCTTATGAGAAAGTGACATAATCCTTTGAGACCATCTTCGATTCTCTCTATTGTCCTTGAAGACATCGGACTTTGGTAGGTGCAAAATAAACCACCTATAGAGAAGTGGCGCACAACATACAATCTCTCCATCACCTTTGGAGGTCCTATAATGAAAAGCATGATACATATCTCCAAGCAAAGTAGGTACCGGATTCTTCTTCAAGAAAATCTGAATAGCATTCTCATCCACAATACCATCTAGGTTAGGAAATAAGACAATCCCATAAATGAGCAAAGCAAGAATAGCCTCAAATGCATCCTTATGACCCAAAGTAAGTGAAGTAGAAGCTTTCCCCATCAAGAACTTAGCATTAATACCACGAACACTCCCCTTTGGAAGAAACTTCCCATTAAGATCAGACTCCTTAAGAAAAAGTGCTTTGGCGATGACTTTGGTAGTAAGCTCCTTCTCTAAACCACTGAAAAGAAATTCCTTGTCCAAAATAGGTAAACCTATCCAATGAGAGTACTCCTCCAAAGTCGGCACAAGCTGATAATCAGGAAAAGTGAAACAATGATGCAACGGATCATAAAACTGAGCTAAGGTAGGGAGAATCCCCTCAGGTACATCGGTATCCAACATAAACAAGAGCTTCCCATGACATTTTCAGAACTCCTGGGTATCAACAACCAATGCTCCTAGCCTTCTCAACTCCACTATATTAGGATTCTTGAAGGTGTACTTCTTTGTGTTCCTCCTTTCAAAATTCATAGCCATAGACATCTGAAATTTTGCAAAAGTTCCTTATGAGTCCTTTGAAATCTTAAACACAATGCTCATGAATGCATGATGGCATGTATGCAACAACCACAAACAAGATCACACAAAACACACGGGCTTAGGTTCCGAGTCACGAGCATGAAGTCAAGGTAACAGAACACCAACCCACACAGGTAAGTACTAAGGTTTTGTATTCATTGTACCTGCAGAAAACCAAAAGGGTGCTAACAGAGGTGCACGGAGTTAACAACCATCTTTAGAATATCATCGGTACGTTGGATTACTCCCCAACCGATAACATTCTTAAAATAGACCTCGTCCGAGTGTAGTATCGCGTGACAACCACCTTAGGTTTACACCCAGACAGTTTCCGCACTACATTCCTAAATTGGCTTGGATGGGTTAAGGGTTCTATGGTCCTCAGTATGATCAGCTCAAGGTCGGAAAATAATGCCACGTATGATTACTCATTGTCGCTCCCGGGATTTTCATCCTAGTACAAACGCGAAAGTGGCGCGGAAAAGGTAGAGTCGCCAGCCAGACATTTTTATCCCGAATGAATGGGAAAGGTAATGTTGCACAAACCTGAGGAAGAAGGAAAGGACAAGGTCCTGCGAACCAAAGATCGGGAGTCGGTTACGACCTGGGAAGGTATTAGCACCCCAGATCGGCCGTCGTACCCGACGGGATCCACGCTTGCTTTTTTGTTTCAAAGGGGTGAGAAATAAGATGCTGCTGAACAAAACTGCTGACTGGAATGGAAATGGAAATGAGAAGGGAGTTGGGAAAGAAATGAGAAGGAAGGGGGAAATGTAGGGAAAATAAAGAATGTGCTCGAACGGGCCCTACCCCGCTGCCTACGTACCTCATCGGGAAAATGAGGATCAGAGTCGACGTAGTTCGCCTAACTAAGGCGGGAACTATTTGTTTGTGTTTTTTATGATGGAACCGCGTATGTCTATGCTCAGGTGTTGCAGGCTCGTCTGGTACGAGTGCGTTTACCGTCTTGCATGCGAGACAAGTCGTCGCGAGTTCGCGTTGTGAGTGAATGAGATGAGAAAAGAAGTTCCCGCGGGATAGTCGCTTGTTATTTGTTTTTGTCTTTTATAAGAAGTGTTTTGAATTTGTTTGTGAACTATCTTGTACTAAGACCTATCCATCGCGAGAAGCATTTACACCTCGCCCCGAAACAGGACGTGTATAAACACTCCGCAACAAGGTCTCGTGTCGTACAAGATTGTTCGGTTTCTCATTAGGTGTTTTATTATTTTTCTTTATGAAGAGAGAAAGAATGACTCAAGTTGGAAAAGGGAAAATCTAATGGGAACTAAGACACACCCTAATTTTATTGATTTATTTACATGGGAAATCCTATGGTTTGTGGGGTTTTCTAAGCCTAATGGAAAAAGCACCTAGGACTAATAGAATGCAACTTACTTCTTAAGGAAGATAAGTTGATTCTAAAGCAAAGGGAAAACCTAAAACAATTGAAGAATTAATCAACATACAAAAATATTGAAATTAATGACTAGCTAGAATTCAAAAACAATTCAAATAAAGGCATGAATTAAAATAGTCCTATTTATTTATTCTAATTCTAATTAAAATGAAACTTAAGCCTAAATTCTAAACTAAGGTCATACCTAATATTTTTTCTTCTAAAAATCAAAATCTAAACTAGCCTAAGTCCACATTAAATTCTAAACTTTAATCTAAACTAAACTATTTTCTAATTTGAATTTGATATCAAGCCTAAACTAAGAGAAATTATATGCATAAAACCTAAGAACTAAAAATCCTAAAAAATAGCAAAAACCTCTGGAAAAATTATGAAAATTAATCTATGGGGTCCTATGACTACCTATAACATTATGTTAAAAGGGATTCTAAAAAATCATATTTTTGCTATGCCTAAAAATTGTTTATTTTCAACTAAGGATTATTCATTAATTTCTAAAGATTAATCTACTAAAACCTAAGATAAAGTGATCTAAAAAATCCACAAAAATTAACCTAAGTACTACTATGATTCCTCTAACTACAGTAAAAATAATGGGCAAAAAAAGTTACTGGAAGATTAAAATATAAAATCTACAAATTTAGGTACAATTGAAGAAAATCTATTAAAACTATTTATATGAAAAATTCAACATAAAAATCAAAAATACAGTAAAAACAGAAAAATAAAATGTCAATTATTTCTAATGGGGATTAAAAATATATTCAATTTTTTTGGGAATTTTTCTACTCATTTTACTAGTTTTTGTGAATTATTTTGAAACAATATCAAACTAAAAAATTCTAAAAAAAACTAAAAGAAAGAAAATGAATATGGGGGTGCTATCAGTAATCTTTTCTAGTTGTTTTCCTGCATGGGCCTTAGAATGGGGGTGTAAACAGCAAAGACAACAGGCCCCAAAACGCAGATTATGAAGGGAGGTGTAGATAACAATTTTCTTTATCTTATTTTTTTATGAATCATTATGGTGGTGTGGATAGCAGAAATAGAAAATAGCCTACCGGACGGTGACAAGTGTCACCGCCGGTGTGGCTAGGGAAATGCAAATTTTATCCACTCTTATCTCTTCTAACAACAATTTTATCTTTATGGGGAATTAAGAGAAATTAATCAAAATTAATGGCCATTATTCTCTTAATGATTCTTAATTCCAAAGATTTTTATTAAACTAAATTAAACTTTATAATTAAAATGACAATACAAACAACAATACATTCTGAACAAACCCAAAAACCTAAATTCCTCTCTTCCTCTTCTTCTTCCCGTCGTGGCACCCCTTCTCCTTCTTCCTCTCCTTCCTTCACATTCATGCTCTATCCTATCGCCCCTCCTTCTTCTTCAACAAAATCAACACCGCCCTCTACCTCCTCATCCTCACCTCTCCGTCTTCGCCTCTTCTTCTTCCTAAACGCCACCACATCACCATCACTTCCTCCTTTTCCCAAATCCCCTAAACTAAACCTAATTGCCATGGTCACCTCACCGGACACCCGAAGATCCTCACCGCCATGGATTCGATCCTATCATCATCTCTTTCTCCTTTCGAAATCAAGAACTGATACCACATCCAACTCTCTATTCGCTTGAACCGAAGGAAAAAAATAACCCTCATACTTTCTAATTTGCGGATGCGGAACGTACCTTGCAATTTCGACGGATGAAAACGCGAACGAAGCTTCGATGGCGGCCAGAGAAGACGCTCAGCTAGGTACGAAATCTAATCCTCACTTCTTGACCTTCTGTCCTCTCACTCGCGATTATGAACTTTGGTTGCTTCCTAAATCCGTGGTATGGATTCTTGCTGTGTCGCAGGTTCTGCTTGAAGAACGAAATTACAGTTGAATGAAGGATGATTCGACGAACAATCAAGGTCGGAATTGACGCCACTGCGTTGTTCTGAGTTGATGAAGATTCGCGATGAGAGAGCGGTTGATGCTTCAGGTACAGAGCTCTGCAATTTTCTTCTTCGGTTTCCTGTGAATCATGACTCTGTGAAGCTGAATTCGTTGTTGACGAATCTTGTTTCTTGGTATGCAAATTAATTTCAAGTTCTTGCAATTGTTCTGCAGGATTCAGGTCAGCTCGAAGATGATGGACGTTTTTGGCATATTCTTATTGTCGTGTTTGTGATAACAAATATTATGATGAAGAGCGGATGGAGAGAAAGGAGAAGTTTTGAATGGTGTGGAAGAAGATTGAAGGAGAGGGAGAAGTTGTGGATGAAGAACTGAAGAAGAAGGTTGAAGGATTGGAGAAATTGTGTAGAAGAAGGAATTGTGGGAAGAAGAAGATTGAAAACAAAATGGTGAGGAAGAGGAAAATGAAGAGGTTGTGAGGAAGAGGAAAAGGGACTGCAATGGAGAGATTGGGAAAAGGATCGAAGATTCTCAAGCCAAAAAAGTGAAGTTCTAATAATTCTGATTTATAGAAGGCTGGAAGAAGATTATGGAAATTTCAGGTGAAAGTTTGTTAGAAGTTGGTTAGGATTCTATTATGAGTTTTTTGTTATATTTTCCTCTTTGCTTTTGAATTGTGAAGAACTAGTTATAGGTTAGTTGCATTTTGTTAGGGATTGGTTTGGTTTTTGAACTTTAAATTTCTGTTAGGGTTGCTTCAACAATATCACTTTTGTTTTCTGTTAATTCTTGCAGGGTCGAATTTTAATGCAAGCTTTGGATGAAGGGTGTTGAGCATTGATGGTGGAGTGATGACTTTATGCTAGAAAGCTGAAGGTGATATGAAGATGATGTTGGAGCTGACAGATGAAAATGGAGAGGGGATGGAGGTCATGGCGGAGCCTCCTCCCTGTTAGAGTTTCCACTTCGATGATGAAGATCATTGTTGTCGAAGAAGGGTGGTGGTGGCGACATGCTTATGAGTTTGAAGAGTGGTGAAGACACTCTTAAATTTCATTTCTGAATTTTTTCCTGTTGAAGCTCCTGATGCGGATTTGACCTTTTTTGTAGGTGTTGGCTATTGATGATTAATGAAGAATTTTGGAGATTCCTTGTTGATGTTGCTCTCATTGCCATCTCGGCATCGCTCTTGTTCTCCTCTTCTTGCTGTTTCGTTCTTGTTCTTCATTCTGAATCCACATGGTTGGTGCTGATATGCGCAAGGATGAAAGTTTGATGCTTGTCGTTCTTGCAGGTTTGGCAGGGATGCGTTTTGGTGATGACTGGCGAATAGGTGAAAAACAAAAGAAGAAGAAGAAAAGATTGAAACTGATATGAAGAAGAATTCAAAAGCACGAGGATACCATTCGTGCTGCTGCAGAAGAAACGGAGTCATTGAAATATTCTGAAGCGAAGTCCTTTTTTGCAGCATAATTCACTGAGAAATAATCAATAAAAATTGAATTATGTTAGCTGCTAGTATTTTTCTGTCATTGAGGATTTGATAAAGCATTGGAGAGGTTTCTTGATGGCGGACGAAAATTGACGGTGTAGAACGAAGAATTGAAGTTTTGTTGTTTTTTTACTCAAATTTAATGATCATAACAATTCTGAATTCGGAGTTTATTTGTAATTCAGTGTGAATTCCTTTTTTTTCGTGATCTTGTGGTTTTGTGATTGGATTCTTCATTGAAATTATTCTTCTGAGTTTCGTACTAGAAATCTTTCTCTCAACCGATTATGTCATCCCTCAATTGCCACTGATTCCTTATTTCCTTGTTTATTATGCTTTGCATTTTTCTTCCCAGCAAAATCAAACAAATGTCCCTTGTATTACTAATCAACCGAAAATGGCAAACCAAACAACTAATACTCTGCAAAGTGCACTGCCCCTGGTCCACAACAATAGGTCACCATAACACCAAGGAATTTATTGAAGCAACATAGAACTTGCAACTTGATGCTATTATATATTTTCTTTTGTTTGTTGTGCATGTGTGTATTTTGGTGTAGATCCAAGTAATGACAACTAAGAAATGGAAATGGCGAAAAAAAGAATTAGGGATTATCATGGTGATTTGAATAAAAATTGGAAATAGTAACTCAAATGATGGAGGTGGTCTAAATCCTTATCCTACAATTTGAAATTTTGTAAAGAAAGGATCAGGAAGGATTCCAAAATAAATCTAAGACATAGACAAAAGGAATTTCCGAATTGCGAATAACTAGGCATTTAAAGTTGAATGATGACTGAAGTTGAACTTGAATGACCATAAAATCTTGAGAAATCCATAAAAGATAATCCACAATACCGTAGTTCCTCTAAGAGATCATGAAGTAGTGGAAAACTCTTAAACTAAACCTTGAAATGATTTTCAATTGACTAACGACAACAAAACTCAAACGCAGATAAGCATCCATGATTCTCCTGTACACTAATAGCAACTAAGATAACATTTTGAGATATTGAGTAAGGTCGGGACCCTAATTCAAATAGACTTTGATAAAACACCTTGATTTGATGAAAACAATCTTCTTGACCACTTGCACCGAGACACCATTAACTTGATCTCATGTACCCTCTAAGCCGTATGATTACGACGATAAACCCTGGTCACTGATCTTCCCCTCTCTCCTTGAACCAACCTAACATTTGATGATCTTTGACAAGAAGGTACTCATGATGGTGAGAGTTCAAACCAGGTCTTAGCATGAGCGTAACTTCCAGGTAAATCGTCTTTGAACACACAAAACTCAAACGCTCGAACATCCCTCGACCCCACGTCTTAGGAGCTCAATGAAATGCATGATTGCGATGCAAGTGACCTAATGGATGATGCAGATGAATGCGAAACGACGAGCCAATAGAGGGGATAAATAAGGAGGGAAAATTTTGAGGTATTACAGCTGCCCCTATTCAATCATCTGCAGACTTGAATGAATAATTGCAACGACTTTTAGACGTTCAAGGTATGGAGTGATTGAATACTCGAATAAAACCTGAAAATTTGCACACTGAGGGTAATGGAAATGCCATCTGCCCATTTATTTATTTATATTTTTGTTTTGACCTCTGAATAGGCAACGGAGATAGAACTAGGTGGAATAGAATCAATGCAATCACAGCGACTGCTGAGCGAATCAAAGCCACACCGAGGGTGCCTGTTGGTGTAACAGGGCTTAACGAGACCATTAGCGGAATGGAACTCAAATTAATATGAATACTGGGCAGGACCAAGCCATAAAGAAAACAATACGCGACTGCTGGGCAGGACCAAGCCACGGAAGATGCCTGTTATCGAAATAGGACTTAACGCAACATCAACCGATTTGCGACTCAAATAAGATCAACCGATCTAACACAGAGATGGTATCAACCGATCCACCCTGGAAAGCGAGAATGTAATATCATCCGATTTACAGCTCGAAGAGAAATGATATCAACCGATTCATAACTCAAATAAGATCAACCGATCTAATATGGAGATGGTATCAACCGATCCATAACCAAGAAATCGAGAATGTAATATCATCCGATTTACAACTCGAAGAGAAATGATATCAACTGATTCATAACTCAAATAAGATCAACCGATCTAACATGGAGATGGTATCAACCGATCCATAACCAAGAAAACGAGAATGTAATATCATCTGATTTACCACTCGAAGAGAAATGATATCAACCGATTTATGACTCAAATAAGATCAACCGATCTAACTAGGAAATGGTATCAACCAATCCATTATCTTCGCATTGAGACGAGACCAAAAGGAACAAGATCATTGTACTTAAATGATAACCCGAGACGCGACCGTTGTACTGAAACGGAGACGCGAAAAAATGAGACTGTTGTACTGAAACAAGACTTAAAGATGAGACCATTGTACTTAAATGGAGACTCGAAAGGAACGGGATCATTGTACTTAAATGATGACCCGAGACGCGACCGTTGTACTGAAACGGGGACGCGAAAAAATGAGACTGTTGTACTGAAACAAGACTCAAAGATGATACCATTGTACTTAAATGGAGACTCAAAAGGAACGGGATCATTGTACTTAAATGATGACCCGAGACACGACCGTTGTACTGAAACGGGGACGCGAAAAAAATGAGACTGTTGTACTGAAACAAGACTCAACTGGGGATAACAACAAGACTTGGTAGAAGTAACCACCCTGGGAAACGAAGTTGCATTCTGTGGGAATACTTCAATCTGATTGGAGATGTAACGGGTCTTATGTAATATACCTCAAAACTGGCCCATGCTGGTATGCATATGTTTGGATTTATGGCGATGCTCCATAATAATGGAAATGCTACGCTTTGGAGAATGCAAATGTAATGATGATTACTAGATGCAAATGCAAATGCAAAGGGGTCTCCCGATGAGGAGATAGCAGATATCCCAGATGGCTTGACTGGGGAGGAATAGTGATCACTGCATTGATCTGGTTCATTTTGATGAGGAGGAAACAACTCTGCGGGGAAGGTTATCAATGATACACCGGCTCTGAACAGCCGCCATTGCCAAAAATAAATTGGACTTTGAGATCGGAGCGCCAAGACCTGCTGGAGATGGACCCTTCTTGAACTCTGGTGGGGAATTGAGGACCTCCTGACTTGGCTGGGAACCAAAGGCATGGCACTGCTGAGAGAGCAAACTGCTGGGGAGGAATGACACCCCTTATTCTGCTGAGAATTGCCCCTATCTGAAGGGAAACTTCTGCTTGGGGATGACACCCACCTTCTTCTACCTTGCTGGGAGAAATTTCAGCTTCCACTTTACTGGGGATGACAGATAATATCAATGATAAAGCTTCCCGCTGAAGATAAGAGCTCAAGTTGCCACTTGCTGGGGATAAGAGATAAATCCTCTCATGTTGGGAATAAGAGATGTAAGGCGTCTCATGATGGGGATGAGAGACGATGATATCCTTCTGCTCAAGAAGTAACCTTCCATTTGCCGCACTACTGGAGAAGGGATTGTCTAATGAGACTTGCTAAGGAATTTTGATCAATGAAGCTTGCTGATGAAATAACTCTTGAAGTACTGTGCTAACAATGGCTTTGCTTCCAGCCTCTGGGTTGATAGATCGCCAACTAACCATGATTGAATAATGGTTCTCTGAAATTTTCAACTCGCCTCAGACTAAGGTCCATCGGAAGAAAATGTATCAAGAGGATTTTACAGAAAACATGACATACGAAATGCCTCAGTGTCTTCAAACTCTTGGAGAGATTCGTTGGATCTCGAAATAATTGCCCCAGACTGCATGGTTTGTGCAAGAATTTTCCTCGCGAGGATTCATGAAAAACCTTATATCACTGTGAGAAAGTGTGTCCTAGTATTTTGAACCTTGGGTAGGTGCTTCTGATTAACTGTCTTCAGGAGAAAGTAACTTCTAGTGCTCTTGGGGTGGCCTGCCCTAGTACGAGCCTTGAAGTGATCACCTATGACTGACTGTGTTTTGAAGAAAACACCCATGCCAATTGTTCTTTGAAAGATTGGATCTCAAAGTAACTGCCCCGGTTTGGTTAAAACTTGAATGAATGCCTCAGACTCATGGCTCTTTGAGAGATTTGATCTCGAAGTGATTTCCCCAGTTTGGCGACGTGATTGCCCCAGATTAGTTGGCTTTTACCACGACTGGTTGGTAATGTCCCCACTCAATGGAGTTTTTTTCTTGGAAAAGTGCATCTCAATAGATTGACCTTCGGAAGTTTCAGACTTCTCAACTTGGCAAGATTAAGCTTTTGTACTGAGATTCCATATGTAAACTTTTATGATGCCAAACAAATGTATGTAAGCAGAAAATGTTTATTTTAAGAATGAAAATTCTAATGCAACACACATGTTAATCTTGAAGTTTTACTGTAAAAAGATGTCTCCAACCTTTGTGAATGAATCACTGGTTAAGATACGACATTGATTTTTGATGAATGAAAGCATGCTCATGCAACACCAACAAAGAACTTTTAGCACAACTCATAGGAGTCAGGAACGCGATCTTGTGGTAGTACGCTCTCAAAAATACCCCTGTTTCAGTTAGGACTTTTGAGGGTTGTATCGTGGCCTGGTTCACGGTTATAGAAACAAAGGATATAGGCTCGAAGTTTACTTGTGCCCACCACTCTTCATGATGTTCTCCATTACTATGTTCAGCTAGCTTTCACAAGCGCTCACCTCTCTAAAAGGGTTTTGTGATGGTTAAG
Organism: Lathyrus aphaca; assembly: GCA_963966055.1. Classification (NCBI taxonomy): domain Eukaryota; kingdom Viridiplantae; phylum Streptophyta; class Magnoliopsida; order Fabales; family Fabaceae; genus Lathyrus; species Lathyrus aphaca. Next base: position 497,651,947 of record OZ014522.1, read on the forward strand.
GAACCAATGACACTAACAGTTTTAAACACTAATCAGGTTATTGTTTGGAGTCAGTCACCCCTTTGTCTTTCGTGTCTGTGCCACACGACTTTGTTCTTGCTTAAGGATCTTTCTTGTGTAATCCTTTTCTTCTTTCGCTTTTGCATTATTTTTCTTATCCCCAACTTTTGCCTGGACTGATTCTTGTGAATATTTGATTATGGAGTCCAGCGAGATGCCCTAACTTTTGCCTAAGTCGCTTGTTTTCAAGTTTCGACTTAGCGGGCTTTTTTTTTTCAAATACTTTTTTTCGAACAAATCGTGTGACACTGGTTGTCTTGATTGCTTTGAAAGGGTCATGACTGTCTCACTTCTTGGTTGATGAGTAATAACCAATGTGGTTTCCGGTCTTTGGACTCTTGATTGGGATAACCATTGTAGTTTCTGGTCTTTGGACCTCTTGATTTGGTACAACGAAAGGTAATGGATCCTCAGATTCACACTCCTTTTGAAATTTGAACGCTCGGTCAAACTAACTGACGCCTACCCTGCCCCTGGGTTAAATGCAAGGGTTTTTTTATCATGCGAAAAGAAACTACTTCAAGGCTCAAATGGGTTGGCGAGGGTCTATCTCCCTTATATCTCTGGTGTTTAGGATTTGAAACAATGCATGTACATCGTCAACAAGGTCTTTCTCAAAAGCACACAATTAGAGATTTTTGCGTTTTCATTTCGTCATCCTCCCCGATAGAGTTTAAGCACAACAGTTGGTATTGCAATGCACATACACAAAACCATGGGTGAATACGAATGGATTACTTCAAGAAAAACATGTGCATTTTATTATGGTTATCATTCAAACACAAATAAGTTTCATGCATGCATACAAATTTTTAAGCAAACAATATAAACTACAAATGAAAATGCAGTAAAGAAACTGAACATTGTCGTCATTGAGGAGACTCGACTCCGTCTGGACTTATCGCTTCTGAAGACTTTCAGCAGTCTGCAGTCTGGATGCTCATTCTGTTACTGATTCGGTGCCATATTCCCACCTTTTCCTAATGTGAACACAATAGTCTTGGAATCAATCAAATTCGGGATCTTGTCTTCACCTTTTCCTCTGAAAGACTTGCAATCTTCAATTAAACGACCAAGTGCCCCAGAATGGTAATCATACTTGGCATTGAAACTCCAAAGGAAGCTTTGTCGGAGATGATCCTGATGCAATTAGCTCAACCACTCCGAATTTGCGTAAATGAGGAAACTTATTGCACGTGCGTCATCAGAATATGATCAATCTTCTTCTCATATTATTCTGGCCTTTACCCTTATGCTCTGCCCCTAGGACACTCTTGGGAAGCTCAGGTTGGATGCTGACAAATGACATCTGGAGGGAAGAGGTTGATAAAGTTAATAGATAAGGTTGCTCGGAAAGATCTCATGTGATCTCCTGCCTACGTATCTCCATTGACCAATGGAGAATCAGAGCAGCGTAGTTCCCCTCAATAGGGATGAAAATAGATTCGTTCAGAATTTCCATAACCAAACTCATCTGAGTCTTCATCTGGTTGACTTCCTCTTTCAACAGCTTTTGATTCTGAAATAAGGTTTACACCTCTGTCCTGAATGGCCTCAGTTGGGTCTTCCTTCGATTACCTCCGCCCGGAGTTGCTTCAAATATATACCTTGATGATTGTGGTTTAAGTTGTCCATTCTGATGAGAAATCAAGTCAGGAAAAGAATCTGTCTCTGAACACCTGTAAAGAATGCAAGGATGTATGCAAATGCCATGTTCAATTATTTCTGAGGAATCTATCTGCTTTGATTCAAGTTTTGACACAGAAAAATCCAACAACATGATTCAGATATGTGATCCTCGGAAATAACTAAACATGTGTGCAGAAATGCTATGATGTCATGTATGCAACAGGCATGTGATCAATGATCTGATGTTGGTGTCGGTGTTGAGCAATGAGTCAAGTGTCTGAATAGAACCATAATAGCAGCACCATCTCTGTATAGAACCCCATAACTGAGAACCCAATAACTGTAGAACTGGATCACATAATATAATAGTCATTGATGGTGTTGAAGCTGAACAACGAGCCAAGCGTCTGTGGAGAGTCACAATATCAAGGTCACAATGGTAATCACAGTAACAATTTCTCTGAATAGAAATCCCGAATCTCAGAATCAGAGAACCATAGAACACTGAACAATACTGACAAAGTGGGTATGTTGAAGTTTAGGGTTCCTGCAAACCTGTAAACCCCTCCCAATCTCACGGGTGTGCTACTCGGGTCAACATCACAGACTCTCAAAGCCGAATAGAAATAATACGTTCACCATTTCTGAGAAATGGCTCATGACCAAATCATGGAATCGGTTTGGCATTATGTACTACTCAGGGAGGCCTCAGCTGAGTCCAAGGAAACAAGCATCCCTCATAAGTCCTCAACTTCAAGCACTGAATCGAGAAACAATAGTACATTCATCCCGAAGGGTACAATACTACCGTCATACAAACAGTTTGTCTTGACTGGATTCCTATGAGAGAACCAGGCCATCCTATGCGAGTTCCCAGTGGGCCCTCAGATGCGAGTGGGTTTGCCAACAAATGTGGTCTGCCACTGTCATCACTGGAGAGGGTTGTTTCCAATAAGGTTCTCAATGATCGGTCCCCAGCTGCACATAACCATCAAGGTCGTATCCCGAAGTGAGGTAATCCCCACACAGAATAGTTCCAAGACAGTTGCAATCTGGGTGTGGAACACATCGCCACTCATCATGGTGAGATACCATGGGAGTACAATGTCTGTCCACGCTAATCCTATAGTGCACTCAAGCCGGGTAGTTGGCTTATCTCACAGTAACTCCCATCCCACAGAAAAAATGAAAACCAGCACAGCCAGACAGTCCAGTATAATATGATGCATGGAAAATAAATACTGAAAACGGTAAATAAATGCGGTAAAGTAAAGCTGTAAAATAAAACTGTAAATAAAACAGTAAAGCCAAACTAAACAACAAACATATAAACACCTAAAGAAACAAAACCAAACAGGCGCTAGGATTGACTCTACAAGGGAAACCGGAAGAATCAGGTTAGTTCCCAGCAGAGTCGCCAGCTATCGCTCCCGGGATTTTCATCCTAGTACAAACGCGAAAGTGGCGCGGAAAAGGTAGAGTCGCCAGCCAGACATTTTTATCCCGAATGAATGGGAAAGGTAATGTTGCACAAACCTGAGGAAGAAGGAAATGATAAGGTCCTGCGAACCAAAGATCGAGGTTCGGGAGTCGGTTACGACATGGGAAGGTATTAGCACCCCAGATCGTCTGTCGTACCCGACGGGATCCACGCTTGCTTGTTTGTTTCAAAGAGGTGAGAAATAAGATGCTGCTGAACAAAACTGCTGACTGGAATGGAAATGGAAATGAGAAGGGATTTGGGAAAGAAATGAGAAGGAAGGGGGAAATGTAGGGAAAATAAAGAATGTGCTCGAACGGGCCCTACCCCGCTGCCTACGTACCTCATCGGGAAAATGAGGATCAGAGTCGACGTAGTTCGCCTAACTAAGGCGGGAACTATTTGTTTGTGCTTTTTATGCTGGAACCGCGTATGTCTATGCTCAGGTGTTGCAGGCTCGTCTGGTACGAGTGCGTTTACCGTCTTGCATGCGAGACAAGTCGTCGCGAGTTCGCGTTGTGAGTGAATGAGATGAGAAAAGAAGTTCCCGCAGGATAGTCGCTTGTTATTTGTTTTTGTCTTTTATAAGAAGTGTTTTGAATTTGTTTGTGAACTGTCTTGTACTAAGACCTATCCATCACGGGAAGCATTTACACCTCGCCCCGAAACAGGACGTGTATAAACACTCCGCAACAAGGTCTCGTGTCGTACAAGATTGTTCGGTTTCTCATTAGGTGTTTTATTATTTTTCTTTATGAAGAGAGAAAGAATGACTCAAGTTGGAAAAGGGAAAATCTAATGGGAACTAAGACACACCCTAATTTTATTGATTTATTTACATGGGAAATCCTATGGTTTGTGGGGTTTTCTAAGCCTAATGGAAAAAGCACCTAGGACTAATAGAATGCAACTTACTTCTTAAGGAAGATAAGTTGATTCTAAAGCAAAGAGAAAACCTAAAACAATTGAATAATTAATCAACATACAAAAATATTGAAATTAATGACTAGCTAGAATTCAAAAACAATTTAAATAAAGGCATGAATTAAAATAGTCCTATTTATTTATTCTAATTCTAATTAAAATGAAACTTAAGCCTAAATTCTAAACTAAGGTCATACCTAATATTTTTTCTTCTAAAAATCAAAATCTAAACTAGCCTAAGTCCACATTAAATTCTAAACTTTAATCTAAACTAAACTATTTTCTAATTTGAATTTGATATCAAGCCTAAACTAAGAGAAATTATATGCATAAAACCTAAGAACTAAAAATCCTAAAAAATAGCAAAAACCTCTGGAAAAATTATGAAAATTAATCTATGGGGTCCTATGACTACCTATAACATTGTGTTAAAAGGGATTCTAAAAAATCATATTTTTGCTATGCCTAAAAATTGTTTATTTTCAACTAAGGATTATTCATTAATTTCTAAAGATTAATCTACTAAAACCTAAGATAAAGTGATCTAAAAAATCCACAAAAATTAACCTAAGTACTACTATGAGTCCTTTAACTACAGTAAAAAGAATGGGCAAAAAAAGTTACTGGAAGATTAAAATATAAAATCTATAAATTTAGGTACAATTGAAGAAAATCTATTAAAACTATTTATATGAAAAATTCAACATAAAAATAAAAAATACAGTAAAAACAGAAAAATAAAATGTCAATTATTTCTAATGGGGATTAAAAATATATTCAATTTTTTTGGGAATTTTTCTACTCATTTTACTATTTTTTGTGAATTATTTTGAAACAATATCAAACTAAAAAATTCTAAAAAAAACTAAAAGAAAGAAAATGAATATGGGGGTGCTATCAGTAATCTTTTCTAGTTGTTTTCCTGCATGGGCCTTAGAATGGGGGTGTAAACAGCAAAGACAACAGGCCCCAAAACGCAGATTATGGAGGGAGGTGTAGATAACAATTTTCTTTATCTTATTTTTTTATGAATCATTATGGTGGTGTGGATAGCAGAAATAGAAAATAGCCTACCGGACGGTGACAAGTGTCACCGCCGGTGTGGCTAGGGAAATGCAATCTTATCCACTCTTATCTCTTCTAACAACAATTTTATCTTTATGGGGAATTAAGAGAAATTAATCAAAATTAATGGCCATTATTCTCTTAATGATTCTTAATTCCAAAGATTTTTATTAAACTAAATTAAACTTTATAATTGAAATGACAATACAAACAACAATACATTCTGAACAAACCTTAAACCTAAATTCCTCTCTTCCTCTTCTTCTTCCCGCCGCGGCACCCCTTCTCCTTCTTCCTCTCCTTCCTTCACATTCATGCTCTATCCTATCGCCCATCCTTCTTCTTCAACAAAATCAACACCGCCATCTACCTCCTCATCCTCACCTCTCCGTCTTCGCCTCTTCTTCTTCCTAAACGCCACCACATCACCATCACTTCCTTCTTTTCCCAAATCCCCTAAACTAAACCTAATTGCCATGGTCACCTCACCGGACACCCGAAGATCCTCACTTCCATGGATTCGATCCTATCATCACCTCTTTCTCCTTTCGAAATCAAGAACTTATACCACATCCAACTCTCTATTCGCTCGAACCGAAGGAAAAAAATAACCCTCATACTTTCTAATTTGCGGATGCGAAACGTACCTTGCAATTTCGACGGATGAAAACGTGAACGAAGCTTCGATGGCGGCCAGAGAAGACGCTCAGCTAGGTACGAAATCTAATCCTCACTTCTTGACCTTCTGTCCTCTCACTCACGATTATGAACTTTGGTTGCTTCCTAAATCCGTGGTGTGGATTCTTGCTGTGTCGCAGGTTCTGCTTGAAGAACGAAATTATAGTTGAATGAAGGATGATTCGACGAACAATCAAGGTCGGAATTGACGCCACTGCGTTGTTCTGAGTTGATGAAGATTCGCGATGAGAGAGCGGTTGATGCTTCAGGTACAGAGCTCTGCAATTTTCTTCTTCGGTTTCCTGTGAATCATGACTCTGTGAAGCTGAATTCGTTGTTGACGAATCTTGTTTCTTGGTATGCAAATTAATTTCAAGTTTTTGCAATTGTTCTGCAGGATTCAGGTCTGCTCGAAGATGATGGACGTTTTTGGCATATTCTTATTGTCGTGTTTGTGATAACAAATATTGTGATGAAGAGTGGATGGAGAGAAAGGAGAAGTTTTGAATGGTGTGGAAGAAGATTAAAGGAGAGGGAGAAGTTGTGGATGAAGAACTGAAGAAGAAGGTTGAAGGATTGGAGAAATTGTGTAGAAGAAGGAATTATGGGAAGAAGAAGATTGAAAAGAGAATGGTGAGGAAGAGGAAAATGAAGGGGTTGTGAGGAAGAGGAAAAGGGACTGCAATGGAGATATTGGGAAAAGGATCGAAGATTCTCAAGCCAAAAAAGTGAAGTTCTGATAATTCTGATTTATAGAAGGCTGGAAGAAGATTATGGAAATTTCAGGTGAAAGTTTGTTAGAAGTTGGTTAGGATTCTGTTATGAGTTTTTTGTTATATTTTCCTCTTTGCTTTTGAATTGTGAAGAACTAGTTATAGGTTAGTTGCATTTTGTTAGGGATTGGTTTGGTTTTTGAACTTGCAATTTCTGTTAGGGTTGCTTCACAAATCTCACTTCTGTTTTCTGTTAATTCTTGCAGGGTCGAATTCTAATGCAAGCTTTGGATGAAGGGTGTTGAGCATTGATGGTGGAGTGATGACTTTAAGCTAGAAAGTTGAAGGTGATATGAAGATGATGTTGGAGCTGACAGATGAAAATGGAGAGGGGGTGGAGGTCATGGCGGAGCCTCCTCCCTGTTAGAGTTTCCACTTCGATGATGAAGATCATTGTTGTCGAAGAAGGGTGGTGGTGGCGACATGGTTCTGAGTTTGAAGAGTGGTGAAGACACTCTTAAATTTCGTTTCTGAATTTTTTCCTGTTGAAGCTCCTGATGCGGATTTGACCTTTTTTGTAGGCGTTGGCTATTGATGATTAATGAAGAATTTTGGAGATTCCTTGTTGATGTTGCTCTCCTTGCCATCTCGGCATCGCTCTTGTTCTCCTCTTCTTGCTGTTTCGTTCTTGTTCTTCATTCTGAATCCACATGGTTGGTGCTGATATGCGCAAGGATGAAAGTTTGATGCTTGTCGTTCTTGCAGGTTTGGCAGGGATGCGTTTTGGTGATGACTGGCGAATAGGTGAAAAACAAAAGAAGAAGAAGAAAAGATTTAAACTGATATGAAGAAGAATTCAAAAGCACGAGGATACCATTCGTGCTGCTGCAGAAGAAACGGAGTCATTGAAATATTCTGAAGCGAAGTCCTTTTTTGCAGCATAATTCACTGAGAAATAATCAATAAAAATTGAATTATGTTAGCTGCTAGTATTTTTCTGTCATTGAGGATTTGATAAAGCATTGGAGAGGTTTCTTGATTGCGGACGAAAATTGACGGTGTAGAACGAAGAATTGAAGTTTTGTTGTTTTTTTTACTCAAATTTAATGATCATAACAATTCTGAATTCGGAGTTTATTTGTAATTCAGTGTGAATTCCTGTTTTTGTGTGATCTTGTGGTTTTGTGATTGGATTCTTCATTGAAATTATTCTTCTGAGTTTCGTACTAGAAATCTTTCTCTCAACCGATTATGTCATCCCTCAATTGCCATTGATTCCTTGTTTCCTTGTTTATTATGCTTTGCATTTTTCTTCCCAGCAAAATCAAACAAATGTCCCTTGTATTACTAATCAACCGAAAATGGCAAACCAAACAACTAATACTCTGCAAAGTGCACTGCCCCTGGTCCACAACAATAGGTCACCATAACACCAAGGAATTTATTGAAGCAACATAGAACTTGCAACTTGATGCTATTATACATTTTCTTTTGTTTGTTGTGCATGTGTGTATTATGGTGTAGAGCCAAGTAATGACAACTAAGAAATGGAAATGGCGAAAAAAAGAATTAGGGATTATCATGGTGATTTGAATAAAAATTGAAAATAGTAACTCAAATGATGGAGGTGGTCTAAATCCTTATCCTACAATTTGAAATTTGGTAAAGAAAGGATCAGGAAGGATTCCAAAATAAATCTAAGACATAGACAAAAGGAATTTCCGAATTGCGAACAACTAGGCATTTAAAGTTGAATGATGACTGAAGTTGAACTTGAATGACCATAAAATCTTGAGAAATACATAAAAGATAATCCACAATACCGTAGTTCCTCTAAGAGATCATGAAGTAGTGGAAAACTCTTAAACTAAACCTTGAAATGATTTTCAATTGACTAACGACAACAAAACTCAAACGCAGATAAGCATCCATGATTCTCCTGTACACTGATAGCAATTAAGATAACATTCTGAGATATTGAGTAAGGTCGGGACCCTAATTCAAATAGACTTTGATAAAACACCTTGATTTGATGAAAACAATCTTCTTGACCACTTGCACCGAGACACCATTAACTTGATCTCATGTACCCTCTGAAAGCCGTATGATTACGACGATAAACCCTGGTCACTTATCTTCCCCTCTCTCCTTGAACCAACCTAACATTTGATGATCTTTGACAAGGAGGTACTCATGATGGTGAGAGTTCAAACCAGGTCTCAGCATGAGCGTAACTTCCAGGTAAATCGTCTTTGAACACACAAAACTCAAACGCTCGAACATCCCTCGACCCCACGTCTTAGGAGCTCAATGAAATTCATGATTGCAATGCAAGTGACCTAATGGATGATGCAGATGAATGCGAAACGACGAGCCAATAGAGGGGATAAATAAGGAGGGCAAATTTTGAGGTATTACACTCATCATGACATTGATATTCCAAGAGAGCCTAACCGAGTGGAGATTATCAAATTGATATAGCTTTGGACTACTTCATCACTTATCGCTTCGAATATCGCCGTCCTATCATAAGTTCATCTCAGATCCGGGTTAGAATCTATCTCACACAGAGGATCACCAAAACTGAAACAGAACAAACAAATAACAAACAAATCAAACCAAAGCAGTAAATAAATCAAAGTAGGCCGAATCCACTTAGAGACGGATCCCCAGCAGAGTCGCCACTTTTCTGTAGCAGTAAAATCATGAGTATAAGCTATTGATTAACTTAACTCAAGGTAAACAGAGTCGCCACCGCGCTTTTATTTTATTCCAAAAGGAAAAGGGAAAAAGAGCGAATAAAACCTAATGAATCTAAAAGCAAGAAAGCTAAAGAAACACATCAGAGAAACAGGTAAGGGGATAGGTTACACGATGGGAAGGTTTTACGCACCCAAAATGTCTGTGGTACTCCACGGGAGCCCTTTGAAAAATTTACTGCTTTTGGTTTGAAAATGGTTTGTTTGAAAGAGATCTGAGAGATGAGAAGAGAAACATTTTTTAATATTTTTGTGTTTGAAGAGGTTTAATGCCTCATGCCTACGTACCCACAAAGTGCAATGCGAGATCAAAACCTCGTAGTTCGTGGTACAAAATTTGAAAAGAAACGATGAGTTGCATTAATTTTAAAATGTAAACATAAGTCGTCATTCTTTAGCGAATAATTCCGCTAGAAAGAATGAATCATATCTAAACATGAAAATGAAAAGTGCACAAAGGCACAAAAACAATTGAGTGAGTTTGGATTTTTTTAAAGTCTTTGAGAAAAGAGTTTCGATATATTTACATGAATTAACATTTATTAAGAAGATAAAGTGAAAAGATAAAATCGCTTGACCTAAGTCAAGGTTTGATTATGAAAACATTTGAAGTTTGAAAACAAAGAAGATTTAAAAATAGGGAGAAGATTTGAAAATTTAAGAAGTGGGAGGAGATGAAGGGACTATCCTAATACTTGAATTTAAAAGTTAAGAGAAGAGCGATCAAACCATATTATGAATATTTCTTCAAGGTAAACGGAATTCCATCTTCATAGACAAATGAAAATAACTCGAGGCCAAGGTCTTTAACCAATCACAACTTGAGCACAGGGAGAGATCCTAAAATCTAAGTCCAAACTCCAATGCTAAGGATAGTGGCCATAGTCCAAGAATTAAAGTCACAAGTTTGTTTTAGATGTTTGATCCATTATTAATGTTTTTTGAGTCCAAATGGACAAAAGAAGAATCACAAATATAACAATATAAACATAAACAATATGATAGATGATGTAATATGATAATAGCATAATAAAAGAGATAACGAGCGAGAAATTGAAATAAAGAGGATAAGGTGCGAGAGATTGAATTTAAATGGTTAGTATATTAATAGTATTATAATATTTACATATAAATGGTATGATGAACTTAATCAAACACAACCACAAAAGATAACCAAAAATCGAGGCAACCGGATCCAAGTGGATCTTATTCCGAATTCGGGACAAATTTAGGTCTATGTTAAGCAATCACCGAGTAATTTACGAAGTAATTACCCTACAAATGAGGCCGGCCACCACCAATTAAGGTGGAAAGTATTTGTGCTAATACATGTCAGAGAAATGATATTATGAATCATTCTCCGAAAACATGCCACACTAAAAGAAAAAAGAATGATCTAATCTTAATCGAGATTTTCGTTGAATTATCGAATGCAACCTATCACGATCCCAAAGTATGGAGAATGATCCAAATGATCATTCATCCATAGATTTGAAATAATGAAGATTAAACATCTTCAAAAAACCAACAATCTACGAATCGGAGATTTTCATCGACCAAAAATAAAAGAATAAAAGGAAATGAAAAAGGAAACATATATTTAAAATAAGATCCATAACAAATAAAAAAACAATTAAAAGACCTTTATAAATTTCTTTTTCTAAAACTTTTTCTTCAAAAACATCCTTAAATAATATTCTAAGAATATTATTATTATCAAGATTTATTTAAACTCTTTTTTTTTTAAAACAAGTAACATAACAAAAAGAAAAAAAAATAAAAAATAAAAAAGAGATAATTGAGGGGGGAGGGATGCGCAGCAGAGTGAGGTGTGGATAGAAAATAGATCCACCTCATTAAGGCCCAATCCACATTGAAACAATCAATTAAAAAATAAAGAAAGACAACAAAAAAAAGAGTCAGTCATCTTCTTCTCATTAACAGTGGCGGAAAAATGAGCACAAGCATTCACAGAAACGAAAAATCCAGGCCGTCCTCACCGTCGATCGCGAACCCGTTCTCTCTTCCTTGAAGATTTCGCGGACAACCTCCCTCTCACAATCGCGATTTCTTTTCTTCTCCTTCGGTTCTCGGCGATTTCTCTGTCCAATCGTTGTGGATTTGAGGTTTCGAGAAGAGAGAATTGGTGAGATTAATGGAGTATAATGGAAGGTAATTAGAGTTGTGCTTCTGTTGATTTGAGAGAGAGTGTATGAAGCAGCAAGTTACGGAAACGAAAGAGGCAGGGATATCCAAATTGAATTTCAAATTGAAGGTTTAATGAATGGAGATGTGAAGCTTGAAATTGGTTGAAGCTCTGAATTTGTGCAGGGATTCATGGGGCTATTTAAGCTTGGGATTTGAAAGAGGAGAGGGTTCTATTTATAGGAGGAGAAGCTGAGAGTTGATTGCCGTTTTTGGGATTTTGGTTGCGTTTCGTCGTCACGGATTTTTCTACGTTTCTCATTCTCACCATTTCTACGTTTTGATTATTCTTTGCTGCGTTTTGGAATGGTGAGGAAGGTGTGTTCTGCTAAATTTGTTTTCAGTTTTCCTTTGTGTTTTATTCGGGAGAGTGCTGCGTTTTGCTTCATGAAATTCGCGTGTTCGCTTGCAACAATTTCCTGCGTTTTGTCCGTGTGCAGCAGGTGTATCACATGTGCGAAGCTGCGTTTTGTATGAGCTTGGCTTGCAGCATGTTAGCGTACGGCGTGATGTGTTTTGGGCCAGTGTGTTGCGTGAAGGCTTGTGGTGAGGGCTTGCAGCTGAGATTTGCTTTGTTGCTGGCTGGCCCGCGTGTGGCTGGGTGTTTGTTCGATGAAGCTGATGTGATTAATGAAACAGTGTGTTTTAGCTGCTGGGAATTTGGTGTATGATGTGATGTTGGGAATTCAACGTGGGACTGGAAAAAATCAAGTGCTGACTCCTTTTTTCTATACTATTTTATTATAGAAATAAAAATGAATGGGCTAGTGTAATGGGCCTTAAATCTATCTTTTATAATTTTTGGTGAGAAAAAGATTGTATAGTGATATAAGAAAAAAATGGTTTTAGAAAATCAATAAAAATGGATAATAAAAATAAATGGGATTATGGAAATAAAAAATGAATAATCGAGAAAAAGAATGGTAGAAAAGATGGTCATTGGATAAAAATGGATAATAGAAAAATTGGAAAATTAAAAATGGTTTAATCGAAATTGGGTAAAGGATATGAAATGATGATTTAGTCGGAAATGGATAATGGATATGAAATTGATTTTAAGCCCACAACCAACTCTTGATTTTTCTTTGCACAAGCCACTGATAATGATGAATACATACATCACTAAATCACTGGATAACTTGCAAATCTGAGCCACAATCACCTGGATCATCTGAAATCAGTCCTGATTACTTGAATTTATACTGAAGAAAATAGATCCACAACTGAGCCATTAATAAACCGATGAACACTTGATAAACCTGAGGATCCCAACCAAACTTCGCACAGAATACTGATTGATAAACTGATGAACTTAGCACACAACACAACTTGAACTTTGAACACATATCATCTGAGAAACCAAACACTGGTACACATATCTTGCAGTTGAAACAGTCTTTGATAGTTTGACCATGATTAGGTCAAACGTCCATCTGAATCGAATCATAATTGAACAAATGCATCTGAATTGAAATATTGTCTTATCTTTAAAATCCTGCAACACAGAGAAGAAGAAGAAACAAACTGCCACATATTTTTTTGTATTTTGGTTAGAGATCAGTAAATACAAACAAATATTAAAAACAAAAGCAAAGGTGATCCCCTGCGATATGTAAACCTTGAATCTGAGAAGAAACTGAGAAATAGTGCGATCTTGTTTGTATAAAAAATGCAGATGAAATGCGAAGAAATCTTAGGACAAAAATTAGGGTGTTACACTTATATCTAATTAAATGGTTGTATCATATACCATTTCATAAATTATTTCATTATCATGTTATAGACACATAATGGCATATGCAAGTTCTTGGGAGTTAGGTCAGTGGGTATGAAATTCTAGTGTCACGTGACTGATTATTCTGGAATTCCCGCTTTGAGCAATTTTCTATAGGACTGGCTAGGGGTCGAAGATTTGGTTCAGGAAGCGGAAGATACTCTCGAATAGATGTCTAAAAGATGTCCATCTTTTACTGTTCACTCTGCAAATAAAACCTTAAACTCTAGATTTTCTTCCATTCCAATTTCTTCGAGTGTTAATTGTGATATTAAAGTGTTATGGGATATTCTGGCTCCGTCAAATATTTTGTTGTTTGGGTAGTATTGGATTCTTAATTGATTTCCAATGAAAGACCAATTGGTGAAGCGCTATATTTTGTTTGAAGATAGATATAAACTCCTCGACTTGTGCTTCAATGAGGAAGAGACCCAAGATCATGTCTTTCATTGTGTTGGTTTTAGCAGGAGGTTATGGAGAACAACTCTTAATTGGCTCTGGGATGGTGTTGTTTTGAATTAGAAGGATTTAGCCGATTTTCCATTCACTTCTAACTCTATTACAGGGAAGGAGGTCAGAAGGGTGTTGGAATAATTTGGTTGGTAGTTTCTTGGATTATTTGGAATCTCCGTAATGGAATCATTTTCAAAGGTATTAATCCAAATTTCGACGAATGTTGAATGAAAGTCAAAATTCTATTGTGGGAATGGTATCGTTTATCTTTTCAAGTTTTTTTTTGTTGAGTTCCCAACTTTTGAATAACGATCATTTTTCTTGCCGGTTAACTTCTTTTTGATTGTTTTATTTTTATAAAGGTTTCGAGTATCCCTTGTACTCGTTTGTCGTAATCGAATCATTGCTTATCTCTTGTAACAATCCTTATTATAAGAAAAAATTAACTTTTTATATTCATTAAATGATCAATGTATCTAATCCATATATAACGAATAGGTGCACATTTTGTATTAGGGGCATATTTGTATTAGGTGCACAATCTAGGAATTGAAAAGCATGTGACGGAAAGTTATTTTGTCAATGAAGAATGCCTGAACCGTCTAAGATATTAATGTATGGTGCTAAGTAATGTAACTATGTGGACTCATGAGTTTTTTTTAGTAAGCAAGTTATGATTAAAGGGAGAACTAATGGTTCTCCAACCTGTTTATAACCAAAAGCGGGAAAGACCCGATAATAGAAAAATTACAAACCAATTGGCCTTACGAGAGAAATAGTAAAGGATATTTACTAAAATCATAATAACTACAATTGGGATGAGTAATTTCTCCGTAAAAATATCACTTCCAAATTAAAGATTTTATACCCCACAATATATTATTAAAGTTTCAATCCTCCATCCGGTTGTGAAACTCCACTAACATACAGTAGAAGTTAATTTCTTCAACCATAAAAATATTTTTCAAAAATTGATTAAAAAAAATACACGTGCAACAATTTCCTCATTAAGAATGTGATGCATGGAATCAATCACTGAATCCTCACAAGTTATCCCTTTCCTTAAATCTCTACATGGATCGTCGCTATCAATTTTCCAATATGTTTTCCTTGAATCTCTACATGGATCGTCGCTACCAATTTTCCAACCTGTTAACTTAAATTTTGTTTGGTTAAACTAACTAAGTTTATAGTACAAGGAAAAAAAGATTTGCGACATATAAATTGTGGCGATTCCCTCAAAATTGACTTTATTTTTGGACCGTAAAGTTGTCACGGGCAGTTAGAGCCAATTGTCACAAGTTTTTTTTAAAATATATTGAGTAATATAATTGTGACGCTTATCAAAGAACTGTCTTCTTTTCACACCAGCGATGACTATATGTCGTGATTATTTTAACCAATCATCACCTACATTCAGAATTATTTAAATAATTTTTTATAAATATCATTTTTGAAATATATATTTTTAAATTATATAATTTTAACTATTTTTTAATTATTTTTTAATACTAAATATTTATGTTATAAGAGTTTAAAATTATTATTTTTTAATTTGTAAAAAATATAAAATAAATTTATAGAAACCATTAATTATTATCTATATCTTTATTTCAACTTCTTTTAGTTGAGTTATATGTTCTTCATTAAATTTAAGTTTTTAAAATATTTTTTATAATTTACTATTTAATAAGTTAAATTTAATCTTGTTTTAATTTCAAGAAAAATATTTTTATTTAAATTATATTTATTATAATATTATTTTATTTTATAATATCTTTAAATTTTATTTTGGTTAAACTATATATTTAATTATTAGTATTTATTACATCTCAGACAACTATTATCTTTTTATTAGGTAGTAGTCAAAATCCATAATAGATAATTGTTAGAGACATGCACTATGAATTTGATTGCATTTTTTGGGTTGTTAGGGAAAATTAGTATGGAATCATTTTCAAAGGTATTACTCCAAATTTCGAAGAATGTTGAATGAAAGTCAAGATTCTATTGTGAGAATGGTATCGTTTATCTTTTCAAGCATTTCAATCCCAACTAACTCTACTCATTCATCCTCAATATTTTTTTGAGTAAGATTCTCATTTAACTTATTTTGAGATTTTGATTAATGTATTAGATAAAATAGTTTGTTATAAATACATTAGGTAGTAGTCAAATCCATAATAGATAACTGTTAGAAACATGCACTATGAATTTGGTTGCATTTTGGGTTATTAGGGCAAGACTGGTATCAGTTTCTTCCATTGTTGCAAGCACAAGCTTTTTCAGAGATGCATCTCCGAATCGCATCCTTATTGATTTTCCGAGATGCATATCTGAAAATTTCTTGAATGCTTGATGTCTTTTTCTTGTATTGTTTCAGGAAAAATGGTTGCAAACAACGAGGACAGACTAAGACTCGATCGTGAGAACCAGCAAGCGTCTGTTTGACGTGAGAGGGCTAGGCTTCAGAGTGAGCAGGCCAGAGTTAGGCGGGGAATCATTCAGTTGAAGTTTGTTTTGTATGCGCTTCTGGTCTACTATTTTTTTGTTTTTTAAGGCTCCTTCGGGTATTATTCATAAATCGGAAGTTATATTCAAAAGTTTCGTTTGGGAAGGGGAATTGGAGAGTAGGAAAATTCATTGAATTCAATGGGGCAAGATTTATAGGGATGCGAAAAAAGGAGGTGTGGGTTTAAAAAATTTAAAGGCCTCAACTTAGCATTGCTAGGAAAGTGGAAGTGGAGGCTCCTAACCGAAAAAAATAGGCTATGGGTGAGAGTTCTGAAAAGCAAGTATGCGGTGAAAGGTATTGATGAAAACAAGGTAGACAATATCAGCTCTTTATGGTGGAACTGAGAGGTTTTTGTTTCCCAGCTTCATTTCTTCCTGCTACTAAAGGACCCCTCTGGATTTTGAAGCTTCCCCATTTCATTCGTCCTTGGGCATCTCTAGTTGGCTGAACCCATTTGTCATCAACAACTTTATTGGTTGGTTTGTAAGAGTTATGGTATCTTTCTCCAAACCTATGTTGGTAATAGCCCTTTTTCCTTGGATCATACCTCTTAGTTCTGACAGTTGGGGTTATCTCCCTGTTTCCTTTTCTCTTAGCCTTTTCTATCACCTCCAAGTTACTTGCTGCCTTTCCGTCGAAAATGGCACTGCAGCATGGGCATAACATGACTTTGGCTTTCTTCTTTTGGCACTTCTTGAGGAATTTAATAAAATCCTCACCTTCTTTAGGATAAGCCAGCCTTTGGTATTCTTCTCGACGACGGTCATCATCATTCTGTGTTTGGTTCTTTTGGGACGCTTCCACCATGTTGACACTGGCGGTCTGTCCATCAGCAATACTTAGTTTGTTCATTTTTTTCAGTAAGTGCTTCTTCAATTTCATAAGTAACTGGTTTCATAGGGGCGTCAGTAGTCCATGCCTTATCTTTGGTAACATCTTCATCAACCTCAGTGTTGATACCTTTGAAAGCATCACCTATTTCTATTTTGTCAACATTAGGGCCTTCAGTAGCCTGGTTTTCGACGGTAAAACCCTCATTGGCCTCCTGATTTTTTGTAGTGTCGAGGCCTTCAGTAACCTTCATTTTTGCTTCAACGGAGTCTTCAGCAACTTCGTCGACATTTGCTTTATTGGAACCCTCAGTGGTTTCAACTTCGTTAGGGGTGTCGAAGCATTCAGCAGCCTCCTTATTGACGTAGTCATTTGAATCTCCTTCATCAGAGTATTTGACACCTTTGATCACCATTGGCTGGCTCATGGAATCTCTGGAGATTTCCTCCACGTCAAGTTGGTCTGTAGGATCATCAGCAATCTCTACCATGTTAATGTTAGTGTCGAAGCCTTCATTAGCTTCCACCATTTCAAAACTGTGATCAGAAACCTCTTCTACTTCCACCGTGTTAACGATGAATGGCTCAGAATAATGGGCTTCGACAGTCTGCATAAGATTCGAGTCAATCTTCATTTGTTGCTTCGATTTTTCGCCAAACTTCAGGCTTCTGTCACATATAGCATTTTGTACGAGATCCCTGAAAAGGAAACATTGAGATGTTTTATGACCCAAAAAGTTATGGTACTTACAAAAACCTCTCTTTTTTTGTTGTTCAATAGGAGGCATTTTAGCGCCTGGTGGTATTATCATTTGACCATCTTTAACTAATAAGTCAAAGATTTCGTCACATTTTGTGACGTCGAATGTATAAGTTCTCTTAGGAAATTTCTCATTCTTTTCGGACTCGGTCAAATCCTTTCCATTCGACGGAACCAGTGCTTTACATGAATATGGTGGACCTTGTTTCAATTCTGCTAGGTCAATTTCCTGTTCGTCGAAATGAACTGATTCGTCTATGTCATTATCATCATCTTGGTATACCTCTATATAGGCCACCCTTTCTTTCTTATTTTTATTCGCTCTAAATTTTTCAGCTTTAAAACTTTCGACTTGTCTCGCCCTATCTGCTAATCGTGTCATATCTCTTAAATATTGAGTGTCTAATTTCTTTCTTATAGAATAATCTGGGGGCCCTATGGCCATTTCGACTAACTCATGTTCGGGCACCTGAGTGAAACATCTTGCCTTTAACAATCTGAATCTATTTAGATAATCATCTATTGGTTCAGAGAATTTCCTCTTGACACTTGCTAATTCTTTTAGGCTTATTTTGGTTTGTCCTATATAAAATTGTTCATGGAATAACCTTTCTAATTGAGTCCACGTGTGTATTTCTCCTGCTTCGATCAGATAACGGGCTACGTGTTCTATGGTGGATTCGCTAGTATCCCCTGAGAATTTGGTAAACTTAGGAACTTTCCATCTTATGGGTAATTCATGTTGCAGAATATATTCAGATAATGGGGAAATATAACTAGGCCTTTACAATCCTACATTTGCCCCATTTTGTGTCATTATCCTTTCGACCATGGCTGCTAAATTATTTTCGACAAGCAAGTTATTATACCGAATTCGTTGCACCACATCATCAGCGTCTTGGCCTCTCTGGACTAATATCCTCCTAGGCTCTTGTTGGACAGAGATTTCTACATGAGGCTGTTGGACTACTTCCTCTTAGTTTCTAAGGTTTGGCTGAGGAATGTCTAAAGGCCTCTGATTTATTATAGGTTCCTCTTCGACACCCACCCTAAGGTTCTGAACTATTTGTTTTCTCTGTCGAGTTTGAGGAACACCGAAAAAATCAGCAATGCGCATCATTTGTTCTGCCAATAATTGGTTTGTTTGGGTGGTGTTTTGTATTAAAGGATTAAACAATGTTCCCATTTATTGCGTCAACATTTGGATCATATCATGATTGCTTTCGTCCATTTGTTGTCTAATTATTTGCGCAGAATTATTTGTAATTGTTGGCGTATAAGTTTGGAATCCTGGTGGAGGTTGATTCATTCTACCTATGTTTCCACCAGATCCTGGCCCTTGTAATGAGGAAGACATGTTGATCATGGATTCAGAATACAATGATGACGCATTCTGCAAATTTGCCAACATTGAAGCTGGCATTCCAAAGGGTTGTTCCCTATTATATGGAGGCATGATAAAAGTTGTTGCAAAAGGACTATGAGTATTTCCTATAGGAGGGGGTGTCCCTATAGGCCTTTGGTGTCCCATGGTGAAAAAATTAGGCGCATTTTGAGATACTGAAAACGCTGGTGTAGACCCTGCTGACGAAGGCAATGCCTCTGACACAGAGATTAA